>CM040618.1:72449791-72689248 GCA_022817965.1 Solanum lycopersicoides | reverse complement strand
TCCTTCGACCTCTATCATTGTAAGTATTAACACGACGGAAACCCCACTGATAAGTCCTCATACTAACCGTACGCGTACGTCCACCCTAGGTCCCGTCGCTGCCTCCAACCACACACACCTACTAGCCTACTACACTAAAAGATATCATATCAGCTCTACGCTGTCCTCCATTATTCACTGCTTTGACCACCTTTAGTGTGTCTATTTGGTCTCATTTTTTCTGTCATTGTTTTGCTCCTTCTAATACTAATGATGGATTCTTTACAGGTACTACCTCTCATGGCACCAAAACAAATCGCCGTTACGCACCGTTGGCATTCCAAGTATTCACCCCGTCTTGCCCGACTGTGGATAGGGCGTCTGATGATAGCATGATTCCGAGTACGTCGACCCCAAGGCACTGCTACTACAAGCACGAGCTCCACGTGCAACAAGAGCCACGCCCAGAAGGTGGCGTCTGGCATAGTCACTGGCCTCCCAGTAGATGAGGAGCGCACACTGACCGACAACCCTTCTGGGTCAGCTTCCCAAGACGAAAGGAGCTCTGGCTCCTTAGATTTTAGTGGTCAGAGGAAGCCTCCGGTGTCCACAGCAAGCCTCTGACACCCGCCACACGCTACACAGTCTGCCTCGCGCCTGATGAGACTCGACAAGGCACTGACTCCTCTCCCGGGACCTCACCGACGGGAGTCCAGCCCGGTGCCGACCCAGGGCCTCAACCGGGGGTGCCCCGTTGCACATGGGAAATACCAAGTGTACTTAGACGCCAAGGTTCTCCAATGATAAGCGTCATGACACGGACCCTTACACTGGAAGGCGGTCCTTGCAAGTCTCCCCACCATGCCGGAGATTCACACTCTTCTTCACCAGACACCGGCTTGGAGTGATTGCCTCGTTGCCTTTGGGCCGTTACAGTGCAGGAGTGGTTCGAGAGTCTATGCCTTTATGTGGCCACTCTCCGATCACAGATAATAGAGCGGGTTTACCCCCGCCCAAACAGCACCCACTTGAGAACGTGACCGCACGTACGCGGCATACAGTCGACATTTCTCCACTGCCATTCCAGACCGGCCGATATATTCTGTACGGCCGAGGATGTGGGTACCACCAGGACACCTCTCCACCGCCGAGTTCGACTACCGGTTGGCAAATTGCTTTTAAATGGGAGGGCCGGTTATTACGTGAAGCCATCACTGGAAGAGAGACCACCAAAGAGGTGATGGACCACACTTGTCTACTTGATGGGAGAGGCTGCCCTGATTGGCGCTGATTGGAGCCAAGAGCCATCAGGAATGCCAACTGACCTGTACAGGCCAAGTTCTTTGGTTTGATAGTACGCCACTGCCTTTCCCCCACTGCTTGCTGATAATAGATTCACATGGATCGTGCAGTTCTGATTGGCCGCAAAATGATGCAGGGTTTGAGGTCGACTTTCTGGCTTGGCTTCTACAGGCGGCTCATGCACGAGAGGGCCTTCAAGGCCGTACCACGACTTACCCTTTCCTTGCATGTTTTCTCTTTGCAGATCCTTCAGGTGTGCCCATTGCACATTGACCAGCTCAGGACCCCGTTATGGGAAATGTTGACATCGAGCCTCATCAGATGAGACCCAATGAGTTGGCTCCACGCAGAGGGCCCTGCCCGAAGTGGTCCCACTTGGTGAGAACCCTGGCAGATACCACTAGAGCATGCTCATAAACGGCCTTCCCAGGATGCTAGCTGCACACCACTGACACTACCCGGGTCGAGTCTATCCAGGGTAGTAGCACTGGCCGCCGAGCTCCTCCTCGTTCGCGCTCCTTCCGCCACTCTGGTCCCACTGCTTAGGGTCCAGAAACTCAACGAACAGAGGCTAACACTTCGCCCATCCATCCACGCCTTCGGATGCAGAGATCTATTGCTCAGGCAATAGCGCATGGAGCGTTAAGATGGCACAAGCACCAGAGGAAGATCGCAGAGGTACATCAGCGCTAGAGCGCTATTTGGATTACGATGCTAGCGGGGACCGACCAGCACCTCCGGTGGAAAATGTCGACCCTATCAGCTGTGGTTGCAGAGAGTCTGACGGGCTGATCTCATGATACGATCTGTAGAACGATGAGTTGCCTGAGTCTGAGCCCTTCTGCAGAGCAGTGACTTGAGCGACCAGTGTATGGCTGCTCTTTTTTGCCACTTCCTGATGTACTCCACCACCTCCCCCACGGAGAGCATGCCAATTAGACGCAGGGTGAGAGTAGGATGAGGCTAGGCGAGAGAAGAAGGAGCCTGAAGATGGAGGCGCGAGGAGAGACCGGATTGTTGACGAGGAGGCCCCGTACGTTGAGGGCTGTTAGAGTTAGTTGCCGCGTGGCGCTAGCTGCCAAAATGGTAGATACTGTGGAGGAGCACTACTGATGGTGATGTTCGATGCTGAGGACACTACTGAGGGTGTCCAGACTATGCCACCGGGGTAGGTTACGCGGTGAACGCGGACCCACCAGCTTGCTGATCGCCCGGCGCTTAGCGCCTCAGGTTTGCTTCGCTTACCTTTCGCGTACCCTTTGTGCATCTTGACCAGGATTATCAGGTAATAATCGACCATGAGCATCAACTGGAGCTGGAATGTTCTGGTTTGGATCATCATTATTTATACCCAAGTTTCGATTCATATTGTGTAGTGTACGCTCTAACTCGTAATCGTAAAGAAACAAGGGTTCTCTTCCTCTCCGTGTATTTGGCATACAAGGACGTTAGTTCTAAAAAAATAAATCAAAAACAACAGAAAAAGTAAAATCAGGAAAATATTGACTAAACTTTAGTAATAAGTGTAAGTTAATCTAAAAGCTACTTTCCCCAGCAGCGGCGCCAAAATTTGATACGCTCAAACTTACTTCTCAAATAATAAGTAAAGCGGTCGTATCAAGTAAAGAACCCAACTGATGAGGTTGGGATCGATCCCACTAGGAAAATATTTCAGACATAACTTTATTCTATTATTACTATTATTTAGCCAACTATCTTTCGAGAAAACAAAAGACAAAAAGGGGGGTTTTTATTTCTAAATTAATGGAAATGATTAACTAAATAAAAATTAACAACTAACAGATTCAACTTTCGGAGTTTAATCAAATTATAAAAGTAAATAGGGCTTAAGTGTTCCCCACAGGTTCCTAACTTGGTAAATCTAACTATAACAATTCTATCCTAATATTTTGCATGTAAAGTGATAAGTTATGTATCTCTAAATCCTTGGTCTGGCATCTTGAGAATTTCACTCCGTACCTTGGTCCGGCTACGTGTGTTGCTATACTAACCCTTATCTTTACCTCATATTAAGAATTGTATTCGGTATTTGACTAAGTTATTAACTCGTACCAACCAATACTAGCCTATTAGATAGTCTACACTAAATCTATGTTGATAATTCTTTTCCTATTATCTACCTCCTTGGTCTGGCAAGTAGCATTAAGGCGAGTTCTAACGCTGGCCATCCGTTAAAAAGACTTCTACACAAAAGAATTATCAATACATGCAAGACACCATTCTAGAATTGTTATTTTAGTTAGATTTTACCTTGTTATTCACCCATGGTTCCCACAACCCTAGCTATGGGGTTTAGTTACCCATGTTCATAATTACACAATTCATATTGTTAATGGAAGAATTCATGCACTTACTTTCATGAGAACGAATAAATTCTAGAATTTAACTTGATTAATCAACAAAATCCCCAACATTCAATTTCGGAAAAAGTATCTTAATTCCCAAAATTGAGAGTTCAATACTATAACAAGAGAACTAAAAATTATCAAAAATTCTAACCCTAAAAACGAGATTTTTCAAACTATTTATAATAAAAACAAAACCTAATCAAAGAAGGATTCTATTTACTAAAAATCTGTCCAAACGCGTCTGGGTCGACGGACCACGTGACGGACCGTCATGCACACGATGGACCGTCATGCACACGACGGACCGTCATGGCCTCCGTCGTCCCATACTTCACACATTCTTCTGCTGCTTTCTTCATTCCCCTCGACGGACAGGTATGACGGACCATTTCAATCACGACGGTCCGTCGAGGGTCTCCGTTCCAAAATACTTGAACTTCTTGGAATTTGGGTACTGGGACTACTTCTCTGATCATTACGACGAACAAGCAGGACGGACCGTCGTGGCTATGACGGTCCGTCATGGACTTCCGTAATCCCACACTTGGTCAGACTTCCCCATCCTCCTTCAGCAGCTTCTCTCCTCACTACGATGCCACCTACGGACCGTCACAGCCTCGACGGACCGTCATAAGCTCCGTAGGTGGTCTCTTCTGCATTTCTTTCTCAAAGACTTCCGCGTTCATCCTTGGACAGATTTTCTGCAAACAAAGAGAAACTTACATAAGAATCAACACAAAAAGGCTTTCGACACACGTTAAACTTAAGGCAAAAGCATTAGAAATACCGTGAAACCACGGTACATCAAGAAAGCAGAGCAAACCAATGCAAAATTGTCAAGTGCAACAAAAATGGTTGCGTCGGAGCTGTTGAAGTATGGTTATCATCCAAAGATTGCACTTGGACCGAAGTCCAATAGCATAGTTGAGCCAATCCAGCTAAAGCATCAGAGAGGCACCAATGGTCTCGTATATAAGCCTGCCTCAGGAAAAGACCACCAGGGGAAAAGAAATACAATCTTCGTACCAGAACAAGCTTTAATTCCATATTAAGATGGCATTGAAAACATCGTAGAAGGAATAGGCAATTTGTTCGTTGCCATGACTAGAGAAGAGGAAAATATAAATCTTAGCAAATTGACCATTCGTGATGCCAAACCTCGACAAATCTTGCAGAATTGGACCATCAACTCGTTCTTGTTTTAACCAGAGCCCTGGTAGTGTGGATAAGTAGTTTTAATTTTAAGAAAAAATTTGCATGATCAAATTAAGGCTTGAATCATGCTTAACCTTTATTTCTTGCCACCTCTAAAAGCTAGAACGCTTTGAAATAATTTTTTTTGTTTTCATTAAAAAAATTCACGCTATTGTAAATATCTATTTATTTTTACTTACCTTTTGCCCTTTTCAACACTTATATTAATAAAAATCCTCTTTCAACGGTTATGACATGTAACGAATCCACCGAGCAAGGTTAAAACGATGGACAAGATGACAAAGTGTATGATGAAAGCACGATGCCAGAAAATCTACCACATGAGATTGAGCAAGTTGAAAGTAAGAAGAAGTCCAATATGGATGAAACAGAGGTTGTCAACTTAGGAGATGAGGAAATTGTGAATGAAACACGAGTCAGCATACATTTGGAGGCTAAAAGAAATCAAGAATTTATAGAGTTGCTTAAGAAGTATGTTAACATATTTGTTTGGTCTTATGACGACATGCCGGGATTAAGCATTGATATTGTCTCGCACAAATTACCTATTGATCACACTTGTCTACCCTTTAAGAAAAAGACAAGAAAATTCAAGTTGGGTTTAAGTTTAAGTATCAAGGAGGAGGTCACGATGCAGATTGAGGCAAACACTGTGAGAGTTACAAATTACCCCACGTGGTTAGACAACATTGTGCCGGTGCAAAAAAAGGATGGAAAGATCAGAACATGTGTGGACTACCGAGACCTCAATAGATCCTGTCCCAAGGATGATTTTCCTTTGCCAAATATTCATATACTCATTGATAATTGTGCAAAACATAAATTGCAGTCATTTGGTGATTGCTTCCCAGGATATCACCAAATTCTAATGAATGAAAATAATACAGAGAAGACAACATTTATCACTCCATGGGGAGTTTATTTATATAGAGTAATGTCATTTGGCCTAAAAATTTCCAGTGCAACCTACATGAGGGCCATGACTACCCTTTTCCACGCTATGATCCACAAGGAAATTGAAGTGTATGTGGACGATGTTGTTATTAAATCCAAAAGAAGTTCAGATCACTTGGATGACTTACGAAAGTTCTTTGAGAGGTTGAGAAAGTATAATTTGAAGTTTAATCCAGCAAAGTGTGCATTTGGACTACTTGCGGGAAAGCTACTGGGATTCATTGTTAGCAGAAAAGGCATAGAGTTGGATCCATCGAAAATAAAGGGAATGAAAGAGCTACCTCCACCTAACACAAGGAAGGAAGTGATGAGCTTCTTACGAAGACTGAATTACATCACTCGATTCATAGCTCAATCCACAGTGATTTGTGAACCCATATTCAAATTACTGAAGATGGATGTTGCCACGAAATTGATAGAAGAATGACAAATGGCTTTTAATAGAATCAAAGACTACTTGTCCAACCCACAAGTATTGGTCCAACCAGAGCCTGGAAAGCCTTTGTTATTGTATCTATTTATCATGGATAACGTGTTTGGATGTGTATTGGGGCAGTATGATGAGACAGGTAGAAGAGAGCAAGTCATTTACTATCTGAGTAAGAAGTTCACACCATACAAGGCGAGATACACCATGTTGGAACAAACATGTTGTGCTTTAACTTGGATCGCACAAAAATTTAGGCATTACCTATCTACATACACCACGTACTTGATCTCAAGAATGTATCCACTAAAGTACAACTTTCAAAAACCAATGCCTACAAGTAAGCTTGAAAAGTGGAAAATTTTGTTGAGCGAGTTTGATATCGTATACGTGACACAAAAGTCCATCAAAGGATAAGCCTTGGCTGATCACCTCGCAGAAAACCCGGTGGATGAGGATTACAAGCCACTTACGACCTACTTGTAACAACCCTAAAAATGAATAGGATCAAGACTTAGGTGTTTCAAGAATGCTTGCGATTAGACCAAGGTCCACACGTATTGATACGCGTAGAACCAGACCTCAGAACCCTTACTACGACCAAGCCAACTAAGTTGGGGAGTTAATTGAGCTTGGAAAAGTTGGAACCAACCATGTGAGGCTCACAAAAACGAAGGTTTAATCGAAAGAGTTTTTACCGGACTCAAAAGAAGAAATTTTAAGTTTTGAGCGTCCAAGGGTAAAATGGTCTTTTCCAGGCCAAGGGTAATATTGTAATTACCCTTAGTAATTAATTACTTAATTAATTAAGTTAAAACAAATAAAGAAATTCGGGTGGGGCAACCCAAAGGGACCCATTTTCGCAAAATGGGGTCACCCGGGTTTGAACCCCACTAGAAGCAAGATTAAACTTGCTTTTATTTTAATGTGTTAACTTAGTTTTTAATAAATAATTAATATTAGCTGATTATGAAAAAGAAATCAGATTTTTATTAATTTTTATTAATTATTGAGTTGACTAATTCAAACCCACAAAGTCCTACTTCTACTAGAATTCTATCTCCCTTTTCCCCACTCTCTTTGCACGATTTCTTTCTATCTTTCACTCTCTTTTTCTTGGCTGAAAACGTGAGAAAACAATCAGCAAAATAAAGTAAAGTCAAAAGTTCATTAAGAACTTGAAAGATAGAAACTCAAAGAGAAAACAATCCGGTAACGTTAAGCAGAACTACTACGCTAGTCGGGTGAGGTGTGACTTTGGGTCTGTGGACTGATTTGTGGAGGAGTTCTTGGGCAGTATTTTGAACATTTAACAAGGAAACAAAGGTATGGGTTTTCTTACTCTTGGTCCCTTTCCCAAGAGACCCCTAGGACTCAGTATATTCGGCTCAAAAACTAAGGTTGATTCCCCTATTGCATGTCCCTGTCATTAGCTCCCAACGAATGTAGGTTGGTATGAATGCTGGTAGACTTAGGATTATGTGATGTTTGTGATGAATGTTAATGTATTGGATCTACGTTAATTCACGAAAATACAACCATGTGTGTGTTCGAATTAAGAAAAACAAAATGTGTATGGCATGTTGGGTCTCGGCCTAAGGGCTTAATTTTGTTAATGTTTTGTTTGTTGTTTTATGTACACTAATTGAAGTAAAATATGATGTTCATGTGACATGAAGTGTGGCTGAATTGAGGAGTAAGCCTCTTGGTTAAGAAGTTGTGAAAAATTGTGGTAAAGAACGTACCAAACGAACTATGTATTGTCCTACGAATTTACTAACAAAAGGAGATAAAAATGAGTAAAGAAATTACTTTGAATTTCCAGCATTTTTGTTGATATATGCTGCCAAATTAAGATGGTTAGAATGCCAATAAAAATAAGGAAAATAGGTGAGGTCATTGAGGGTCGAACCCGAGACCTCACCCCTTTAAAATCCCCAAAGAATTTAAGAAGAAAATTCGTGTGGTGAGGGGGATTCGAACCTGCCTTGGCTGGGAAATATGTGTGAAGAAAAAGAAATTAAAAAAAATGAGAGGGGTGGGATTCGAACCCACACCCTCTCGGTTAGAAACCAAGGAAAGGAAAAATAAAGAAAAAGTTTTGAGAGGCATGGGATTCGAACCCACGACCTCTATGCGGATGAGCGAGATAATATAAAAATAAAATGAAGTTGTGGGGATTCGACCACAAAACCTCACAGTCAACTCAAATAGTCAACTTCAAAAAGGAGAATAAAATAAAGAGCTTGTGGGGGTTCGAACCCACAACCTCTCACCTTAAGCGAATGGAAGGGAAAGGAAAAATAAAGGAGAATTGTAGTGTGGCTGAGAGGACTCGACCTCCGGTCCCAAAGTCTCCTATAGGCCGAAACTAATAAAAGAAAAACGAAAATGGGGTTGTGGGGGCTTGAACCCACAACCCATCGTCCAATGCAAGGAAAGTTTTAAATAGACAAGTAACCCTTCAATGTAAACATTGTGATTTGACTTAGAGTTAAAATGTTATGACTATTAGAATAAAATCAATTAATAATGTAAATGACATTCAATTGATTCAAGACTTGGGATTCCTTGCCCAAACTTCCGTTTGATACATAAGTCATACGTGAACAAATCATCCAAGAATAATGCCACCTACTTAGATCAAATTCAAGATCTTAGCATAACTACAAGATACATAAGTCTTGTACTACATAATCTTAGGAATGTAAGTATTACTTAATGAACTACGAATGAAGCCTCATGGCTTGTGTGTATAGACTCATAAGTCTAACATCTGGTATGTGAAAAAGTGTCATCAGTGTCGAGTCCATGGAAATTTTCTAAGGGTTTCACCGAATGAGCTTAATGTATTGGGTTCACCTTGGTCGTTTGCCGCTTGGGGCATGGATGTTATCGGACCTATAAAGCCTCCCGCATTAAATGGACATTGTTTCATCCTGGTGGATATCAATTATTTCACAAAATCGGTCGAATCTTTAAAATACGAGGCAGTGACTAAGAAGGTAGTGAAAGACTTTGTTTGCAATAACATAGTTTGTCGGTTTAAAATTCCTGAATCAATCATAAGACATAATGCAGCAAACCTCAATTGCGATCTTATGAAGGAAACTTGTGAAAGGTTCAATATTGCTCATCTCAATTCCATAATTTACCGACCACAGATGAATAGAGCAGTTCAGGATGCAAATAAGAATATCAAGAAGATCTTAAGGAAAATAGTGGATAGTCACCACTAATGGCATGAAAAGCTACCATATGCTTTAGTGGGCTATCGCACCACAATACGAACATCAATTGGGGCAACTGCTTGTATGTTGGTTTATGATTCGGAAGCACTTATACCTTCTGAGGTAGAAATACCATCATTAAGTATTATCCAAGAGTTTGGTATGGACAATGCAGAATGGATATGTACCAGGCATGAACATTTGATGCTCATCGATGAAAAGAGGATGGATGCAGTTTGTCATGGTCAACTCTATCAGAACAAAATGACCAAAGCATTCAACAAGAAACTAAAACCTCTACAGTTCACACTAGGGCAATTAGTATTGAAGAAGATCTTTCCTCACCAAGAAGAAGACAAAGGGAAATTTACACCAAATTGGCAAGGACCCTACATGGTTGTAACAACCCTAAAAATGAATAAGATAAGAAATGCTTAAGGTGTCAAGAATGCTTGCGATTAGACCAAGGTTCACACAGATTGATGCGCGTAGAACCAGACCTCAGAACCCTTACTACGCCCAAGCCAACTAACTTGGGGAGTTAGTTGAGCTTGGAAAGGTTGGAACCAACCATGTAGGGCTCTCAAAAACGATGATTTAATCGAAGGAGTCTTTACCGGACTTGAAAAGAGGCAATCTTATGTTTTGAGGGTCCAGGGGTAAAATGGTCTTTTCCAGGCCAAGGATAATATCGTAATTACCCTAAGGAATTACTTAATTAATTAATTTGATTAAAGAACCAGTTCGGGTTGGGTCGACCCGAAATGACCCATTTCCACGAAACAGTGTCACCCGGGTTTGAACCCCAACGGAAGCAACGAATTGATGATTTAATTGTTGATTAAAATCTAATTTTCGTAGGGTAAAAGTGGTCCTTTCACGTATAATTAATTAAATCAGATTTTTGTTTGTTAAGGAGAGTCCTAATTTGACTAAGTCCTTACCTAAGCCTAAACCACTTCTCACGTTTCACTCTCTCACGTCTATCATATTCTCACGTTCAACTCTCTTGTTTTCTCTCTTCCAAATAACGTTGAAGAACATAAAATATAACAAAAGTTCTTCACACTTGAAGAACTCACACGAAATTTTAAGAAAAAAACAAGCTAACCAAAAACGTTAAGGCAAAGGGGAGATTTCCGTCGAGTTGGTGGTGAAAGTTTCGGTATTGGGCGTGATTTTGGAGAAGGTTTTGGGCAGAAAGTTCAACGTTTGAACATCAATTAAGGTATGGGTTTCTTGTCTCTTGGTCCCTTTCCCAAGAGACCCCTTAAGGTTCAGAATAATCAATTCAAAAATTAGAGTTGTTCCCCGTTGCATGTCCCTGTCACTAGCTCCCATTGAATCATAGGTTGGGTTTGTTTGTTGGTACAAAGTAGGGGTGTAATGTGCTTTCGTGATGTTTATGTTTAAGTATGCATGCTCGGAATTATGTGAATATTGTATATGTTGTCCGAAATCATGTGAAAAAGTGATGTGTGTGAACGTGTGGCAGTTAATGTAGTCCCTGTTGAAGGCGTGAAATGGCATGTTTAGTTCTTGTATTTTATGTGCAAATGTTGTACACAACGTGATGTTCATTGTAATAAAATGTGGCTGATTTGAGTGACATTCTTTTAGCCAAACGAACCTATGAAAGATGCACCTAAAGATGTGTTGAATGGTCTACAAATTACCTTAGGAGTTCAAGTGAAAACGTTGATAAAAATGAACTGAAAAATGACCAAAATTTCCAGCAACAATGCAGTGTTAATATGGACTAAATTTTAATGAAGAAATCTTGAAATTTAATGAATTTTAAGGGGTGAGGCCACAAGGATTCGAACCCGTGACCTCACCCGAGTGACAGTTGTAATTCGCGAAAAAGAAAAGAAAAGAAAAGGGGGATGGGGGGAATCAAAATCGGGTTACAGGTGGGGAAAGGAGAGGGCAATAATTTAAGTAAATAAATGGGAGGCGTGGGAATCGAACCCACGACCTCCAGGATGCGAATGAGAGAAGAAAAAAAATGTGAGGCGTGGGAATCGAACCCACGACCTCAGGGCTAGAAAGGAGAATGGCGGAATTAATTAAGAAAATAAAGTGAGGTTGTGGGGGCTCGATCCCACAACCTCACTGCCAAAACGCCTAGCTTAGTGGATTTTAATTAAAAATAAAAATAGGAGGTTGTGGGGGTTCGAACCCACAACCTCACAGCCCTAGCGAATTTAAAATTAAAATAAGGAGGTTGTGGGGGTTCGAACCCACAACCTCCCAATTTCCCAGCGAAAATAAAGAGTAAAAATAGAAGAGGCTGTGGGGGTTTGATCCCACAGCCTCTTGGTTTAGGTGAAATAGGGCAATAAGACTTTAAATGAAAAATAAAAGGAGTTGTGGGGGTTCGATCCCACAACCCTTCGGCCAAATGAAGAGAAAACCCAAGGAGAAAAATAAAGATAGAATGTAGATGTTGGGGTTCGATCTAGGGTCCCAATGTGATGAAGACTAAAAATAAAGTCACGGAAAAATGTAAGTATTCTCCAAGTGGTTCGAATTTGGGTTCCCTTGCCCAAATTCCCGTATTGATACATAAGTCATACGTAAATTAAATGTTCAAGAATAATGCCACCTACTTAGATCGAAATCAAGATCTTGGCATATATACAAGATACATAAGTCTTGTACTACATAATCTTAGGAATGTATGAATCACTTAACGATCTATGAATGAAGCCTCATGGCTTGTACGTATAGACCCATAAGTCTAACATACGTTAAAAGTAAGTGAAGCTACGATTTATGCAATGAAATGATGAAACCCTAGAAGGGCTACGTAAGGGTGTGAAACACACTAAATGGCCAAGTGCATTGGCATATGATGAAATGAACATTCACGTAATAAGGGGTGAGTACCTATGAAGAGCAAATGTGCTAGCGATAATGAATGTGGTGACAACATGATATGAGGCTAATGCAAATGATGAGAGCAATCTCAAATGAGCGTAAGTAAATGTTACCAAAACGTACTCACCTATGAGAGTGTAAGATAATGAAGAGACCAGTCTCTATGAACACTCTAATGAATGTATTGAGATTAACACACTTAATACTAATGATGAGATGAGAAATCATCTATTGAGCTATGATGTCCTCATACTAGAAGCCAACTTCTGTGACGTATGAGTTGAATGTAATGGAACTTTATACGGAGCACCGATAGACTAGCTACGAGCGGTGATTCCTTCTTTCGGGAAGGGCAGAGATTCACGTAACTCTCATGAGATGAGATTGTCCGGCTTGCCGGGTATGGGTCTCCTTGTATCTCCTGGTCTTCGAACCTATACTGCCAATATAGGGATCTGGCGGGGTTAAATTCTCATGTACGCTAGCTTGTTTTGGGTCACTTTGGTCAGTGATTCCACCTCTTTTTGGTGCGGTGGAGACACTGGATTTCATGATGCTCACATGATCTATGTCGGTTAAAGTTAAAGTTCCCAATGAATGAATGAGGCCAGCCTCAAATGATGCACATAATGAAATGAATGATACCAAAGGTGTTAGGATAGGATAATCAAGAGGTGAGCTAAACTGAAGTAATGACACTAGGTTATTCTTGATCATTGCACAACAAACCTGATGAAAGTCTTAAACTACATCCTAAGTATAGCTGGTGTTCACACTAGCCTATGAATGAAATGAAATGAAGTACGTATGAATGAATGAAGCAGACTCTGTGTTTGCTAATAA
Organism: Solanum lycopersicoides; assembly: GCA_022817965.1. Classification (NCBI taxonomy): domain Eukaryota; kingdom Viridiplantae; phylum Streptophyta; class Magnoliopsida; order Solanales; family Solanaceae; genus Solanum; species Solanum lycopersicoides. The sequence goes on along the minus strand of CM040618.1, from coordinate 72,676,046 downwards.
AGACTCCCTAGTTGAGGTCCCATATGTTGAGCCCTCATTTTGGAAAGTCTTAATGTCAAGTCCATGATTCCAAGGTCTCATGCCATATGAATGAATGTTATAAAAGATGTTATGTGTTGTATGCTATATGATATGTGCTATGTGTAAGATGTTATGTGCTGTGTGCAATATTATACGTATGATGATGCATGTTACTCTCATGGCATGACTTTCCTAATCCGAATTTGGAAAGTTCACTAACTTTCCTAATCCCAATTTGGCAAGTCCACTGACTTTACTTCCCATAATCATGTTGTTAGGAAAGAGCTATCCTTTCTCATGCATATCCTTGGTGTGTGCTTGCATATACCCATACTTAGTACAAGTGTGTACTAACCCTATACAACTCTACAATTTTAGGTGCAGGCACAGGTGGACGCTAGAGCTACAGGTTGACGCTAGAGCTACAGGTTGACGTTGAAGCTATCCGAACGGCGAACATTCATCCGGACTTGGTAGGCCCTCATGCTTTCGAGGATGCTTGCCCGGTTGTGACCAAGTTGGTATCAGAGCACTAGGTTAAATTCGAGAATAATAAGTTCACATCAACCACATTGAGTAGTTTCTAAGTCATGGTAGTGAAGTGCACCACTATCCTGAATTAGAGACTGCATGATGCGTAGGAAAATTTCCCTTCTTCTGATCTTATCGTGCTTTTCCTAATGTCTAATTTCTTGGTGTTATGAGCGTGTCTAACATCAATCTTTGTTGTTTTCAGAGAATGAATACTAGGAGAACCATTGGTCAGAGGAGAGGAGGTGCAGCTGCTGGGGGCAATAAGGTTCCACCTCAGGCTCCAGCTGAAGGAGTGGCTATGCCAGTTAACCTCGCTGGTTGATGATGCTGAGTGAGGGCATCTCTGGCCCAGATGGCACAGGCCATTACTATGCAGGCCCAGGCTATGACTGCCCAGGTCAACCGGCAGATGTTCAGAGGGAGAACCCACCGGTTCGTAGCATGGCTGACAGGCTGAGAGACTTCACGAGGATGAATCCTCCTATTTTCACAGGTCAAGACTTCAGAGGATCCCCAGGAGTTTGTGGATGCGGTGCATAAGATTCTGGTGGCTATGGGAGCCACAGATACTGAGAAGGCTGAGCTGGCTTCCTATCAGCTCAAGGATGTTACACAGACTTGGTGCAAGATGTGGCAGGATAACCGAGCTTTGGGCGGAGTTCCAGTCACTTGGCAGCTGTTTAGGACATCCTTTCTGGAGAGATTCTTTCCTAGAGAGATGAGGGAGTCAAGGGTTGAGGAATTTATCAACCTGAAGCAAGGATCTATGACAGTCAGGGAGTATTCCCTGAAGTTTGTGAAATTATCCAGGCATGCCACTTTCCTTAGTATCTAACAGCAAGGATGAGATGAGTACTGAAGTTTGTTGAATTATCCAGGTATGCTACTTCTCTTGTGTCTAACAACAGGGATGAGATGAGCAGGTTCCTCACAGGAATAAATGGAGATCTGGAGGAGGAGTGTCGGTCTACGATGCTCCATGATAATATGGACCTGTGATACTAGGAGGCCTAAGCCTCAAGATCAGGCAGGTCCCAGCTATGGAGGCCACTGAAACAATTTTGGCGTTCGTGAGCAGCCAGGTTCAAGAAGGGGCAACAGAGTTCAGGGAACTCTAACTCTCAGAGGAGTAAAGCACCTAAAGGAGGCAGACCTGAGCCCAATAAGGGCAATGGAGGTGAGATGCAGCGTCCTAAAAAGAACTGTGCTAAGTGTGGCCGTGCTCACAGTGGAGAGTGCAGACAGGGTACTAATGCCTGCTTCGGTTGCGGTAAGAGTGGACACATAGTTAGAGACTGCCCACTGAACAGAGATCAGGCTGGAGGTAATGCTCAGCCTAGGCCTAATCTACAGGGTGCAGCAGCAGCCGATCCTCCTAAGAGGAACAGGTTCTATGCCCTGAAGGGCAGGGAGGAGCAGGACAAGTTCGCTGATGTGGTCACAGGTATGCTGTAAGTATTCTCAACTTCTGTTTATGATTTACTTGATCCACGGTCTACGCTTTCCTTTGTAATTCCTTTGCTTGCTCTCACTTTTGAGATCTTTCCTGAAGTTCTGCATGATCCTATAGTGGTTAGTACACCTTTAGGAGAAAATGTAAGAACTGATAGAGTATACAAGGATTGCCCAATAATGATAAGTGGTAAGACTATGTGTGCAGACTTGGTTGAGTTACCCATGCATGATTTTGATGTTATTCTTGGCATGGACTAGCTTCACAGTTTTTATGCTTGCTTGGACTATCGTAGTAGAGTGGTGAGATTTCGTTTCCCTGATGAAGAGGAGCTAGTCTGGGAGGGGTACAACTCGAGTTGTCCTAACCTCTTGATTTCGAACCTTAAGGCCAATAAAATGGTGTCCAAGGGGTTACTATGTAATCTTGTGAGTGTTAATGATTTAGATCATGACATTCCTTCCATAGACTCAGTGCCTGTAGTGAATGAGTTCCTAGAAGTATTTCCTGATGATTTGCCTGGAGTCCCTCCCCCTCGAGAGATTGATTTTGGTATCGACTTAGATCCCGATACTAAACCAATTTCAATTCCTCCTTACAGAATGGCTCCAGCTGAACTCAAAGAGTTGAAGCTGCTGGTAAAAGATCTCACTGATAAGGGTTTCATTCAGCCGAGTATATCCCCTTGGGGCGCTCCAGTGTTGTTTGTGAAAAAGAAAGATGGAACCCTTAGAATGTATATCGATTATCGGTAGCTCAACAAAGTCACTATAAAGAATATGTATCCACTTCCCAGAATAGATGATTTGTTCGATCAGCTCCAAGGGTCTAGTTTCTTCTCTAAGATTGATCTTTGTTCAGGGTATCATCAGCTTAGGGTTAGGGATGGAGATATCCCAAACAAAGTCTTTCGTACCCGTTATTGTCATTATGAGTTCTTAGTCATGTCATTTGGTCTTACGAATACACCTGCTGCATTTATGGACCTCATGAACCGAGTCTTCTGTGAATACCTTGACTCTTTCGTCATTGTATTTATTGATGACATTCTCATCTACTCTAGTACCAAGGAAGAGCATGAACAACATTTGAGACTAACCTTGCAGGTACTTAGACAACATCAATTGTATGCCAAATTCAGCAAGTGTGAATTTTCGCTTAGATCAGTGACCTTCCTGGGTCATGTTGTGTCCGATCAGGGCGTGGAGGTGGATACTAGGAAGATTGAGGCTGTGAAGAACTGGCCAAATCCTCTTACTCCCACTGACATCCGTAACTTTTTGGGATTGGCTGGTTACTACCGCAGGTTTGTGAAGGGCTTTTCTTCCATTGATGCCTCATTGACAACTTTGACTAAGAAGAAAGCCAAGTTTGAATGGACGGAGACTTTTGAGAAGAGTTTCGAGGAGCTCAAGGACAGACTCACTTCAGCCCCGGTGCTTACTTTGCCTAAGTGTGGTGAGAATTACACTGTTTACTATGATGCATCTAGGGTTGGTTTGGGTTGTGTTCTTATACAGGTTGGTAAGGTGATAGCCTATGCGTCCAGACAACTCAAGGTTCATGAGAAGAATTATCCCATTCATGACCTGGAGTTGGCAGCGGTGGTGTTTGCACTGAAGCTGTGGAGGCACTACTTGTATAGGGTGCATGTGGATGTGTTCACAGACCACAAGAGTCTCCAGTACGTGTTCAGACAGAGGGAGTTGAATCTATGTCAGCGGATATGGTTGGAGCTGTTGAAGGATTATGACATGAATGTTCACTACCATCCAGGTAAGGCTAATGTCGTAGCTGATGCTTTGAGCTGGATGAGCATGGGAAGTAGAGCCCACGTTGAGGATGAGAAGAAGGAGTTGGTGAAAGATGTACGCAGACTGTCCAGACTGGGTGTGCGATTGGATGACTCTACTAGTGGGGATGTTTCAGTTCATCCTAGTTCTGAATCATCCTTGGTAGTTGAAGTCAAGCAGGGTCAGCATATAGATCTTGTGTTGATGGAGCTGAAGGACTCAGTGCTGATGAAGATGAATGAGTCTTTCGCTTTGGGAGGTGATGGCATACTTAGGTATCAGGACAGGCTTTGTGTACCATATGTGGATGATTTGCGGACCAGGATTGTTGTAGAGGCCCATGGTTCCAGATATTCCATACATCCAGGCTCCACCAAGATGTATCACGATCTTAAGCAGATTTATTGGTGGGATGGAATGAAGAAGGACATTGCAGAATATGTGGTCAAGTGTCCTAATTGTCAGCAGGTTAAGGCAGAACATCTTAAGCCTGTCGGTTTGACTCAGATTATTGAGGTTCCGACTTGGAAGTGGGAGGCCATTAATATGGACTTCGTGGTTGGTCTTCCGAGGACTAGGAGGCAGCATGACTCCATATGGGTTATTGTGGACAGATTGACTAAGTCTGCCCACTTTATCCCTGTGAAGTCTACTTACAAAGCCGAGGATTATGCAAGACTCTATATTGATGAGATTGTGAGATGGCACGTGATTCCTTTGTCTATCATTTCAGATAGAGGAGATCAATTTACTTATATTTCTAGAGATCTTTCTAGAAGAGTTTGGGCACGCAGGTAAAGCTTAGTACTGCCTTTCATCCTCAGACTGATGGGCAGGCAGAGCGCACCATTCAGACATTGGAGGACATGTTGAGAGCTTGTGTGATTGACTTCAGAGTAGCTAGAATGACCATCTGCCTTTGATAGAGTTCTCGTATAATAATAACTATCACTCCAGCATTGGGATGGCACCGTTTGAGGCACTGTATGGTAGGAGGTGTAGATCTCCAGTTGGGTGGTTCGAGGTTGGAGATTTATCCATTTTTGGTCCAGAGATCATTCATGAGGCCTTAGAGAAGGTCAGAGTGATTAGGGATAGGTTGGCTACTGGTTACATTCGGCAGAAGTCATATGCAGATAACAGAAAACGGCCCTTAGAGTTTGATGTTGGTGACCTGGTCTATATAAAGATATCACCTATGAAGGGGGTGATGAGGTTTGGCAGGAAGGGGAAGTTGAGTCCGAGGTATGTTGGGCCATACGAGATCCTACAGCGTGTGGGTGAGGTGGCATATGAGCTGGCATTGCCTGCGGAGTTAGCTTCTGTCCATCCAGTCTTTCACGTATCCATGTTAAAGAAGTGCCTAGGTGATCCAGCATCGATTCTACCTGTGGATGGTTTGGGGGTCGAGGAAGACTTATCCTATGAGGAGGTACCTGTTGAGATCTTAGACAGACAGATCAAGCGGCTGAGGAACAAGGAGATTGCCACAGTGAAGGTATTGTGGAGAAATCATCTTGTTTAGGGTGCTACATGGGAGGCTGATGGCGACATAAGATCCCTCTACCCTCATCTTTTCAGCTCTTGAGGTTAGACTTCCTACTCTTAAGTCTATGTTTCTTTATCTCTCCATATTTTGTTACTATTGCTTGACTGTGCATAGTGATTATGTTATGATCTGACTGGCATTACGATGTATAGTGGTAGTGTCATTCGGGAACGAATGTTCCTAAGGGGGGTATAATGTAACAACCCTAAAAATGAATAAGATAAGAAATGCTTAAGGTGTCAAGAATGCTTGCGATTAGACCAAGGTTCACACGGATTGATGCGCGTAGAACCAGACCTCAGAACCCTTACTACGGCCAAGCCAACTAACTTGGGGAGTTATTTGAGCTTGGAAAGGTTGGAACCAACCATGTAGGGCTCTCGAAAACGAAGATTTAATCGAAGGAGTCTTTACCGGACTTGAAAAGAGGAAATCTTAAGTTTTGAGGGTCCAGGGGTAAAATGGTCTTTTCCAGGCCAAGGGTAATATCGTAATTACCCTAAGGAATTAATTAATTAATTTAATTAAAGAACCAGTTTGGGTTGGGTCGACCCGAAATGACCCATTTTCGCGAAACAGTGTCACCCGGGTTCGAACCCCAACGGAAGCAACGAATTGATGATTTAATTGTTGATTAAAATCTGATTTTCGTAGGGGAAAAGTGGTCCTTTCACGTATAATTAATAATATCAGATTTTTGTTTGTTAAGGAGAGTCTTAATTTGACTAAGTCCTTACCTAAGCCTAAACCACTTCTCACGTTTCACTCTCTCACGTCTATCATATTCTCACGTTCAACTCTCTTGTTTTCTCTCTGCCAAATAACGTTGAAGAACAGAAAATATAACAAAAGTTCTTCACACTTGAAGAAGTCACACGAAATTTTAAGAAAAAAACAAGCTAACCAAAAATGTTAAGGCAAAGGGGAGATTTTCGTCGAGTTGGTGGTGAAAGTTTCGGTATTGGGCGTGATTTTGGCAAAGGTTTTGGGCAGCAAGTTCAATGTTTGAACATCAATTAAGGTATGGGTTTCTTCTCTCTTGGTCCCTTTCCCAAGAGACCCCTTAAGGTTCAGAATATTCATTCCGAAAACTAGGGTTGTTCCCCGTTGCATGTCCCTGTCTCTAGCTCCCATTGAATCATAGGTTGGGTTTGTTTTCTGGTACAAAGTAGGGGTGTAATGTGTTTTCGTGATGTTTATGTTTAAGTATGCATGCTCGGAATTATGTGAATATTGTATATGTTCTTAGAAATCTTGTGAAAAAGTGATGTGTGTGCAACGTGTGGCAGTGAATGTAGTCACTGTTGAAGGCGTGAAAAGGGAAGTTTAATTCTTGTATTTTATGTGCAAAAGTTGTACGCAACGTGATGTTCATTGTAATGAAATGTGGCTGATTTGAGTGACATTCTTTTAGCCAAACGAACCAATGAAAAATGCACCTAAAGATGTGTTGAATGGTCTACAAATTACCTTAGGAGTTCAGGTGAAAACGTTGATAAAAATGAACTGAAAAATGACCAAAATTTCTAGCAATAATGCAGTGTTAATTTAGACTAAATTTTAATGAAGAAATCTGGAAATTTAATGAATTTTAAAGGGGTGAGGCCACCAGGATTTGAACCCGTGACCTCACCCGAGTGACAGTTGTAATTCGCGAAAAAGAAAAGAAAAGGGGGCTGGGGGGAATCGAAATTGGGTTAATGGTTGGGAAAGGAGAGGGCAATAATTTAAGTAAATAAATGGGAGGCGTGGGAATCGAACCCACGACCTCCAGGCTGCGAATGAGAGAAGAAAAATTAAAAAAATAAATAAATGTGAGGCGTGGGAATCGAACCCACGACCTCAGGGCTAGAAAGGAGAATGGCGGAATTAATTAAGAAAATAAAGTGAGGCTGTGGGGGCTCGATCCAACAACCTCACTGCCAAAACGCCTAACTTAGTGGATTTTAATTAAAAATAAAAATAGGAGGCTGTGGGGGTTCGAACCCACAACCTCACAGCCCTAGCGAATTTAAAATTAAAATAAGGAGGTTGTGGGGGTTCGAACCCACAACCTCCCAATTTCCAAGCGAAAATAAAGAGTAAAAATAGAAGAGGCTGTGGGGATTTGATCCCACAACTTCTTGGTTTAGGAGAAATGGGGCAATAAGAGTTTAAATGAAAAGTAAAAGGAGTTGTGGGGGTTCGATCCCACAACCCTTCGTCCAAATTAAAAGATTATGTTGGGTTGGGAAACATAATCTTTTATTTTGCAGTCATATAAACTTACTGCTTTGGTTGGTACATGACTAAAATGTCGTTTGTGGACTTCTCCCATTCAAGTTTATTTTTTTTACTTAATTACATATTGGGCATAGTTCTTATGTTATAAAGTCAATGATGATAGCGGAGGAAGTGTTGGGTTAGTTTTATTGTTCGTCGTTTATGTTTATCAATGCTAACACAGCCATTTTGAATTCTTGTTTCTCTGGACATTTTTATGAGTTTTTGCTGATTTCCCAAGTCAGTGACTTTTTCTGAACCATGTGCCCTCAAAATCCTCAAATTCTAGAGTGAAGTTTTTTCGCGGAGAGTACATTATTTTTTTTAGAGTCATCATGTAATAGATTCAAGACTGAAGTTATGAATCTGGATGGGAAATTATTATCTGATTGGATTCTGAAATGTGATAAATGATTAACTTTGAGCATGTTTTGCCTTCACATGTTGAGCCTACTACACACATAACTTGCAAATTAAGCTAACTGTGCGTTAGTTATTCACTAAATTAATCGGATTAAAGAGTCATTTGCTAGTACTACAACAAGGAAATATTAACATAGGGAATAACTTGCAGAAAAGTAATATCATCAATCAAGTTGTTTGTCTATCTCCGATGTTTAACTTATTGTTAGTAATAAACTGACACTTGTGCTAAGGTAAGAGTGTATTTAGGGGAAATTAACATATTGTTTTTCTTGTATTCTTAAAAGCTTCATGATGTAAGTGGATTAAGCTAGTTTGTAATTGGTTTTCTTTTTGTCATTTTTTATTGTTTTCATCTTTCCTTGTGGCCTTTATTCTCTTATTCAAAAAGTTGTTATTTTTGGTTAGTAAAGATTAAGGAAGATGCCATCAAACTTTCTTCAAAGAATATGGGAGGTTACCTTTTCCATATTAAGCTTAGTTAAATCTTATCGTGTGAAGTATTTAACTCGCTGTATGATGATGTTGATCATTCTTGTTTGCGGTTACTGCCGAGCCCCTTTTCTTATTTTTATTTCTAATTACTTTGGCAACGTGATTAAAGTTACTATTAATTTATTTATTTCTCTTCTTATGTTTTATGTACAAACGGAGGGCTGGAGTTTCTACTTTGGAACTCATTATTGGCCTAAATTATTGGGCCAATGGCAATTAGGATTATCGCGGTGCTTGGAATCTCGCAAATTAGGAGTCCAATATTACTTAGCCTTTCTCTTTTTGAGTCTCAATTATATTGTTTTGATTTGTTGGCTAACCTTTAGTCAAAAGTTTTTCTATATTCTTAGTCTTTTATTTTGAAGTTTATTTATGTGAGCCGATATTATATGCTTATAAATTTTGTTGAAATGCTTTTAGAACAAATGTTACAAAAATATCCTTTTACATGGTTTAGTACTTTTTAAGTACAACAATCTTTCAGGCCTTTTAAGTTCAAAAAGGGCCTTATAGTTTAAGAATTTTTCAAATGAAATTTCAAAATGGCTCAAGCATATCATAGATGCCTAATTGATCGCCCAAATAAAATTTAGGATTAGTTTAGACGCTAAAATAATCAACCTTAGAAATATGTTAGGTTAAAATAATTATTTTTCTCAAAATATATCTTGAGAAGTAGGCGCTATGTATTATGAACAAAAAAAATTGACATAAAAGTTGGTAATTACAGAACAAGTCTTAATAGTTAAGACTATTTTTTTATGACCTCTTTAAAAATTATTGGCTACCCTTTATTTTCTGTAAATCAAATATTACCTAAAATATTTTAATATCCTAACATGCAATTTCAAATCTTAGATATATCAATAGGTTCAAATACAAGGTACATATACATGTCATACATATGAAGGTATAGATTCTATATTTTTCTCTAAGAAATCTATTATTTTCATCTATTACAAATATTATTTATTTTATAATTTATAAAGTCCTACAGTTTACACAAAGTACTTTGAATCTAATCTATTGTTAACTTATCTCTACATATAAACAAAAATAATAAATATTCATATGTTTTAAGCAAACTTGCATGTATATACTACACTTTTATAATAAATACATTTAAGATTATAAACTTGCATATATATATATAATATATATATATATATATATATATATATATATATATATATATTCTAAAAAAACTCCATTATATACATTTTATTTAAATTATACATCACACATTACTACACATTTACATCGAAATACTATTACATTTTTATTCCACATCTTAATAAGACGACTAATTCTCACAAACCTAACATCTATAATTTTTTGTAAGTATATTATGACACAACTATATATTTTTCTTACATATAACTTTATCATACATTTGAGTACATTATTTATTTATTTTTTACCACATAATAGAAATACTACACTTAAATATATTTTAGAAGACATATATGTCGTACCTTGTGTTTTACTCTTTTTCTTAAAACTAATAAAATTTACTCAATTAATTTTCAAGAGAATAAAAAATAAACAATTTTTCCAACGTTATATTTTCCTAAATTCAGTTGAAGGACTATCCTCGTATAGGCTCTGAGGGGTGCTTAACACCTTCCCCTCGAGTAACGAAAACCCTTACTCAGAATCTCACTGGTTTCGCAAATCATAACAAAGTTTACATTTTACATATTAAAAAAAGGTTTTCCTAATATTTTCCTTAAAATTTAGGTGGCGACTCTAAGATAATTTTTTTTTTTCAAAAGTCAGAGTGTCAGCAATATTATGTTGTCCACTGTTTTCGGCTGGTTCGAAAATAGGGTGCGACAACTTGGAGACTGTGTTGGGGACCTTATCTAGGTTTTAACCATAGAAAAACTCATTTAAGGAATAAATTTTATGATTACGTGTTTATTTCCAGCTTGTTATTTGACATATTGCTTTGATTGAAAGGTTGCAAGTGAAATTCAAACTTGTGTTCCTTATTTGTTTTTAAACAATACTTATTACTGCTTTCTATACACTGTCATTTGCATATTCTATCGAATCTTGGTTGTACACGCACACACTGTACATGCGAGGCGTGCTCCTGCACTCCTCCAAACTCTCTTTGGATTCCTTTGTTTCAGAGTTGGTGCGATTAATATAGTGCACCTTCTCACAATTACTCACTCCTACTCTGAGTCGTTTAGGTAAATAATCTTACTTCTAGAATAGGTCATGTTGCATACCCTTAGGCAAGACAATATATTGTATTGGCGTTGCGTTTAGGAAACCACCCAAATGTCAAAGAGTTTCTTCTTTAAAACTCGCCAATATAAACTTTGTGTGAAATTTATATAAATTAGCCAAACTTAAACTCTTAACGGATTTGGAGAAAATAAACTCATTACACCATTTACCCTCTTTTAAGATGAACCTCAACCAAGACATACCAAATATCAAAATGGTCATTGCAGCACCCAACACTTTACAAGATTGGTTAAAAGATATCTGAAGGATACACGGCGTTGAGAATCAAGGCCACTTACGAGCATTATTGTAACTTTTGGAGAAACAATGTGATAAGGTCTTTGTCATTCAAGTGATGGGGTTTCGGAAACCGAGTACCGTAACTTTCAAATCCCTGGATTTTGAAATCACCCCTACACTGGAGGGGTTCAATAGTCTTACCGAACTGCCAATTAGAGGGAGGTTGTCGGTGATCCCGACATCTATTTGTACAAGTTATTTTCTGAGCCTGATTTATCTGCACATGTTTCAGTCATTAAGATATGTGGACAATGGACACATCGAGTTACACTATCTCTTTCAGAGGTTTAGGCGTTCAGAAGGTTACTATGAGTATCAACGTGAATTTTATTGAACTTGCGGAGTGTGGGAGCATATGAGGCAAAGAGTATTCGTTAGGGCTTTCATGGGAGATATGGTGTTCCCGATAATGTCAAATTCTGTTGATATCAACATATTGCCGATGTTTATAAGCATCTTCAACGGTCCAAATATATTTACTTGAATGCGTATGATACTCGATGAGGTCCTCCGTTCAATGATAGCCTGCATCAGGGGACATAATTTATTTGGAGGATGCAGTAAATTGTTGCAGATTTGGGAAAGGGAACATTTGTATCGACGTAACCCACAAATGGATTACTACATGGGTGCTCTGAACAAGATCGAAAACCATGACGATCATCTCTAAAATTGGGAGGGTGCGCCGGCAGGAAGGGAAGAATGGCACACAGTTTTATACAACTTCACAGGAGATGCCGTCCAATGGAGATTCCCTTGGTTAATGGGATTGGCGTATGCAAGGACTCGACACCTTTTATCTATCGAGTTGATTGGGCTCATGGGTATTCAACCATATGCACCTCTCCGGGTTATGTGGCAATTTGAAGTTATCCAAGACATTCCTATATGTACAATGATGGGGTTGGCGAAGATACATTCACTTCAGTCTCTCTGGATCGAATAAGAAATCTACAAGTCGAGTGGGAATATAAAATCGATTTGGAAATAGGCGAAGAAAGTTAGTTTATGCCAGAGTATTATGCTTGCGAAATCCTTTGAGTCACATGGCTCATCCAAGCGCACACAGGCATTGGGGGTTTGTAGACAGACAACAAATTGATTGGATTAGAGAATCGGTGATTCCTCGCATGGCGTTCACTACAACCATGCTCAACCAGATAGTCCCAAGATCCGTCAATTATCTGATCCAAGAAGAAGAGCCAAAAGAGGATCTTGAAGATGACCCGGAGGAGGATCCTGAGGAGGACCCAGAGGAGGATCTAGAAGAAAACCTGGAAGAAGACCCTGAAGAGGATCCAAAGGAGATACCTCACGATGACTTGGAAGACGAAGCGTGGGAAGATCACATGGAGGTTTCTGAGGAAATTTCTAACATCTATGACCCAATAGATGGAGAGGTTATAAGCATATCATCCGAGCGCGGGCTCGACGAGTCTCTAGAATACCACCTAGTGGTATATTACAATGGGGATGACGATGATGACGATGCTCCAACCTGTCCGTAGATTCATCTTTCTTCTTTGAACCTTTTTCATAAGATCTTCATTGTGCCATATGGCATATTCCTCTAGTATGCTTTCTGCCCCCACCCCACCCCACCCCACCCCGTACTTGCATTTCTTAGGTTTTTGATTTCCTACCTCAATATAACATCCAAGACTACCTTAATCAATGAAGTTATGTTTGCCCAAAAATCTAAAATGTGTTTAAATGGATAATTTATTATCAAACTGATTGCAACGTAGGCCTACCTATGGCAAAAAGAGGTTCTACATTAGGACGCATTTTGAATGTTGCTGATTTGGCGTATATACGTGTTACATTTGCTTCTTTGTTACATCTTTAAATATTTCCCACAGTAACATAGTTTCCTTTTTGTTTTGTTTTTATTATTCATCCCCAAAGAACATTGATTTGTGTCGACTTCCAAATTGGCTGACTCACGATACAACCTTCGATCAAAAGAAAAAATGACTGACAAAGACAAGATCAACACTGCCGCAAATATAATAGTACCTATTGAGAACCCCAAAAGTTCTCTAAGTGTAGCTGACATCCAAAATGAGAAAAAGATGTCTCACATGCAAAAAGAACTCGAGATCTTGAGGGAAGAATTATGTCAAGTGCGAGACTTGGCCAAACTATCAGCGACAACTTTCTCTACTTTCAATACACCTATCTACTTCCAAATGGCCGACTTGCCTTCTGCTGACATACCAAATAAGTCGGAACCAACTCAACATGATCTTTTTCACGGTCAAATTACGCCATCTTTACCAACTGCAGTCACAACCATTCCCGACCTTTCTAATCGCGACCTACCAAACCTACAATGCAGCAAATACTTGGGGCACATGTCGTCGCTCCCTATGAGTCACATATTCCACCAGTATATACCACTGGAGCTTCTACCTTCACAATTCGAGCAGTTGTTAATGTCCCATATGAGGTCGATCAATATGTAAAAATGGAGAAATATACCCAGCTAATAGAAGAAGAGTCAATAAATGCCCAACTTCAGGGTCTAAGAAAGGCATTGAAAATCTTGCAAGTTACTATAAGAACAGAGAGTCGGGATTATGATGACTTGTGCATCCACCCAAACATTGACATGTGGGTAGGGTACAAACCACCAAAGTTCGAAATGTTTGATGGAAAAGGTGACCCTGACGCGCATTAAAGGCCATATTGTGACGAATTAGTTGGTGTGGTAAGAAATGAGAAGGTGAGGATGAAGTTGTTCATCCGGAGTCTGTCTGGAGAAGGCTTGACCTGGTATACCTGCCAAGACCCTCGCAAGTGGCATGACTGGCACGAAATTGCCGAGGACATCATGACTCGTTTTAGATTCAATACTGAAATTACTACTGACAAATTCTCATTGGCTAATATACAGAAGAAGCCATCTGAGAATTTACTGGAATATGCGCGACGTTGGAGAACTGAGGCCGCAAGGGTGCAACCACCACTAGACGAGAGTGAGCTCTCAAATACTTTATTCCATCCCAAGGAAGTATCTACTTTGACAAAATGATGTCAATGATGGGCCAGAAGTTTGCAAAACTTGTCAAGATGGGGGACTGTGAAGAAGAGGGTTTTAAATCTGGAAAGATTTAATCTATGGTCACATTGCAGGCTGACAAGTAGAGCCATACAATCGGGCGCCATTAGCAGCATTAAGAAGAAAAGGGAGGATGTTTCAGCTGTCACCTACCAACAAGGAGGACCATCCCATCGATACTCTCACAATCCCCAGATTAAATTACATACTTCCTACACCCCACACCCAGTATATAATATCTAATCACACTATAATCCACCCCGAGCACAAGCATACCAAAATCCTCCAAGACCATATATGTTTGTACAAACACCAATCCACCAAAATATACCAGCATATGCAACATGACCGCGTCCAAATCCCGAAGCTAGAAATAATCGCGGTTACACACCCATTGCTGAACCTTATGCCCAATTGTTTGAAAGGTTGAGGGCAGCGGAAGTGCTACAACCAGTTGTAGGGAAACTTCCTGATCCAATCCCTCGTAATTTTAATGGAAACAAGAGATGCGTTTACCACTCGAGAGTCCAAGGGCACAAAATAGAATATTTTTATGGTTTGAAAAACCAGGTCGTGTCTTTGATCAGGAGAGAAGTAATCAAATGCACTCCAGAACCTCCTAATGTGAACAACAATGCCTTGCCAAACCATGAGAATCGTCAAGTCAACATGGTTACTGTAGAGAAAGAATACGAGTGCCCTAGATGTCCAGACGTGGGTGGAGTAGACGCCATGACATCTACGGCCCAACCCGTTATCACTGTTCAACTAAGGGAACATCTGACTGTCAAAACATATCTCCCGAGAGTTGTAGTGACTACTCTTACTGCTAAAAAGGCTGAGTATGACACCAAAGCAGTCCCTTGGGACTATCAAACAAACGTCAAGGGCAAGATGATTGACACTGCCGTTGCTCAAGGAATGACTAGGTCGGGGAGATGTTATGCCCCAAAGGATCTAAATCAAAGAGTTCTCACAAAAGAACAAAATCAAAAAAAAAATGTTGCTGATAATGAAGCCGCACATTTTTCGAAGAAGATACAGTCTAAAGACTATTCCGTCGAAGAACAGCTGAAGAAGACGCCAGCCCACATATCTATTTGGTCTCTGCTTATGAGTTTTGAATCTCAGAGAAAGGCTTTGATGGAGGTGTTATGTGGAGTAATCATTCCAAAAGAGACCACAAGTGAAACCTTAGCTGCATCGATTGGAAGAATAGTGGAAGCTAACAAGATCTCTTTCGACGATGATGAGTAGCCTACAGAAGGGGTTGGTCATAAAAAACGCTTCACATTGCAGTCAAATGTTGTGATAAGATTGTGACTCGAGTCATAATTGATGGTGGTTAGGGATGCAACATCTGTCCTTTTACCACTCTAAGAGATTTAGGTGTTATTATGTGAGAAATAAGGGAAAGTTGTGTGAAAGTTAGAGATTTTGATGCAGCGCAAAGAACTATCATCGGAGAGATCCATCTCAAATTACAAGTAGGGCCTGTGGAATTCCCCATTCTATTTCAAGTAATGGATGTATCATCCAACTACAACCTGTTGTTGGGAATACCATGGGTTCATATGGCAAGAGCGGTTCCTTCCACCCTCCATGAATGTGTGAAGTTTGTATGGGGTCTCACAGAAGTTACCATCCATGTAGAGCACAGTCATCCCATTCATTCTGTTAATTTTATCACCATCACTGAAGAGTTAGAAGGAGCAAGTTTCCATACATTGGAGATTAAGCAAGCCATAAGGGTCATAGAGGAAGTAGAGCCAACCGATGCGAAATTGTCAAGTGCAGCAAAAATGGTTGCGTCGGAGTTGTTGAAGTATGATTATCAGCCAAAGAGTGGACTTGGACCGAAGTCCAATGGCATAGTTGAGCCAATCCAGCTGAAGCATCAGAGAGGCACCAACGGTCTCGGATATGATCCTGCCTCGGCAAAAGACCACCAGGGGAAAAGATATAAAATCTTTGTACCAGAAAAATCTTTGATTCCAGATCAAGATGGCATTCACGACATCGTAGAAGGAATAGGCAATCGGTTTGTAGCCATGACTAGAGAAGAGGAATGTATAAATCTCAGCAAATTGACCATTCGTGATGCCAAACCTGGAGAAATCTTGCAGAATTGGACCATCAACCAGGTATTGTTTCAACCTGAGGCCTGGTAGTGTGGAGAAGTAGTTTAAACTTTTTTTAAAAAGAATGCATGATCAAATTGAGGCTTGAATCATGCCTAACCTTTGTTGCTTCCCTCTTCTAAAAGCTAGAACTCTTTGAAATAAAATGTTTTTGTTTTCATTAAAAAGAAATCACGCTATTTTAAATATCTATTTATTTTTACTTACCTTTTGCACTTTTCATCACTTATATTAATAAAAATCCTCGTTCAACGGTTATGACATATAACGAATCCATCGAGAAAGGTGAAAATGATGAACAAGATCACGAAGAGTATGATGAAATCATGATGCCTGAAAATCTACCCATGAGATTGAGCAAGTTGAAAGTTAGAAGAAGCCCAATATGGATGAAACAGAGGTTTTCAACTTAGGAGATGAGAAAATCGTGAATGAAACAGGAGTCAGCATACATTTGGAGGCTGAATGAAAGCAAGAATTAATAGAGTTTCTTAAGAAGTATGTTGACATATTTGCTTGGTCTTATGACAACATGTCGGGATTAAACACTGATATTGTCTCGCACAAATTACCTATTGATTCCACTTTTCTACCCGTTAAGCAAAAAACAAGAAATTTCAAGCCGGATTTGAGTTTAAGGATCAAGGAGGAGGTCATGAAGCAGATTGAGGAGAACATTGTAAGAGTTACAATTTACCCCACGTGGTCAGCCAATATTGTGCTGGTGCCAAAAAAGGATGCAAATATTAGAATATGTGTGGACTACCGAGACCTCAATAGAGCCAGTCCGAAGGATGATTTTTCTTTACCAAATATTCATTAACTCATCGATAATTGTGCAAAATATGAATTGCAGTCATTTGTTGATTGCTTCGCAGGATATCACCAAATTATGATGGATGAAAATGATGCAGAGAAGACATCATGTATCACTCCATGGGTAGTATATTGCTATAGAGTAATGCCATTTCCACTAAAAAATGCTGGTGCAACATACATTAGGGTCATGACTACCTTTTTCCACGACATGATCTACCAAGAAATTAAAGTGTATCTGGACGATGTTGTTATAAATTCCAAAAGATGTTATCCAGAGGTTGCAGAAGTATAATTTGAAATTGAATCTAGCAAAGCGCACATTTGGAGTACCAGCGAGAAAGCGATCGAGATTCATCGTTAGAAAAAAAGGCATAGAGTTGGATCCATCAAAAATAAAGGCAATCTAAGATCTACCTCCAGCAAAGACCAGGAAGGATGTGATGAGCTTCTTAGGAAGACTGAATTACATCACTCGATTCATAGCTCAATCTACAGTGATTTGTGAACCCATATTCAAACTACTGAAGAAGGATGTTTCCACGAAATGGACAAAAGAATGCCAAAGGGCTTTTGACAGAAACAAAGAGTACTTGTCCAACCCACTAGTATTGGTCACACTAGAGCCTGGAAAGCATTTGTTACTTTATCTATCTATGATGCATAACACATTTAGATGTGTATTGGGGCAGCATGATGAGACACGTATAAGATATCAAGCCATTTACTATCTTAGAAAGAAGTTCACACCATACGAGGCAAGATACACCTTGTAGAAACAAACATGTTGCGCTTTAACTTGGATCGCACAGAAATTTAGGCATTACCTATCTGCATACACCACGTACTTGATCTCAAGAATATATCAACTTAAGTTCATCTTTCAAAACCCAATGCCTACAGGTAAGCTCGCAAAGTGGAAAAACTTTTTGAGCAAGTTTGATATCATGTACGTGACACAGAAAGACATCAAAGGATAAGCCCTAGCTAATCACCTCGCAGAAAATTTGTGGACCAGGATTACAAGCCAGTCACGACCTACTTCCCCGATGAAGGGGTTTTGTTTGTAGAAGAAATTATATAAGAATAGTATGATGGATGAACGATGTTAATCGATGGAGCATCAAACTCTGTTGGAGTTGGAGTAGGAGCAGTCTTAGTTTCGGAAACGGGTCAATATTATCCAATCTCAGCCAAGATTAGGTTCTTTTGTACCAACATCATGGCGGAATATGAAGTTTGTATTCTCAAAATCAGGATGTCTATAGACATGAACATCAAAGAACTTCTGGTGGTAGGAGATTCCGACTTGGTTGTTCATTAAGTGCAAGGAGAATGAACCACTAAGAATGTCAAGATCCTTCCTTATTTACATTAAATAAAGGAGTTGAGTAGAAGATTCGCAAGAATTGAGTTCAATCATGTCCCTCGTACTCAAAATGAGTTTGCCGATGCTTTGGAAACATTATCCTCGATGATTCTGCATCCAGACAAGAGCTATATCGACCCTATTTATATTGAGATACATGATCAACACACAAACTGTTTTTCATGTAGATGAGGAATTGGATGGAGACCATGCTACTATGTCATCAAAATGTTGATAGAATGATAAGAATATCCTGAACGTGCCACAAGTAAGTAGAAACAGACTTGAAAGAGGATGGCCAATCATTTCTTCCTTAACGGAGAAATTCTATATAGGAAAACTTTGGATTTAGGACTCTTGCGGTGTGTCGATGCCACAAAAGCGATACGGCTTTTGGAAGAAATACATGCAGGAAAATGTGGACCTCACATGAATGGGTTCACTTTGGCAAAGAAGATTTTAAGATCCGGATATTTTTGGATGACCATGGAGAGAGATAACATCTGGTATGTGCAAAAGTGTCATCATGTCATGTGCATGGATATTTTATACGGGTTCCACCGAATGAGCTTAACATAATTTGTTCACCTTGGTCATTTGCCGCTTGGGGCATGGATGTTATCGGACCAATAGAGCCTCTAGCATCAAATGGACATCGTTTAATCCTTGTGACTATAGAATATTTCACAAAATGGGTCGATGCTTCAACATAAAAGGCAGTAACTAAGAAGGTAGTGGAAGACTTTGTTAGCAATAACATTGTTTGTCAGCTTGGAATTCCAAATCAATCATAACAGATAACGCAACCAACCTCAATAGCTATCTTATGAAGGAAACTTGTGAAAGGTTCAAGATTGCTCATCACAATTCCACAGTTTACCGACAAAAGATGAATGGAGAAGTTGAGGCTTCAAATAAGAATATTAAGAAGATCATAAGGAAAATAGTGGACAGTCACAACCAATGGAATGAAAAGCTACCATATGCTTTACTTGGTTATCGCACCACAATCGAAACATCAATTGTGCCAACTCCTTATATGTTGGTTTATGGTTGAGAAGCACTTATACATGTTGAGGTAGAAATACCAACTTGAAGGATTATCCAAGAGGTTGGTCTAGACGATATAGAATGGATATGTACCAGGCATGTACAACTGATGCTCATCGATGAAAAAAGGATGGATGTAGTTTGTCATGGTCAACTCTATCAGAACAGAATGCCTAAGGCATTCAAAAAGAAAGTAAAACCTCGACAGTTCACACTAGGGCAATTAGTATTGAAGAAGATCTTTTCCTCGCCAAGAAGAATCCAAAGGGAAATTTACACCAAATTGGCAAGGTTTCTCTCTGGAGGAGCAGTAATCTTAGAAGAAATGGACGGCACACACAACACGAAGCAAATAAATTTAGACGCCATCAAGAAATATTACATCTGAAGAAGCTTTGTACTTTTGCATTTTGATTGTAACAGAACTACGTCAAGACATGACTTCCCACGGTGGGATACGTAGGCAACCCATATTGTATTCGGTCTCCCTTAGAAAATCCAAAATCATAATTTGCATGTATTTAGAACTATGGTCTACTTGAATTCCCTCGGTGGGATACATAGGCAATCCTTGTCGGATTTGGTCCCTTGCATTACATATTTTTCAGTTTTATATTATATCTTAACTACGTCCAGACCTGATTCCCCTTGGATACGTAGGCAGCCTGAGTCAGGCCCGGTCCTTGCATTTCATATTTTTTGTAACTCTCCCCTATTGTACTCGAACTACGTCCTGACATGATTCCGCTTGGATATGTAGGCAGCTTAAGTCTAGCCTTTTCATTGCATTCAATATTCTTACTTTCCCCTTGAATATTTTCACCTTCCTATTGTAATCGAACTACATTACGACCTGATTCCATTTTGATATGTAGGCAGCTTGAGTCAAGCTCGGTCATTTCATTACACATTTCTATCTCTCCACTTGTATTCGAACTACATTATAATTTAATTCCTATTTTTGGGGATACGTAGGTAGCCTGAGCCAGGATAGATAAATGCATTGCATGATTTTCATTTCTTCTTACCCTTAGGAAACACTACATCATATTTATCGTAACCTCAAAATCTGAAGAATCTCGATCATCGCAGTGTCTGTAAAAGAGCTAGAGAAGCTTCATCAGAAAAGTAAAAGGTAAAACATGACTGTGTTGAATATAGTCTACAAATGGAGAGCTCGACGGACTTTGGAACATCTCATAATCTAAAACTCTGGATAATTATTATTTATATATACACACACAACTAATAAATACGTGGTGCAATTGTTTTTAAAAAAAATCATAAGTAAATTTTTCTTGAAAGGAATATTTTCAACCCATCCACATACCAAGTCGCTGGGTTAAGAAACAGTGTGCAGGACTGACAAGATGTCGGAGGATTTTAGTGATGAGGATTCAGTTCGCGAGTCGATACAAATCAACACCCATTCCCAAACTAAAATTTTCTTTGAGTGCAGGAATACATGAATCAAGGAAAATAACATGAAGTCTCGGAGCATGACCAGAAACGCCATTCAATTTCTCACAATCATTAGCCAAAATACTCTTCCCCTACTTTACTTTTCGGAAGAACTTTAATTTGACAACTTATCTCTAAGAATATTTCATTTAAATTTTGCATGTATGCTAGAGGTACAAATCAAATGCTTAAGAAAAGGGGCCCCTTGTAGGAAAATAGGATAGTTAATTTTGGTCAAAATAACTCCACCAACTAGAGCTTTTAAACTAACCTGCCCATTGGAGGTTTTATATAACAAACTTCGGCAAGCTCCTCTGACAGAGGTTGTACATAGCAACGTCACCAAAGCTCCACCGACCGGGGCTGTTTATAGCAAACTTTCTACTGCTCAACCAATCAAGACTAACATCGTAACAACGTCACCAAAGCTCCACCGACAGGGAGCATGCAAGCGTAGCAACACTGTTATACACTAACAATCAAGTGTTACATTACAAGTCATTTTACGCAGTCAGATACGACTTTTATATTACAATAGCCTCGCCAGTCGAGGGCCTCTAAATTTTATGTTATTTTACGTAGTGAGATGCGTCCTTTACATTACAACAGCCCTACAAGTTGAGGTCCTCTACATTTCAAGTTATTTTACGTAGTCAGATGCGGCCTCTACATTGCAACAACGCCGCTAGTCGAGGGCTTCTGCATTTCATGTTATTTTACGTAGTAAGATGCGACCTTTACATTACAACAGCCTCGCCAGTCGAGGGCCTCTACATTTCAAGTTAGTTTACGCAGTCAGTGCGACCGTTACATTACAATAAGCCCCGCCAGCCGAGAGTCTCTACATTACAAGTTACTTTACCTACAACACAAAAGACATCAACAATCGTTTGAATATCTACATTCTACTCTTTACATTACTATTTCAAGTTATAATTTTTAATACGCAATAGGTACTTTTCACCTTTTACATCATTTGCAGGATAACACATTACAATGAGGAACTCCCTTTTAGCAGCAAACTAGGGCAAGCTAGTGCGATGTCAAACATCACAATCTATGTCAAGGATTCTCTTTCAAAAACTAAATTCGACTCGATTTTAAGAAGTCCTGATTTCAACCTACTTATAGCTCTCTCAGGTCTCAGTACATTATAACTCAACACTGGGGCATTCTAGAAAATTCATCCCCCTACTATAAGTCTTCAGTAGAAATTGCTACGGAGCATATACGTTCTTTAAGATTGTATCTCGTCCTTCACTTTGCGCTAATCTCTTCACACCTCACCAAAAAAATTCAGTATTAGCATAATTCGATACTGGGGCAAATTTTATTTTAACAAATTTTTCTATGTTCCTACACTCTCGAGCTACATATGGCCTGATTTCTCATGAAACCTAAGATATGTAGGCAGATCGAAAGTTAGAGTTCGGCCATAACTCCATAGACATTCTTGCCAAGTTATTACTCAAGCATATTTTTGTCGGTCGCCTAAAATCGGATTTTGTCAATATTTCTTTCTCCACATCTTCTTTACTCTCTTCCATGAACAAAGAAAGGGGCAAGCTGTTGACACCCGATAAATAATTTGTCCTATAAAAATTAAATACATTATATATTACTACTTACTTTCTCTTTTTTGTTAATAAATGATGTTCTTAAAAAATGAATCCATTTTTTGTTCAAGTATAATTTCTTTTATCACCATAGATATTTTTGTACATTTATTAAATTTTGAAATCTTTATTAATTAATGAGTTACTAATTTATATTAATTTAATTTTAGGAGTGACTAAATTTATCAAATTTGTGTATGCCACGTAGGCGAGCACATAGATTGTGTTACTTTCGAATAAATCTCGACCCTACAGTTCAATCTAATGGTCCTAATTAAAGGATCGAACAACCAAAATTAAACCCCCAAAACTTTTCAGAATAGTACACCCCTACCGCCCCTATTCTTCTCCATCCTCCCCACCTCCCCTTCACTTTTTCCAGAAAAAACTGCAAAAGGACGCTTCAATTTCTCTCATTTCCCAGACACGCTGCACGCGTCTTTCTCCTTCCCATGACCTTCATCCTCTCTAAACAACCTATCATCAACCTCCTATCAAGAACGGCCATGGACCGCCAAAAAACAAAAATATCAGGCGGTCCCCAACATCATCTCCTTCCCCATGCGCCTCCTCCACTTCTCATATCTACTTTACATCACTTCCATCTTCTTTTTCTGAACCGTATCAGATCTCAAAATCCATGCACCGCCGCTGCTATAGCTGAAAAGTTTGATAACATGAATGACCATCAGATTTGGGATTGTTATCCCCTCAATCCGATTGTTGTGACATTGGAATCCTTTCCCAAAATAGGCTATAAAAATCCATTTTGTCCTTATTGAAATTCAGAGGGAAAAAAAGAGAAAGGGGGGAGAACGATTCGGAAAAAAGGGGTATCAAGGAACGAAGATCGATAAAAACATATAGAAAAACATTGAATAATTGATTATAAATAAAAAAATAACTCTGTTTAATTTTCCTTTACCTCTCTGCTTTTCATTCGGCTTTGAGTTCGAGTAAGTTTGAAAAAATGTGAAACTTTTTCCATTTTAACAATCAATACAAAAAGAAACTAATGTGAAACTTTTCCCCTTTTGAGAAAACTATATGCTTCAATAAAATGAAACAAAACAGACTTGGGTTTAGCCGTCCTGAAATCAAATGTTAACATTTGTAATAAAATTTATTTTTACATGATATTCGTAGGTAAATTAGAACGTCTTTAAGTTTGTAAAGTATTGTTCCTGAGTCTTTACAGAGCTAGGAATAGAGTGGACAAAAAAACTTTCTTAAAATGATTTGTTTGAACTTGAGTGTGTCTAAATCACTGTAAGGTTGGCTTGGGAAACATAATGTTTTGTTTTGCAGTCATATCAACTTACTACTTTTGCTGGTGTATGACTAAAATGTCGTTTGTGGATTTCTCCCATTCACGATTGTTTCTTTACTTAATTACATATTGGGAATAGTTACTTATGTTATAAAGTCAATGATGATAGCGGAGGAAGTGTTGGGTTAATTTTATTGCTCGTCGTTTATGTTTTTGAATGCTAAAATGGCCATTTTAAATTCCTGTTTCTCTAGACATTTGTATGAGATTTTGCTGATTTCCACAAGTCAGTGACTTCTTCTGAACCATGTGCCCTCACCATCGTTAATATCTAGAGTGAAGTTTTTTCACGAAGAGTACATTTTTTTTTAGAGTCGTCATGTAATAGATTCAAGACTGAAGTTATGAATCTGGATGGAAAATTAATATCTAATTGGATTATGAAATGTGATAAATGATTAACTTTGAGGATGTTTTGCCTTCACATGTTGAGCCTACTGCATACATAAGTTACAAATTAAGCTAACTTTGGGTTCGTTATTCACTAAAACAATCGGATTCAAGAGTCATTTGTTGATACTACAACAAGTAAATATTAACATAGGGAATAACTTAAAGAAAAATAATATCATCAATCAAGTTGTTTGCCTATCTCAGATGTTTAAGTTACTGTTAGTAATAAACTTTGTCACTTGTGTTAAGGTAAGAGTGTATTTAGGGGATATTAACATATTGTTTTTCTTGTGTTCTTAAAATCTTCAAGATGGAAGTGGATTAAGTTAGTTGGTAATTGGTATTCAATTTGTCATTTTTGATTGTTGTCATACTTCCTTGTTGCCTTTATTCTCTTATTCAAAAAGTTGATATTTTTGGTTAATAAAGATTAAGGAAGATGCCATCAAACTTTCTTAAAAGAATATGGGAGGTTGAATTTTCTATATTAAGCTTAGTTAAATTCTTATTGTGTGAAATATTTAACTCTTATGATGATGTTGCTCATTTTTGTTTGCGGTTACTGCCGAACCCCTTTTCTTATTTTTATTTCTAATTACTTTGGCGAAGTGATTAAGGTTACTATAAATTTATATAATTATCTTCTTATGTTTCATCCACAATCGGAGGGCTGGAGTTTATACTTTGGAACTCATTATTGGCCTAAAATATTGGGCCAACGACAATTAGGATCATCGCGGTGCTTGGGGTCTCGCAAATTAGGAGTCCAATATCTCTTAGCCTTTCTCTTTTCGATTCTCAATTATATTATTTTGATTTGTTGGCTAACCTTTACTCATAAGTTTTGTTATATTCCTTGTCTTTTATTTTGAAGTTTATTTATGTGAGCCAATATTATATGCTTATAAATTTGTTGAAATGCTTTTAGAACAAATTATACAAAAATATCCTTTTAAAATGGTTTAGTACTTTTTAATTACAAAAATATTTCAGGCCTTTTATGTTGAAAATGGGCTTATAGTTTAAGAATTTTTCAAATGAAATTTCAAAATGGCTAATACATATTATGCATGCCTAATTGATCTCCCAAATAAAATTTAAGATTAGTTTAGAAGCTAAAATAATCAACCTCATAAATATGTTATGTTAAGTTAATTACTATTCCCGAAATATATCTTGCGAAGCAGGCGCTATGTTTTATGAACAAAAAAAATTGGCATAAAAGTTGTTAATTATAAAACAAGTCTCAATAGTTAGGCCTATTTTTTTTATCACCTCTTTACAAAATTATTGGCTACCCTTTATTTTTTGTAAATCAAATTTTACTTAAAATACTTTAATCTCCTAACATGCTATTTCAAATCTTATATATATCAAAAGGTTCCAATTACAAGGTACATATACATGTCATACATATGTAGGTATATAGTCTATATTTTTCTCTACGAAATCTATTATTTTGATCTATTACTAATATTATTCATTATGTAATTTATAAAGTCCTAAATTTTATACATATTATCTAATCTATTGTTAACTTATCTCTACATATAAACAAAAATAATACATCACACATTATTACACATTTGCATCGAACTACTATTATATTTTTATTACACGTCTTAATAAGACGGCTAATTTTCACAAATCTAACATCTATAATTTTTTGTAAGTTTAATATGATACAACTATAAATTTTTCTTACATACAAATTTATCATACATTTGAGTACATTATTTATTTATTTTTTACCACATAATAGAAATACTACCACTTAATCTATTTTATAAGACATATATATGTCGTACCTTCTGTTTTACTCTTATTCTTAAAACTAATAAAATTTACTCACAATTGATTTTAAAGCGAATAAAAATTAAACAAGTTTTCCAAAATTATATTTTCCTAAAATGAGTTTAAGGACTATCCTCGGATAGGCTCTGAGGGGCGCTTAACACCTTCCCTTCGAGTAACAAAAACCCTTAATCAGAATCTCACTGGTTTCGCAAATCAAAACAAAGTTTACATTTTTCATATTAAAAAATGATTTTACTAATATTTTCCTTAAAATTTAGGTGGCGACTCTAAGACAATATTTTTTTCCAAAAGTCAAAGTGTCAGCCCTATTATGTTGTGAACTATTTTCGTCTTGTTCGAAAATAGGGTGCGACTGCTTGGCGACTCTACCATAGAAAAACTCATTTTAGGAATAAATTTTATGATTACGTGTTTATTTTCAGCTTGTTATTTTATACATTGCTTTGATTGAAAGATCGCAAGTGAAATACAAACTTGTGTTCCTTATTGGTTTTAAAACACTACTTATTACTGCTTTCTATACACTGTCATTTGTACATTCTATCGAGCGTTGGCCGTACACGGACACACTGTACACGCGAGGGGTGTTCTTGCACTCCTCCGAAACTCTCTTTGGCTTTCTTAGTTTCAGAGTTTGTGCGATTAAGATAGTGTAGCTTCTCGCAATTACTCAGTCCTACTGTCAATCATTTAGAGAAATAATCTTACTTTTAGAATAGGTCATGTTGCATACCCTTAGGCAAGACAATATACGGTATTGTCGTTTCATTTTGGAAACCACCCAAATGTCAAAGAGTTTCTTCTTTAAAACTCGCCGACATAAACTTTGTGTGAAATTGATATAAATTATTCAAACTTAAACTATTAACGTATTTAAAGAAAATAAACTCATTACACCCTTTACACTCTTTTTAGATGAACCTCAACCAAGACATACCACATATCCAAATGGTCATTGCAGTACCCAACATATAACAAGATTGGTGGAAAGATATCCTAAGGATACACAGCGTTGAGATTCAAGGGAACTTAGGAGCATTATTTTCACTTTTGGAGAAACAATGTGATAAGGTCTTTGTCACTCAACTGATGGGGTTTTGGAAACTGAGTACCGTAACTTTAAAATTCCTCAATTTTGAGAACACCCCCACACTAGAGGAGTTCAGAAGGCTTACCGAACTGCTGATTAGAGGGAGGATTCTGGTGATCCCGTCATCTATTTGTGTAGGTGATTTTCTAAGCCTCATGTATCAGCACATGTTTCGGTCATTAAGATATGTGGACAATGGACAAGTCGAGTTATACTATATCTTTAAGAGGTTTTTGCATTCAGAAGGTTACTATGAGTATCAACGTGAATTTGTTTGTACTCGCAGAGCATGGGAGCATATGAGGCCAAGAATTTTCGTTATGTCTTTCTTGGGAGTTATGGTGTTCCCGATAAAGTGAAATTATTTTGACATCAACGTATTGCCGATGGTTATAATCTTCTTCAACGATCCACAAAGATTTACTTCGATGCCTATGATACTCGCTGAGGTCCTCCGTTCAATGACAACCTGCATCAGGGGACAAAATTTCTTTGGAGGATGCAGTATATTTTAGCAGATTTTGGCAAGGGAACATTTCTATCGACGTAACCCACAAATGGATTACTACATGGGTGCTCCGAACAAGATCTAAAGCCACGACGATCGTCTCCAAAATTGGGAGGGTGCGCCGGAAGGAAGGGAAGAATGGCACACATTTTTAAACAACCTCACGGAGATGTCGTCCAATGGAAATTCCCTTGGTTAATAGGATTAGAATATGAAAGGACTCGACACCTTTTATTTGTCGAGTTGATTGGGCTCAGGGGTATTCAACCATAAGCACCTCTTCGGGTTATGCGGCAATTTTGAGTTATCCAAGACATTTCGCTATGGACAATGATGGGGTTTAGCGAAGATGCATTCACTTCAGTATCTCTGGATCAAATAAGAAATCTACAAGCCAATTGGGAATATACAATCGACTTGGAAATAGGCAAAGAAATTAGGTGTACGCTAGAGTATTACGCTTGGCGAAATCCTTTGAGTGACATGGCTCATTCAAGCACACACGGGCATTGGGGGTTTGTACACAGACAACAAATTTATTATATTAGAGAATTGGTGCTTCCTCGCATGGTGTTCACTACAACCATGCTCAACCAGATAGTCCCGAGATCTTTCAACTATTTGATCCAAGAAGAAGAGCCAGAAGAGTATCCTAAAGAGGACCCGTAAGAGGATCCTGAGGAGGACCCTTGAAGAGGATCCAGAGGAGATACATGACGATTACCTGGAAGACGAAGTGTGGGAAGATCACATGTAGGTTTCTAAGGCAAGTTCTAACATCTATGACCCAATAGATGGAGAGGTTATGGACATATCATCCGAGGGCGGACCCGACGAGTCTCCAGAATACCACCCAGGGGTATATTATAATGGGGATGAGTACGATGACGACGCTTCAACCTGGAAGTATATTCATCACTTCTTTGAACCTTTTTCATAAGATCTTCAATGTGCCATGTGGCCTATTCCTCTTGTATGGCTTATGGCCCCCCGTACTTTCATATCTTAGGTTTTTTATTTCCTACATTAATGTAACATCCAAGACTACCTTAATCAGTGAAGTTATGTTTGCTCCAAAATCTAAAGTCTATTTAATTGGAAAATTTATTATTAAACTGATTGCAACGTCGGCCTACCTCAAGAAAATAGAGGTCCTACATTAGGACGTGTTTTGAGTGTTGCCGATTTGGGTATATATGTGTTACATTTTCTTGTTTGTTACATCTTTCAATATTTCCCAAACTAACATATTTACTTTTTGATTTGTTTTCATTATTTATCCCCAAAAAATATTTATTTGTGTCGACTTGCAAATTGTCTGACTCGGGATATAACTTTTGATCAAAAGAAAAATGACTGACAAAGACGAGATCAACACTGCATCAAAAATATAATAGTACCTATTGAGAACCCCAAAAGTTCTCTAAGGCCTCATTTGTTTGCATTTAATGGAGGTCTAAATATTAATCATACAGATTCAACCTATTAAGTACGTTTGATTTTTAGTTCTGAATATGAATCATTCCGATTCAGCCCATTAAGTTCATTTTTTTTTTTAAAAAACCTCTTAATGGGTCTGAAGAGGTATGAATGAATCAGATTTGTAAGAGACTCTTAACAACATTCAGACTCATTTAATAAATTATCAAATAATAAATAATCGCTTCTGTGTTTTAAGCATGCTTTTTTATCTCATCACTAAAAACTTTCGTTCTCTATTTTTTCAATCAACCACCATTTTTTCCCTCTTGAACTTGTAAGTTATCATAAATCCTTTCAAGTTTTTTTCAATATTAATAATTTTCATGTATTGACTATGTCAAGAACACAATTGGTGTATTGCTGTTTATCAAAGTTTTTTATATGAAAAAATTGTACTCCAAATCATGATTATTAAAACTTTTAAAACTTGTTTTTAATCAAAAGTGATAAATTTTGTTGAAATGAAATATTCATGATAGTTTATTAATGTTAAATTCACATGCACATTCAGATATTGAAAACAAACAACATTAATTATTTAGTGTTCAGATTTAGAGACCACATCTTAATATTCATATGTGTATTCAGATCTAAACACTTAAATCTTAATACAAATCTTAATACAAATCTTAATATTCAGATGTCTATTCATATTCAAAACTCTTAATCTTAATGGAAACAAATGAGGCCTAAGTGTAGCTGACATCCAAAATGAGGAAAAGATGGCTCACATGGAACAAGAACTCGAGATCCTAACAGAAGAATTACGTCAAGCGCGAGACTTGGCCAAACTATCGCCAACCACTTTCCATACTTTCAAGACACCTATATACTTCCTAATGTCTGACTTGCCTTCCGACTTATCATAGGGAATAACTTAAAGAAAAATAATATCATCAATCAAGTTGTTTGCCTATCTCAGATGTTTAAGTTACTGTTAGTAATAAACTTTGTCACTTGTGTTAAGGTAAGAGTGTATTTAGGGGATATTAACATATTGTTTTTCTTGTGTTCTTAAAATCTTCAAGATGGAAGTGGATTAAGTTAGTTGGTAATTGGTATTCAATTTGTCATTTTTGATTGTTGTCATACTTCCTTGTTGCCTTTATTCTCTTATTCAAAAAGTTGATATTTTTGGTTAATAAAGATTAAGGAAGATGCCATCAAACTTTCTTAAAAGAATATGGGAGGTTGAATTTTCTATATTAAGCTTAGTTAAATTCTTATTGTGTGAAATATTTAACTCTTATGATGATGTTGCTCATTTTTGTTTGCGGTTACTGCCGAACCCCTTTTCTTATTTTTATTTCTAATTACTTTGGCGAAGTGATTAAGGTTACTATAAATTTATATAATTATCTTCTTATGTTTCATCCACAATCGGAGGGCTGGAGTTTATACTTTGGAACTCATTATTGGCCTAAAATATTGGGCCAACGACAATTAGGATCATCGCGGTGCTTGGGGTCTCGCAAATTAGGAGTCCAATATCTCTTAGCCTTTCTCTTTTCGATTCTCAATTATATTATTTTGATTTGTTGGCTAACCTTTACTCATAAGTTTTGTTATATTCCTTGTCTTTTATTTTGAAGTTTATTTATGTGAGCCAATATTATATGCTTATAAATTTGTTGAAATGCTTTTAGAACAAATTATACAAAAATATCCTTTTAAAATGGTTTAGTACTTTTTAATTACAAAAATATTTCAGGCCTTTTATGTTGAAAATGGGCTTATAGTTTAAGAATTTTTCAAATGAAATTTCAAAATGGCTAATACATATTATGCATGCCTAATTGATCTCCCAAATAAAATTTAAGATTAGTTTAGAAGCTAAAATAATCAACCTCATAAATATGTTATGTTAAGTTAATTACTATTCCCGAAATATATCTTGCGAAGCAGGCGCTATGTTTTATGAACAAAAAAAATTGGCATAAAAATTGTTAATTATAAAACAAGTCTCAATAGTTAGGCCTATTTTTTTATCACCTCTTTACAAAATTATTGGCTACCCTTTATTTTTGTAAATCAAATTTTACTTAAAATACTTTAATCTCCTAACATGCTATTTCAAATCTTATATATATCAAAAGGTTCCAATTACAAGGTACATATACATGTCATACATATGTAGGTATATAGTCTATATTTTTCTCTACGAAATCTATTATTTTGATCTATTACTAATATTATTCATTATGTAATTTATAAAGTCCTAAATTTTATACATATTATCTAATCTATTGTTAACTTATCTCTACATATAAACAAAAATAATACATCACACATTATTACACATTTGCATCGAACTACTATTATATTTTTATTACACGTCTTAATAAGACGGCTAATTTTCACAAATCTAACATCTATAATTTTTTGTAAGTTTAATATGATACAACTATAAATTTTTCTTACATACAAATTTATCATACATTTGAGTACATTATTTATTTATTTTTTACCACATAATAGAAATACTACCACTTAATCTATTTTATAAGACATATATATGTCGTACCTTCTGTTTTACTCTTATTCTTAAAACTAATAAAATTTACTCACAATTGATTTTAAAGCGAATAAAAATTAAACAAGTTTTCCAAAATTATATTTTCCTAAAATGAGTTTAAGGACTATCCTCGGATAGGCTCTGAGGGGCGCTTAACACCTTCCCTTCGAGTAACAAAAACCCTTAATCAGAATCTCACTGGTTTCGCAAATCAAAACAAAGTTTACATTTTTCATATTAAAAAATGATTTTACTAATATTTTCCTTAAAATTTAGGTGGCGACTCTAAGACAATATTTTTTTCCAAAAGTCAAAGTGTCAGCCCTATTATGTTGTGAACTATTTTCGTCTTGTTCGAAAATAGGGTGCGACTGCTTGGCGACTCTACCATAGAAAAACTCATTTTAGGAATAAATTTTATGATTACGTGTTTATTTTCAGCTTGTTATTTTATACATTGCTTTGATTGAAAGATCGCAAGTGAAATACAAACTTGTGTTCCTTATTGGTTTTAAAACACTACTTATTACTGCTTTCTATACACTGTCATTTGTACATTCTATCGAGCGTTGGCCGTACACGGACACACTGTACACGCGAGGGGTGTTCTTGCACTCCTCCGAAACTCTCTTTGGCTTTCTTAGTTTCAGAGTTTGTGCGATTAAGATAGTGTAGCTTCTCGCAATTACTCAGTCCTACTGTCAATCATTTAGAGAAATAATCTTACTTTTAGAATAGGTCATGTTGCATACCCTTAGGCAAGACAATATACGGTATTGTCGTTTCATTTTGGAAACCACCCAAATGTCAAAGAGTTTCTTCTTTAAAACTCGCCGACATAAACTTTGTGTGAAATTGATATAAATTATTCAAACTTAAACTATTAACGTATTTAAAGAAAATAAACTCATTACACCCTTTACACTCTTTTTAGATGAACCTCAACCAAGACATACCACATATCCAAATGGTCATTGCAGTACCCAACATATAACAAGATTGGTGGAAAGATATCCTAAGGATACACAGCGTTGAGATTCAAGGGAACTTAGGAGCATTATTTTCACTTTTGGAGAAACAATGTGATAAGGTCTTTGTCACTCAACTGATGGGGTTTTGGAAACTGAGTACCGTAACTTTAAAATTCCTCAATTTTGAGAACACCCCACACTAGAGGAGTTCAGAAGGCTTACCGAACTGCTGATTAGAGGGAGGATTCTGGTGATCCCGTCATCTATTTGTGTAGGTGATTTTCTAAGCCTCATGTATCAGCACATGTTTCGGTCATTAAGATATGTGGACAATGGACAAGTCGAGTTATACTATATCTTTAAGAGGTTTTTGCATTCAGAAGGTTACTATGAGTATCAACGTGAATTTGTTTGTACTCGCAGAGCATGGGAGCATATGAGGCCAAGAATTTTCGTTATGTCTTTCTTGGGAGTTATGGTGTTCCCGATAAAGTGAAATTATTTTGACATCAACGTATTGCCGATGGTTATAATCTTCTTCAACGATCCACAAAGATTTACTTCGATGCCTATGATACTCGCTGAGGTCCTCCGTTCAATGACAACCTGCATCAGGGGACAAAATTTCTTTGGAGGATGCAGTATATTTTAGCAGATTTTGGCAAGGGAACATTTCTATCGACGTAACCCACAAATGGATTACTACATGGGTGCTCCGAACAAGATCTAAAGCCACGACGATCGTCTCCAAAATTGGGAGGGTGCGCCGGAAGGAAGGGAAGAATGGCACACATTTTTAAACAACCTCACGGAGATGTCGTCCAATGGAAATTCCCTTGGTTAATAGGATTGGAATATGAAAGGACTCGACACCTTTTATTTGTCGAGTTGATTGGGCTCAGGGGTATTCAACCATAAGCACCTCTTCGGGTTATGCGGCAATTTTGAGTTATCCAAGACATTTCGCTATGGACAATGATGGGGTTTAGCGAAGATGCATTCACTTCAGTATCTCTGGATCAAATAAGAAATCTACAAGCCAATTGGGAATATACAATCGACTTGGAAATAGGCAAAGAAATTAGGTGTACGCTAGAGTATTACGCTTGGCGAAATCCTTTGAGTGACATGGCTCATTCAAGCACACACGGGCATTGGGGGTTTGTACACAGACAACAAATTGATTATATTAGAGAATTGGTGCTTCCTCGCATGGTGTTCACTACAACCATGCTCAACCAGATAGTCCCGAGATCTTTCAACTATTTGATCCAAGAAGAAGAGCCAGAAGAGTATCCTAAAGAGGACCCGTAAGAGGATCCTGAGGAGGACCCTTGAAGAGGATCCAGAGGAGATACATGACGATTACCTGGAAGACGAAGTGTGGGAAGATCACATGTAGGTTTCTAAGGCAAGTTCTAACATCTATGACCCAATAGATGGAGAGGTTATGGACATATCATCCGAGGGCGGACCCGACGAGTCTCCAGAATACCACCCAGGGGTATATTATAATGGGGATGAGTACGATGACGACGCTTCAACCTGGAAGTATATTCATCACTTCTTTGAACCTTTTTCATAAGATCTTCAATGTGCCATGTGGCCTATTCCTCTTGTATGGCTTATGGCCCCCCGTACTTTCATATCTTAGGTTTTTTATTTCCTACATTAATGTCACATCCAAGACTACCTTAATCAGTGAAGTTATGTTTGCTCCAAAATCTAAAGTCTATTTAATTGGAAAATTTATTATTAAACTGATTGCAACGTCGGCCTACCTCAAGAAAATAGAGGTCCTACATTAGGACGTGTTTTGAGTGTTGCCGATTTGGGGTATATATGTGTTACATTTTCTTGTTTGTTACATCTTTCAATATTTCCCAAACTAACATAGTTTACTTTTTGATTTGTTTTCATTATTTATCCCCAAAAAATATTTATTTGTGTCGACTTGCAAATTGTCTGACTCGGGATATAACTTTTGATCAAAAGAAAAATGACTGACAAAGACGAGATCAACACTGCATCAAAAATATAATAGTACCTATTGAGAACCCCAAAAGTTCTCTAAGGCCTCATTTGTTTGCATTTAATGGAGGTCTAAATATTAATCATACAGATTCAACCTATTAAGTACGTTTGATTTTTAGTTCTGAATATGAATCATTCCGATTCAGCCCATTAAGTTCATTTTTTTTTTTAAAAACCTCTTAATGGGTCTGAAGAGGTATGAATGAATCAGATTTGTAAGAGACTCTTAACAACATTCAGACTCATTTAATAAATTATCAAATAATAAATAATCGCTTCTGTGTTTTAAGCATGCTTTTTTATCTCATCACTAAAAACTTTCGTTCTCTATTTTTTCAATCAACCACCATTTTTTCCCTCTTGAACTTGTAAGTTATCATAAATCCTTTCAAGTTTTTTTCAATATTAATAATTTTCATGTATTGACTATGTCAAGAACACAATTGGTGTATTGCTGTTTATCAAAGTTTTTTATATGAAAAAATTGTACTCCAAATCATGATTATTAAAACTTTTAAAACTTGTTTTTAATCAAAAGTGATAAATTTTGTTGAAATGAAATATTCATGATAGTTTATTAATGTTAAATTCACATGCACATTCAGATATTGAAAACAAACAACATTAATTATTTAGTGTTCAGATTTAGAGACCACATCTTAATATTCATATGTGTATTCAGATCTAAACACTTAAATCTTAATACAAATCTTAATACAAATCTTAATATTCAGATGTCTATTCATATTCAAAACTCTTAATCTTAATGGAAACAAATGAGGCCTAAGTGTAGCTGACATCCAAAATGAGGAAAAGATGGCTCACATGGAACAAGAACTCGAGATCCTAACAGAAGAATTACGTCAAGCGCGAGACTTGGCCAAACTATCGCCAACCACTTTCCATACTTTCAAGACACCTATATACTTCCTAATGTCTGACTTGCCTTCCGACTTATCAAATCAACTGGAACCAACTCAACATGCTCCTGTTCATGGTTGAATTCCGCCAGCTTTACCAACTGTGGTTAGAACTATTCCCTACCTTTATAATCTCGACCCTACCAATCCTACAATGCAGCAGATACTTGGGGCATATGTCTTCGCTCCCTATGAGCCACATGTTCCACCTGTATATGCCGTTGGAGCTCCTACCTTCATAATTTCAGCAGCTGTTAATGTTCCGTATGAGGTCGATAAATATGCAGAAATGGAGAAATATGTCTAGCTAAAATAAGAAGCGTTAATAAATGCCCAGATTTAGGGTCTAAGAAAGTCATTGAAAATCTTGCAAGTTACTAGAGGAACGGAGAGTCTGGATTATGATGACTTCTGTATCCACCCAGACACTGACATGCCAGTAGGGTACAAACCACCAAACTTCAACATGTTTGATGGAAAATTTGACCTCACACGCATTTAAGGACATACTTTGACAAGATAGTTGGTGTGGGAAAATATGAGAAGGTAATGACACCAAAGCAGTCCCTTGGGATTATAACACAGGTGTTAAGGGCAAGATGATCGACATTATTGTGGCTCAAGGAACGACTCGGCCGGGGAGATTTTATGCCCAGAGGATCTTAATCAAAGACTTCTAGGAAAAGAACAAAAGAAATGTAACTAATGCTGAAGCCGCAGAATTTTGGAAGAAGATGCAGTGTAAAGACTATTCAGTCAAAGAATAGCTTAAGAAGACGCCAGCCCACAAATCCATTTTGTCTATGATTATGAGTTCAAAATCTCATAGGAATGCTTTTATGGAGGTGTTAAGTGGAGTACTCATTCCAAAAGATACCACAAGTGAAACCTTAGATGCATCGATTGGAAGAATAGTGGAAGCTAACAAGATCTCTTTCCACGATGATGAGTTGCCTGCAAAAGGGGCTGGTCACAACAAAGCGCTTGACATTGCACTCAAATGTTGTGATAAGATGTTTACTCAAGTCTTAATTGATGGTGGTTCGGGATGAAACATCTGTCCTTTCACCACTATAAGAGATTTAGGTTTTAGTATGGGATAAAGAAGGGAAAGTCGTGTGAAATTTAGAGATTTTGATGGAGCGCAAAGAAGTGTCATCGGAGAGATCTATCTCACATTGCAAGTAGGGCCTGCCGAATTCTCCATTATATTTCAAGTAATGGTGTATCATCCAACTACTACCTTTTGTTGGGAAGACCATGGGTTCATATGGCAAGAGTGGTTCCTTCAACCCTCCATCACTGTGTGAAGATTTAATGGGGTCGCACAAAAGTTACCAACCATAGAGAGATCAGTTATCCCATTCATTCTGTTAATTCTACACCCATCACCGATGAGGTAGAAGGACCCACTTTCCATACTTTGGATATTATGCACGCCATAAGGGTAATAGAGGATGCAGAGCCAACAGATGCAAAATTGTCAAGTGTAGAAAAACTGGTTGCGTCAGAGATGTTGAAGTATGGTTATCAACTAAAGTGTGGACTTTGACCGAAGTCCAATGGCATAGATGAGATACAATATTCAAACCAGAACAAGCTTTGATTCCAGATCAAGCTGTCATTGACGAAATCGTAGAAGGAATAGGCAATCTGTTCGTAGCCATGACTCGAGAAGAGGAAGAGATAAATCTCAGCAAATTGACCATTCGTGATGCCAAACCTGGAGAAATCTTGCAGAATTGGACCATCAACCCGTTCTTGTTTCTACTAGAGGACTGGTAGTGTGGAGAAGTAGTTTTCTTTTTTTTAAAAAAAAAAACTTGCATGATCAAATTGAGCCTTTAATCATGCCTAACCTTTGTTGCTTGCCTCTTCTAAAAGCTAGATCACTTTGAAATAAAAATGTTTTGTTTTCATTTAAAAAAATTCACGCCATTTTAAATATCTATTTATTTTTACTTACCTTTTGAACTTTCCAGCACTTATACTAATAAAAATCCTCGTTCAATGGCTATGACATGTAATGAATCCACCGAGCAAGGTGAAAACGACGAACAAGATCACAAAGAGTATGATGAAAGCATGAAGGCTGAAAATCTACCACATGAGATTGAGCAAGATGAAAGTCAGAAGAAGCCCAATATGGATGAAACAGAGGTTGTCAACCTAGGAGATTAGGAAATCGTGAAGGAAACACGAGTCAACATACATT
Source organism: Solanum lycopersicoides (assembly GCA_022817965.1). NCBI lineage: Eukaryota > Viridiplantae > Streptophyta > Magnoliopsida > Solanales > Solanaceae > Solanum > Solanum lycopersicoides. Next base: position 72,638,182 of record CM040618.1, on the reverse strand, counting down.
TGGAGGCTGAAAGAAAGCAAGAATTAATAGAGTTGCTTAAGAGTATGTTGACATATTTGCTTGGTCTTATGACGACATGCCGGGATTAAGTACTGATATTGTCTCACACGAATTAACTATTGATCCCACTTGTCCACCCTTTAAGCAAAATACAAGAAAATTCAAGCCGGATTTGAGTTTAAGGATCAAGGAGGAGGTCACGCAGCAGATTGAGGCGAACATTGTGAGAGTTACAAATTACCCCACGTGGTTAGCCAACATTGTGTCGGTGCCAAAAAAAGATGGAAAGATCAGAATATGTGTGGACTACTGGGACCTCAATAAATCTTGTCCGAAGGATGATTTTCCTTTGCCAAATATTCATATACTAGTCGATAATTTTGCAAAACATGAAATGCAGTCATTTGTTGATTGCTTAGCAGGATATCACCAAATTCTCATGGACGAAAATGATGAAGATCAGACATCATTTAACACTCAATGGGGAGTATTGCTATAGGGTAATGTCATTTGGCCTAAAAAAAGGCTGGTGCAACCTACATGAGGGCCATGACTACCCTATTTCACGACATGATCCACAAGGAAATTAAAGTGTATATGGACGATGTTGTAATCATATCCAAAAGAAGTTCAGATCACTTGGATGACTTATGGAAGTTATTTGAGAGGTTGCAGAAGTATAATATGAATTTGAATCCAGAAAAGCGCGCATTTGGAGTACCCGCGGGAAAGCTACTGGGATTCATCGTGAGCAGAAAAGGCATAGAGTTGGATTCATCGAAAATAAAGGCAATCCAAGAGCTAACTCCACCCAAGACCAGGAAGGATATGATGAGCATCTTAGGAAGACTGAATTACATCACTCGATTCATACCTCAATCCACAATGATTTGTGGACCCATATTCAAATTATTGAAGAAGGATGCTGCCACGAAATGGATAGAAGAATGCCAAAGGCCTTTCGATAGAATCAAAGAGTACTTGTCCAACCCACCAGTATTGGTCCCACCAGATCCTGGAAAGAATTTGTTATTGTATCTATCTATCATGGACAATGCGTTTGGATGTGTATTGGGGCAGCATGATGAGACACGTAGAAAATAGCAAGCCATTTACTATCTGAGAAAGTAGTTCACACCATACGACGCGAGATACACCTTGTTGGAACAAACATGTTTCTCTTTAAATTGGATCGAGTAGAAATTTAGGCATTATCTATCTGCATACACCACGTACTTGATATCAACAATGGATCCAGTAAAGTACATCTTTCAAAAACCAAAGCCTATAGGTAAGCTCGCAAAGTAGAAAATTTTGTTGAGCAAGTTTGATATCGTGTACGTGACACCGAAGGCCATCAAAGGATAAGCCCTGGATGATCACCTTGCAGAAAACCCGGTGGACCAGGATTACAAGCCACTCACGACCTACTTCCCCGATGAAGAGGTTTTGTTTGTAGAAGAGGACATATTATAATTGTATGATGGATGGAGGATGTTCTTCGATGAAGCATGAAACTCTGTTGGAGTTGGAGTAGGAGCAGTCCTAGTTTCGGAAACAGGTCATTATTATCCTATCTCTGCCAAGATTAGCTTCTACTATACCAACAACATGGCGGAATATGAAGCTTGTATTCTCAGACTCAGGATGGCCATAGACATGAACATCAAAGAACTTCTAGTTATAGGAGATTCCAACTTGGTTCGTCAAGTGCAAGGAGAATGGACCACTAAGAATGTCAAGATCCTTCCTTATTTGTATTAAATAGAGGAGTTGAGTAGAAGATTCACAAGAATTGAGCTCAAGAATATCCTTCGCGCTTAAAATAAGTTTGCCGATACTTTGGCAACATTATCCTCGAAGTTTAAGCATCAAGACAAGAGTTATATCGACCCTATTGATATAGAGATACATGATCTGCACGCATATTGTTTTCATGTAGATGAGGAATTGGATGGGAGACAATGGTACTATGAGATCAAATGGTTGATAGAATCACCAGAATATCCTGAACGTTCCAAAAGTAAGAAGAAACTGACTTTAAAGAGGATGGCCAATCATTTCTTCCTTAACAGAGAAATCCTATATAGGAGAACTTCAGATTTAGGACTCTTGCGGTGTGTCGGTCCAACAGAAGCGACAAGGCTTTTGGAAGAAATACATGCAGGAACATGTGGACCTCACATGATTGGGTTCACTTTGTCAAAGAAGATTTTAAGAGCCGAATATTATTGGATGACCATGGAGAGAGATAACATACAGTATATGCAAAAGTGTCATCAGTGTCAAGTACATGGAGATTTTATACGGGTTCCACAGAATGAGCTTAACGTAATGGGTTCACCTTGGTCGTTTGCTGCTTGGGGCATGGATGTTATCGGACCTATAGAGCCTCCCGCATCGAACGGACATCGTTTCATCCTGGTGGCTATCGATTATTTCACAAAATGGGTCTATACTTCGACATACAAGGTAGTGACAAAGAAGGTAGTGGCAGAATTTGTTCGCAATAACATAGTTTCTGGGTTTGGAATTCCAGAATCAATCATAACATATAATGTAGCCAACCTCAATAGCGATCTTATGAAGGAAACTTGTGAAAGGTTCATGATTTCTCATCACAATTCCACAGTTTACTGACCACATATGAATGGAGCAGCTGAGGCTGCAAATAAGAATATCAAGAAGATCCTAAGGAAAATAGTGGATAGTCACAACCAATAGCATAAAAAGCTACCATATGCTTTACTTAGTTATCCACCACAATCAGAACATCAATTAGGGCAACTCCTTATATGTTGGTTTATGGTTCGGAAGCAGTTATACCTGCTGAGGTAGAAATACCATGTTTAAGGATTATCCAAGAGGTTGGTCTGGATGATGTAGAATGGATACGTACCAGGCATGAACAACTGATGCTTATCGATGAAAATAGGATGGATGCAGTTTTTGATGGTCAACTCTATCAGAACAGAATGACCAAAGCATTCAACAAGAAAGTCAAACCTCGACAATTCAGACTAGGGCAATTAGTATTGAAGAAAATCTTTCCTCACCAAGAAGAAGCCAAAGGGAAATTTACACCAAATTGTGAAGGACCCTACATAGTTGATAGGGTTCTCTCTGGAGGAGCAGTAATCTTAGCAGAAATGGACGGAAGAGTCAGCACAAAGAAAATAAATTTAGACGTCGTCAAGAAATACTACATCTAAAGAACTCAAGCTTTGTAATTTTGCATTTTTATTGTAACAGAACTACGTCTAGACCTGAATTCCCACGGTGGGATACGTAGGCAACCCACATTGTATTCGGTATCCCTTAGAAAACCCAAAATCATCATTTGCATGTATTTAGAACTACGCTATACCTGAATTCCCTTATTGGGATACGTAGGCAATCCTTTTCGGATCTGGTCCTTTGCATTTCATATTTTTCACTTTTATATTGTATCTGAACTACGTCCTGACCTGATTCCGCTTGGATACATAGGCAGCCAGAGTCAGGCCCGGTCCTTTCATTCCATATTTTTTTCACTCTCCTTGTTGTACTCAAACTACATCCTGACCTGATTCTGCTTGGATACATAGGAAGCTTGAGTCAAGCCCGATCATTACATTACATATTCTTACATTCCCCTTGAATATTTTTCACCTTCCTATTGTAATCGAACTACGTTACGACCTGATTCCACATGAATACGTAGGACGCTTGAGTCAAGCTCGGTCATTGCATTACCTAATTCTATCTCTCCCACTTGTATTTGAACAACATTGTGATCTGATTCCTATCTTTGGGGATACATAGGCAGCCTGACTCAGGCTCGATTAATATATTAAATAATATTCATTTCTTCTTACCCTTAGGAAACAATACATCATAGTTACAATAACCTCAAAATCTGAAGAATCTCGATCATCGCAGTGTATGCAAAAGAGCTAGGGAAGCTTCATCAGAAGAGTAAAAGCTACAACAGGACTATGTTGGATATAGTCAACAAATGGAGAGCTCGACGGATTTCGGAACATGTCATAATCTAAAACGTTGAATAATTACTATATATATATATATATATATATATATATATATATATATATACATACATATATATACACCTAATAAATACGTAGTGCAATTAGTTTCTAAAAAAAATAATAAGCTAATTTTCTTAAAAGGAATGTTTTTCCTACCCATCTACCTACCAAGTCTCTAGGTTAAGAAACTATGTGAAGAACTGACAAGATATCGGAGGATTATGGTGATGAGGCTTCAGTTCACAAGTCGATACAAATCAACAACCCTTCCCAAACTGAAATTTTCTTTGAGTGAAGGAATACAGGAATCAAGGAAAATAACATGAAGTCTCAGAGAATGACCAGAAACTCCATTCGATTTCTCACAATCATCAGCCAAAATACACTTCCCCTACTTTACTTTTCAGAAGCACTTCAATTTGAAAACTTATCTCTAAGAATATTTCATTTAAATTTAGCAGGTACGCTCAACGTCCATATCAAATGCTTAAGAAAAGGGGCCCCTTGTAGGAAAATTTGAAAGTTAATTTTGGTCAAAATAACTCCACCAACTAGAGCTTGTAAACTAACCTCATCAACAACTTCGCGAATCAGAGACCACCGTCTGACAACGCCAAACTCCACAAGCCTAGGGTTGTACATAGCAAATGTCACTCAATCTCCGCCGATTGGAGGTTTTATATAGAAAACTTCATCACGCTCCTCTGGTAGGGGTTGTACATAGCAACGTCACCAAAGCTCCACCGACCGGGGGCTTTATTAGCAAACTCCATACAACTCCACCAATCAAGACTAACATCGTTACGACGTCACTAAATCTCCACCGGCTGGGAGCATGCAAGTGTAGCAACGCTGTTATACACTAACAATCAAGTGTTACATTACAAATCATTTTATGCAGTCAGATGCAGCTTTTACATTACAACAGTCGCGCAAGTCGAGGACTTCTACATTTCAAGTTATTTTACGCAGTCAGATGCGTCCTTTACATTACAACAGTCCTACAAGTCGAGGTCCTCTACGTTTCAAGTTAATTTACGCAGTGAGATGCAGACTTTATATTACAACAACCCCACCAGTCGAGGTCCTCTACATTTCATGTTATTTTACGCTGTCAGATGCGACCTTTACATTACAACAGCCCCGCCAGACGAGGGCCTCTTCATTTCAAGTTATTTTACGTAGTCAATGCGACCTTTACATTACAATACGCCCCGCCAGCCGAGAGTCTCTACATTATAAATTACTTTACGTACAGTACAAAAGACATCAACAATCGTTTGGATATCTACACTCTACTCTTTACATTACTATTTCAAGTTATAATTTTTAAACCGTAATAAGGACTTTTCACCTTTTTACATCCTTTGTAGGATAACACATTACAGCGAGGAACTCCCTCTTAGAATCAAACTAGGGCAAGCTAGTTAAATATCAAGCATCACTATCTATGTCAAGGATTCTCTTTCAAAACTCAACTCGACCCGATTTTTAAAAGTCCATATTTCAACCTACTTATAGCTCTCTCAGGTCTTAGTTAATAATAACTCGACACTGGGGCATTTTAGAAAATTCATCCCCCTACTATAAGTCTTCAGTAAAAATTGCTACGGAGAATTCACGTTCTTTAAAAATTGTATCTCGTCCCACACTTTGTGCTAATCTCTTCACACCTCACAAAAAAAGAATAAGAATTACCATAATTAGATACTGGGAAAATTTTATTTTAAAAAAAATTGCTATGTTCCTACACTCTCGAACTACATATATCCTGATTTCTGAAACCTGAGATAAATAGGCAGCTCAAAAGCCAGAGTTCGGCCATAACTCCATAGACATTCTTGCCAAGTTATTGCTCTATATAGGTTGCCTAAAAGCGGATTTTGTCAATATTTCATTGTCCTTGTCTTCTTTACTCTCTTCCATGGACAAAAAAAAACCAAGCTTTTGACACCCAATAAATGTTTTGTCTTATTAAATTTAAATATACTATATAATACTACTTACTTTCTCTTTTTTTTTAATAAATGACGTTCTTAAAAAATGAATGTATTTTTTATTCAAGTATAATTTCTTTTATCACCATAGATATTTTCATACATTTCTTAAAATTTGAAATCTTAATTAAATAATGAGTAACTAATTTATATTAATTTAATTTTAGGAGTGACTAAATTTATCAAATAATCTAATCTTTCAAAATAATCATTTTAAATTTTAAATTATGACGATTTAATAAATAAAATATTTTAAGTTAAATGATTTTAATTTGACCAATTTTGGCAATCCATGTCTCCTTTAACCGGCCAATCTGTGTATGCCACGTACGCGAGCACATGGATTGTGTTTATTTCGATTAAATCTCGACCCTACAATAAAATCTAATGGTCCTAATTAATTCAAATTTTACTATTACTCAATATATATATATATATATATATATATATAAACATTTCCTTTTAATCATTAATTTATCTTAACCGTCCGATTAAACGATCGAACGGCCAAAATTAAACCCCCAAAACTTTTCAGAATAGTACACCCCTACCGCCCCTATTCTTCTCCATCCTCCCCAGCTCCACTTTACTTTTTCAAGAAAAAACATAAAAAGGATGCTTGAATTTCTCTCATTTCCGAGACATGTTGCACGCGTCTTCCTCCTTCCCATGCCCTTAGTCCTCTCTCATCAACCTATCATCAACCTCCCATCAAGAATGGCTATGGACCGCCAAAAAACAACAATATCCGGCAGTACCCAACATCATTTCCTTCCCCATGCACCTCCTCCCATTCTCTTGTCAACTTTACATCACTTCCATTTTCTTTTTTCAACTGTAACAGATCAGAAAACCCATGCACTGCTGCTGCTGTAGCTGAAAAGGTGGACAACATGAAGGACCATCGAATTTGGGATTGTTATTTCCTATATACGATGGTTGTGAGATTGGAATCTTTTCCCAAAAATCGGCTATAAAAAACTGTTTTGTCCTTATTGAAATTCAGAGGGAAAAAGAGAGAAAGGGGAGAGAATGATTCGGAAAAAAGGGAGATCAAGGAACGAAGATCGATAAAAACATATAAAACAACATTGAATAATCTATTAAGAATAAAAAAATAGCTCTGTTTATTTTTCTTTTACTTCACTACTTTTCGTTCGGCTTTGAATTCGAGTAAGTTTGAAGGTGGAATCTGTTCACGTCCATGCTTTAGTCTGCCGCTTTACACAATGTCAGTGATCTCCCTCATTTCTTTTAGTTTTCATGAATAGATTATGGCTGTTTAAATGTCCTCATCTTTGATTTGAGTTTTGTGTTTAAAACGATTTTTTGTGCAGAATCTGCCTCCTTTAGTTTTGGTTCATAAATCAGCATGTAAATAGTTTTTACAATGTGTTGATAGTTGCATCTTGTTAGAAATTTGAATTCAAACAATGAGTAAAGATATGTCATTGACGTGATTCTCCATTTTAACAATCAATACACAAAGGAACTAATTTGAAACTTTTGCCCTTTTGAGAAAACTATATGTTGCAATAAAATGAAACCAAATAGACTTGGGTGTAGCCGTCCTAAAGTCAAATTTTAACATTTGTAATAAAATTTATTTTTACATGATATTCATAGGTAGATTAGCGCGTCTTTATGTTTGTAAATTATTGTCTGTCCCGAGCTAAGAATAGAGTGGACATAAAAACTTAATTTCTTAAAATGATTTATTTGAATTTGAGTGTGTCAAAATCACTATAAGGTTGGGTTTCGTTTTGCAGTCATATCCACTTATTGCTTTGGCTGGTGCATGACTTAAATTTCGTTTGTGGACTTCTACCATTCACAATTGTTTTTTACTTAATTACATATTGGGCATAGTTACTTATGTTATAAAGTCAATGATGATAGAGGACGAAGTGTTGGGTTAGTTTTATTGCTCGTCGTTTATGTTTTTGAATGCTAAAACGACCATTTTGAATTCCTATTTCTTTGGACATTTGCATGAGATTTTGTTGTTTTCCACAAGTCAGTGACTTCTTCTGAACCATGTGCCCTGAAAATCCTTAATTTCTAGAGTGAAAATTTTTCACGGCGACTATATTATTTATTTTTAGAGTCATCATGTAATAGATTCAAGACTGAAGTTATGAATCTGCATGGGAAATTATTATCTGATTGAATTTTGAAATGTGATAAATGATTAACTTTGAGCATGTTTTGCCTTCACATGTTGAGCCTACTGCATACAAAAGTTGCAAATTAAGGTAACTTTGGGTTAGTTAATTACTAAAACAATGGATTCAAGGTCATTTGTTGGTACTACAACAAGGAAATATTAACATAGGGAATAACTTGCAGAAAAATAATATCATCAATCAAATTGTTTGCCTATCTCAGATGTTTAACTTACTGTTAGTAATAAACTGTCACTTGTGTTAAGGTAATACTGTATTTAGGGTAAATTAACATATTATTTTTCTTGTATTCTTAAAAGCTTCAAGATGAAAGTGGATTAAGTTAGTTAGTAATTGGTATTGATTTTATCATTTTTGATTGATGTCATCCTTCCTTGTTGCCTTTATTCTCTTATTCAAAAAGTTGATATTCTTGGTTAGTAAAGATTAAAGAAGATGCAATCAAACTTTATTAAAAGAATAGGGGAGGTTGACTTTTCTATATTAAGCTTAGATAAATTCTTATCATGTGAAGTATTTAACTCGTTGTATAATGATGTTGTTCGTTCTTGTTTACGGTTACTGTCGATCCCATTTTCTTATTTTTATTTCTAATTACTTTGGCGACGTGATTAAGGTTACTATTAATTTATTTATTTCTCTTCTTATGTTTCATGTATAATAGGAGGGATGTAGTTTCTACTTTGGAACTCATTATTGGTCTAAAATATTAGGCCAACGGCAATTAGGATCATCGCGTGCTTGGAGTCTCGCAAATTAGGAGTCCAATATTTCTTAGCCTTTCTATTTTCGAGTATCAATATATTATTTTGATTTGTTGGCTAACCTTTACTCATAAGTTTTGATATATTCCTTGTCTTTTATTTTGAAGTTTATTTATTTGAGCCGATATTATATGCTTATAAATTTTGTTGAAATGCTTTTAGAACAAAGATACAAAAATTTCCTTTTAAAATGGTTTAGTACTTTTGAATTACAACAATCTTTCAGGCCTTTGAAATTGAAAAGGGGCTTATAGTTTAAGAATTTTTCAAATAAAATTTCAAAAGGGGTCAAACATATCATGTATGCCTAATTGATCGCCCAAATAAAATTTAAGATTAGTTTAGACGCTAAATAATAAACCTTAGAAATATGTTTGGTTAAAATAATTACTTTTCTCGAAATATATCTTGAGAAGTAGGCACTATGTTTTATGAACAAAACAAATTGGCATGAAAGTTGTTAATTATAAAACAAGTCTCAATAGTTAGGCCTATTTTTTTTAATCACCTCTTTACAAAATTATTGGCTACCCTTTATTTTTTGTAAATCAAATATTACCTAAAATATTTTAATCTCCTAACATGAAATTTCAAATCATAGATATATAAACACGTTCAAATACAAGGTACATATACGTGTCATACACATGAAGGTATATATTCTATATTTTTCTCTACGAAATCTATTATTTTCATCTATTACTAATATTATTTATTTTAATAAGTCCTACATTTTACACATATTATTTTGAATCTAATCTATTATTAACTTATCTCGACATATAAAAAAAAAAATATTCATATGTTTTAAACAAACTTACACTTTTATAATATATATATTTAAGATCACAAACTCTATAAAATATTTTGACATCTAGTATCATTTATATATATATATATATATATATATATATATTATTTTAGTTTCTAAAAAAAACTCCATTATATACATTTTATTTAAAGTATACATCACACACTGCTACACATTTACATCGAACTACTATTATATTTTTATTCCACGTCTTAACAAGACGACTAATTTTCACAAATCAAACATCTATAATTTTTTGTAAGTTTATTATGATACAACTATATATTTTTCTTACTTATAAATTTATCATACATTTGAGTACATTATTTATTTATTTTTTACCACATAATAGAAATCTACCATTAAATCTATTTTATAAGACATATATATGTCGTACTTTGGCCTTTACTCTTTTCTTAAAACTAATAAAATTTACTCACAATTGATTTTAAAGAGAATAAAAAATAAACAAGTTTTCCAAAATATATATTTTCCTAAATTCAGTTTAAGGACTATCCTCGGATAGGCTCTGAGGGGTGCTTAACACCTTCCCCTCGAGTAACCAAAACCCTTACTCATAATCTGACTAGTTTAACAAATCAAAACAAAGTTTACATTTTACATATTAAAAAAAGGTTTTCCTAATATTTTCCTTAAAATTTAGGTGGCGACTCTATGACAACATTTTTTTCCAAAAGTCAGAATGTCAGCCCTATTATGTTGTGAAATTTTTTCGGCTGGTTCGAAAATAGGGTGTGACCGCTTGGCGACTCTGATGGGGACCTTATCTAGGTTTTAACCATAGAAAAACTCATTTTAGGAATATTTTTTATGATTACCTGTTTATTTTCAGGTCGTTATTTCATATATTGCTTTGATTGAAAGGTCGTAAGTGAAATCCAAACTAGTGTTCCTTATTTGTTCTAAAACACTACTTATTACTGGTTTCTATACACAGTCATTTGCACATTTTATCGAGTCTTGGCCGTACAACACACACTGTACACGCGAGGGGTGATCCTACAATCCTCCGAAACTCTCTTTGGATTCCTTAGTTTTAGAGTTGGTGCGATTAAGATAGTGCAGCTTCTCGCAATTACTCAGTCCTACTCTCAATCATTTAAGGAAATAATCTTAATCTTAGAATAGGTCATGTGGAATACCCTTAGGCAAGACAATATTTGGCATTGTCCTTGCGTTAAGGAAACCACCCAAATGTCAAGGAGTTTGTTCTTTAAAACTCACCGACATAAACTTTGTGTAAAATTGATATAAATTATCCAAACATAAACTATTAACGGATTTGGAGAAAATAAACTCATAACACCCTTTCCCTCTTTTCAGATGAACCTCAACCAAGATAAACCTGATATCCAAATGGTCATGCAGCACCCAACATTTTACAATATTGGTGGCAAGATATCCGAAGGATACACGACGTTGAGATTCAAGAGAATTTAGGAGCATTATTGTCAATTTCGGTGAAACAATGTGATATGGTCTTTTTCACTCAAGTGTCGGGGTTTTGGAAACCGAATATCGTAACTTTCAAATTCCTGGATTTTCAGATCATCCCCACACTGGAGGAGTTCAGTAGTCTTACTGAATTGCCGATTAGAGGTAGGTTGCCTGTGATCCAGTCATCTATTTGTGTAGGTGATTTTCTTAGTCTCATGTATCTGTAAATGTTTCGGTCATTAAGATATTGGAAAACGGACACGTCGAGTTAGACTATCTCTTTCAGAGGTTTGGGCGTTCAGAAGGCTACTATGAGTATCAACGTGAATTTGATTGTACTCGCGGAGCATGGGAGCATATGAGGCCAAGAGTTGTCATTTTGACTTTCATGGGTGTTATGGTTTCCCCGATAAAGTTCAATTGTGTCGACATCAAAATATTGCCGATCGTTATAAGCATCTTCAACGATCCACAAAGATTTACTTTGATGCCTATGATACTCGCCGAGGTCCTCCATTCAATGACAACCTGCATCAGGGGACATAATTTCTTCGGACGATGCAGTATATTGTTGCAGATTTGGGCAAGGGAAAATTTCTATCGATGTAACCCACAAATGGATTACTACATGGGTGCTCCGAACAAGATCGAAATCCACGACGATTGACTAAAAAATTGAGAGGGTGCGCCGGCAGGAAGGGAAGAATGGCGCACATTATTAAACAATCTCACGGGAGATGTCGTCCAATGGAAATTCCCTTGGTTAACAGGATTGGAGTTTGCAAAGGCTTAACACCTTTTATTTATCGAGTTGATTGGGCTCAAGGGTATTCAACCATATGCACCTCTCCGGGTTATGTGGCAATTTGGAGTTATCCAAGACATTCCGCTATGGACAATAATGGGCTTTAGCGAAGATGCACTCACTTCAGTCTCTCTGGATCGAATCAAATATCTAAAAGCCTTGTGGGAATATACAATCAATTTGGAAATAGGAGAAGAAATTTGGTGTACGCAAGAGTATTACGCTTGGGGAAATCCTTTGAGTCACATGGCTCATCCAAGCGCACACGGGTATTGGAGATTTGTAGACAGACAACAAATTTATTGGATTAGAGAATCAGTGTTTCCTCGCATGACGTTCACTACAACCACACTCAACCAGATAGTCCTGAGATCCATCAATTATTTGATCCAAGAAGAAGATCCAGAAGAGGATCCTGAAGAGGACCCGGAGGATGACCAAGAGGAGGATCCTGAGGAGGACCCAAAGGAGGATCCTGAATAAAACATAGAAGAAGACCCTGAGGAGATACCTAGCGATGACCTGGAAGACGAAGTGTGGGAAGATCACATAGAGGTTTCTGAGGCAAGTTCTAACATCTATGACCCAATAGATGGAGAGTTTATAGACATATCATCCGAGCGCGGCCCAGACGAGTCTCCAAAATACCACCAAGGGGTATATTATAATGGGGATGACGACGATAACGATACTCCAACCTGGACGTAGATTCATCTTTCTTCTTTGAACATTTTTCATAAGTTCTTCAAAGTGCCATGTGGTCTATTCCTCTTGTATGCCTTATGGACCCCCCGTACTTTCATATCTTAGGTTTTTGATTTCCTACCTCAATGTAACATCCAAGACTACCTTAATCAATGAATTTATGTTTGCTCTAAAATATAAAATGTGTTTAAACGGATAATTTATTATCAAAATGATTGCAACGTAGGACTACCTCGGGCAAAAAGAGGTCCTACATTAGGACGCATTTTGAATGTCGCCCATTTGTCGTATATATGTGTTACATTTGCTTGTTTGTCACATATTTCAATATTTCCCAAACTAATATAGTTTCCTTTTTGTTTTGTTTCCATTATTTATCCCCAAAGAATGTTGATTTATGTCGACTTGCAAACTGGTTGACTCACTATACAACCTTCGATCAATAGGATAAATGACTGACAAAGACGAGATCAACACTGCCGCAAATATAATAGTACCTATTGAGAACCCCGAAAGTTCTTGAAGTGTAGCTGACATCCAAAATGAGGAAAAGATCGCTCACATGGAACAAGAACTCAAGATCGTGAGGGAAGAATTACGTCAAGTGCGAGACTTGGAAAAACTATCGGCGACCACTTTCCCTACTATCAAGACACCTATCTACTTCCCAATGTCCGACTTGCCCTCTGCCAACTTACCAAATCAACCAAAACCAACTCAACATGATCTTGTTCATGGTCGAATTCCTCCATCTTTACCAACTGTGGTCACAACCATTCCCGATCTTTCTAATCACGACCATACAAAACCTACAATGCAGTAGATACTTGGGGCACATGTCGTCGCTCCCTATGAGCCACATGTTCCACCCCTATATGCAGCTGGAGCTCCTACCTTCACAAATCCAGCAGCTGTTAATGTCTCGTATGAGGTCGATTAATATGCAGAAATGGAGAAAGATGCCTAGCTAAAAGAAGAAGTGTCAATAAATGCCCGACTTAAGGGTCTAACAAAGGCATTGAAAAGATTGCAAGTTACTAGAGGAACGGAGAGTCTGGATTATGATGACTTATGCATTCACCCTATAATTGACATGTCGGTAGGGTACAAACCACCAAAGTTCGACATGTTTGATGGAAAAGGTGACCCTCACGCGCATTTAAGGGCATACTGTGACCGTTAGTTGGTGTGGGAAGAAATGAGAAGCTGAGGATGAAGCTGTTCATCCAGAGTCTGTCTGGAGAAGCATTGACCTGGTATACCCTCGAAGACCCTCTCAAGTGGCGTGATTGGCTGGAAATGGCCGAGGACTTCATGACTCGTTTCTTATGCAATACCAAAAGTACTGCTATCAGATTCTCATTGGCTAATATACCGAAGAAGCTATACGAGAATTTCCAAGAATATGCGCGACATTGGAGAACTGAGGCCGCAAGGGTGCAATTGCCACTAGATGAGAGTGATTTGTCAAAGTACTTTATTCGAGCCCAAGAAGGTGTCTACTTTGAAATGATGATGTCAACGATTGTCCAGATATTTGTAGAACTGGTCAAGATGGGGGACTTTATATATGAGGGTGTTAAATCTAGAAAGATTCAATCTATGGTCGCATTGCAGGCTGGCAAGTAGAGTCATACAATCGAGTGCCATTAGCACCATTAAGAAGAAAAGGGAGGATATTTCAGCTGTCACCTACCAATAAAGAGGATCATCCCATCGATACCCTAACGAACCCCATATTATTGCACATACTTCCTACACCCCACACCTACTATATAATACCCAACCACACTATAATACACCCCGAGCACCAGCATACCAAAATCCTCCAAGACCATATGTTCTTGTCCAAGCACCAATCCAGCAAAATAGACCAGCATATGCACCAAGACCGCGTCAAAATCCCGAAGCTAGAAATAGTCGCACTTACACACCCATTGTTGAACCTTATGCCCAATTGTTTGAAAGGTTGAGGACACCGGGAGTGCTACAACCAGTTGAAGAGAAAATTCCTGATCTAATCGCTTGTAATTTTGATGGAAACAAGCGATGCTCTTCCCACTTGGAAATCTAAGGGAACGACACAGAAGATTGTTATGGTTTTAAAAACCACGTCGAGTCTTTGATCAGGAGAGGAGTAATCAAATGCACTCTAAAACCTCCGAATAAGAACAACAATCCCTTGCCAAACAATGAGAATCAGGAAGTCAACATGGTTATTCTAGATGAAGAATATGAGGGCCCTGGCTATCCAGACGTGGGAGGAGAAGACGCCATGACATCTACGGCGTAACCCGTTATCACCGTTAAACTAAGGGAACCTCTAACTGTCAAAACATATCTCCCGAGATTTGTAGTGACTACTCTAAGCGCTAGAAATGCTGAGTATGACACCAAAGCAGTCCCTTGGGACTATCAAACTGGTTTCAAAGGCAGGATGATCGAAACTGTTGTGGCACAAGGATTGACTAAGTCTGGGGAGATGTTATGCCCCAGAGTATCTAAATCAAAGAGTTCTCAGAAAATAATAAAATAAAAAAAAGAATGCTACTGATGTTGAAGCCGCAGATTTTTGGAAGAAGATGCAGTCTAAAGACTATTCGGTTGAAGAACAGGTGGAAAAAAATGCCATGTCATATATCCATTTGGTCTTTGCTTATGAGTTCTGAATCTCACAGGAATGCTTTAATGGATGTGATAAGTGGAGTAATTATTCCGAAAGAGACCACAAGTGAAACCTTAGCTGCATCGATTGTAAGAATAATGGAAGCTAACAAGATATCTTTCCACGATGATGAGTTGTTTGCAGAAGGGGATGGTCACAACAAAATGCCTCACATTGCAGTCAAATGTTGTGATAAGATTGTGACTTGAGTCTTAATTGATGGTTGTACGGGATGCAACATCTTTACTTTCACTACTCTAAGAGATTTAGGTGTTAGTATAGGAGAAATAAGGGAAAGTCGTGTGAAAGTTAGAGATTTTGATGGAGCGCAAAAAAGTATCATCGGAGAGATCCATATCACATTGCAAGTAGGGCCTGCCGAATTCCCCATTCTATTTCAAGTAATGGCTGTATGATCCAACTAAAACATGTTGTTGGGAAGACCATGGGTCATATGGAAAGAGTGGTTTCTTCCACCCTCCATCAATGTGTGAAGTTTGAATGGGGTCGCACAGAAGTTACCATCCAAGGAGAGCTCACTCATCCCATTCATTCTGTTAATGCTATCCCCCATCACCGATGAGTTATAAGGAGCAACTTTCCATACATTGGAGATTACGAAAGCCATAAGGGTCATAAAGGAATCAGAGCCAACCAATGCCAAATTGTCAAGTACAACAAAAATGTTTGTGTCAGAGATATTGAAGTATGGTTATCAGCAAAAGAGTGGACTTGGACCGAAGTCCAATGGCATAGTTGAGCCAATCCAGCTGAAGCATTAGAGAGGCACAAATGGTCTAGGATATGATCCTTCCTCGTGAAAAGACCACCAAGGGAAAGGAAATACAATCTTCATGCCAGAACAAGCTTTGATTCCAGATCAAGCTGGCATTGACAACATCGTAGAAGGAATAGGCATTCTGTTCGTAGCCATGAATGGAGAAGAGGAAGAGATAAATCTCAGAAAATTGACCATTCATGATGCCAAACGTGGAGAAATCTTGCAGAATTGGACCATCAACCCGTCCTTGTTTCAACCAGAGGCCTGGTAGTGTGGAGAAGTAGTTTTATTTTTTTTAAAAATAAACTTGCATGATCAAATTGAGTCTTGAATCATGTGTAACCTTTGTTGCTTGCCTCATCTAAAAGCTAGAACGCTTTGAAATAAAAAGTTTTTGTTTTCATTAAAAAATTCATGCTATTTTAAATATCTATTTATTTTTACTTACCTTTTGCACTTTTCAGCACTTATAATAATAAAAATCCTCATTCAACAGTTGTGAGATACAATGAATCCACCGAGCAAGGTGAAAACGATGAACAAGATCACGAAGAGTATAATGAAAGCATGATGCCTGAAAATCTACCACATGAGATTGAGCAAGTTGAAAGTCAGAAGAAGCCCAATATGGATGAAACAGAGGTTATCAACTTAGGAGATGAGGAAATCGTGAACGAAACACGAGTCAGCATACATTTGGAGGCTGAAAGAAAGCAAGAATTAATAGAGTTGCATAAGCAGTATGTTGACATGTTTTCTTGGTCTTATGACGACATGCCAGGATTAAGCACTGATATTGTCTCGCACAAATTACCTATTCATCCAACTTGTCTACCCGTTAAGCAAAAGACAAAAAAATTCAAACCGGATTTGAGTTTAAGGATCACGAAGGATTTCACGAAGCAGACTGAGGCAAACATTGTGACAGTTACAAATTACCCCACGTGGTTAGCCAACATTGTGCCGGTGCTAAAAAAGGATCGAAAGATCAGAATATGTGCCGACTATTGAGACCACAGTAGATTCAGTCCCAAGGATGATTTTCCTTTTCCAAATATTCATATACTCATCGATAATTGTGCAAAACATGAATTGCAGTTATTTGTTGATTTCTTCGCAGGAAGAGAGAATTCATTGTTGCATTAAAAAAAATTATTCTTGCACATAACGTATCCTACAANCCCATTAACTAATGTATCATTTGAAATAATTTAGAAAACTAAATAATATATCTAGGAGCAATCAAAAATTTGAGATTTTTGTAATTGGCAAAATTTTCTTGATACTTTTTAGTTGGGCCACAAATGATGAGATTTTGTACATTATACTTTTTTTTAACAATAGGCTAAGCACTTTGGTCTAGACCGCTCATATATATATTATTTTTTTTTGTTGATAAGTTTTACGCCATAGGGTTATTTTAAGAGAAACAAACCTAGTACATATGTATTTGCCTCACAATGCACACAATGTATTTTAAATTAAATCAGCAAGTTCTAGATGACAATGTGAAAAACTTAGTATTCAAGAAGTTAAAGTTTTAGTAATTTTATAACTAGTCCGCAAACCTTTCTTGAAGTCCTAACTCTGTTTAACATCCTTTTGACATCCTTATAATTATGAATAATATCCCTAAGTTAAAATAGAGATATTAATTCCAGAATCATAGAAAATTTGAGGAAAAAGTAAGCACTTGATCAAACGGATTCAATATGTATTATATATACATAAAAAGTAAATTTAACTTTTCGTATTGAAACAAGGCCTTGTGTATGGGGTGCTTCATCTAACTTACTACTTCATATTAGTTAATTGATTTGCTTCAGCTGACTTACTTCTTTATAATTAATTGATTGTACGCTTGTCAATTAATTATCAATATTTCATCTTCTATATAGTACTCAATTCTTTGTCTCCATTGCATTTACCTTGTCTATTATTCTATACTAGTATACGAGCCCGCGCGTTGTGCGGATAATATAAAATTTTCTACTGTAACAACTCGCAAAATAATAGGTTGAACTATAGCCTAACGTATGAACCTTATAAGTTTATGTATATATTAGAGATATAAAAAGGTCTAAATATTTGACGAAGTATAAGATTAAGGGAGGGTTCAAGGCTAGTGAACCACTTCAAGAACCTTAAATGCTTCCTTAAACATTTCCTTTGATTTTTTTTGCTGCGTCCATATGTGTTGGAGCTCAATGTGATATGGTAGGAACCGATTTGATTTCATGACTTAAGCTAAAACATGAATTGGGTAATATGATAATCTGGTAACGAAAAAATGTGTCAATAATGTGTGAGAAAAGTTGAATATTCAGACAATATTTGCCCAACAAGAACTTTCTCCATTTGTCCTGCTAAGATAAACTAGACTAGAAGTTGGGAAGTGATCATAGTCTGTTGTTTAGATTAGTCCAGTGAAGCCTAGAAAGAACCAACCAAAAGAAAGCAATGTTCCGTTTCATACAAATGTTTGAGCCTCAGATAGACCACTTTTTCAGTTCACCTACTCACATTCCCTAAAATAATTGTTTTGTGTGTGGTCCCTCCTTGGAGATTAGAACGTTGACTTGGGCCAAAATCCTAAGTTGATGGTGGCTAATTTAAAAGTTACCTTGACCTTGGACATGGTCCAAAATCAGATATTGTGCACCTCAACTCATGCTAAATACATAAGTTGAGGGCGGATGTGAAAAAAAACTGAAACAAAAAGAAAATGAAAAGAGTTGTTTGTATAGAAGTGAATCTAAAAAGAAAGAAAAAAGGTGAATTTGCGCAATAGAAGTAAAACAATGATAAACAAAAGTGCTTAAACAAATAAAGAAAAATAAAGTGAAAGAAAAAAAAGAAAGTAAAATTAAAGGATGTCAAAGATAGGTTGAGAAAAGAGGTAAAAAAATCCAATGTGGTGTCATGGAGGAAAGAAAATCACTAAAATAGTATCCAAATGTACTACACTTGAACCTGAGCCTATGTTACACTCTAAGAATGTCCTATAATGATCCTAGCAACTAGTTTGGAGAGTCTAAGAAGGGAAATTAACGGCAAGCTTGTGGTATTGACCACTAAATGTACTTGATATCACATCTGAGTGTGAGTATTGAAGTAATCCTAAAACTCTAATGTCATATATCTGGGAGAGAAGAAGGATTTCTTTTGAAGTGAGAGCACTAGTTACATTGTTGAAAAATTGATACATTGGTGATTGTGAATGGTGTATGTTATGGTGTCTCTTGGTAGATCTATGTCATGTTTTGATCTATATGAGTTGATCTGTTGATTCTAAGAGAAAAGATTTTCACTATGAAAATAGGAGGGATTGAAATGGGCATGTGATTGCTTCAGTTTGTATGTTTGCTTCTACACAAGTGCCGTTTAGAGTTTTAGTGTCTCTCTTGAGAACAAACAACATGTTTAAGTTAAGTATGTCGATATAATGTGTGTTTACGAAATTTTTGATGCATTTCACTTGTGAGTTTTGTGATTCTAGGGACATTTTGTATTGGAAATAATGTGTTATGTGATATCTTTTTTATAAATAGGCTTGGACGCAATTGAGTGAGATGACAACAGAAAATATGCAGAAGTAGCCACCCACAGAGTGACCTATGGACCTTAGGTCCTCTCACAGTGTGTCAATGAGTAGGACTATATAGGAGCATCAGGGAATTCTAACCAAGTGTGGGACTACAAAGTGATTCATGGACCGAAGGTTGACCTACGCGCCGTCCTACACATCCGCCGTATGTGTTCAGAGAGTAGAAGTTCCAGTACGTGATGAAAATTTTTAGTGTGGAGCCATGTGTTACACCCTCAAAATGAGCTAGGTTGAATTAGAGCCTAATATGTTGGTTATGAGTTTATTAAGTCCTAAAATTGTTAATTATAGTTTATGTAGGTAGTGTGTAAAGTTTGGACGATTTTGGAGGTCAAAGGTCCAAGACGTTCAAAAGTTAGCCTGTAAACGTGCTAGTGTGTTCTAGTGTGTCTTGGCATGTTTTATGTTTTTTTTGGAGTTAAATTTATTAGGATAGGTTACTAACATGTGAGAGAACATACTTAGGGTCAAACCTTCCGGGCACGGTTCCCCAAGGATCGCCTTAGAGGTCCTTGAGGAGGACCAACCTTGAGCGAGCAAACTGTAACAACCCTAAAAATGGATATGATAAGTAATGCTTAATGTGTCTAGAATGCCTAAGATTAGACCGGGTTCACACGGATTGATGCGCGTAGAACCAGACTTCTGAACCCTTGCTACAGCCAAGCCAACTAACTTGGGGAGTTAGTTGAGCTAGGAAAGGTTGGGTCCAGCCATGTAGGGCTCTCGAATACGAAGATTTACTCAAAGGAGTCGTTATCGGACTTAAAAAGGGAAAATCTTAGGTTTGTAGGATCTAGGGGTAAAATGGTCTTTTTCCAGGCTAAGGGTAGTATCATAATTACCCTAAATATATAATTAATTATTTAATTAATAAGGTGGAGGGGCATTTTAGGGAGAGAGGGCCAAAAATTTGCTCTTAGAGTGAAGTCTTGCTCCACCCAGGTTCGAACCTAGGTGGAAGCAATTAATTAAATTTGTTTTTATTTAATTTGTAAATTAATGTAATTAATTAATATTTAATATTTATTGGCTGATTTAAAATAAAAGGGAAATCAGATTATTTTTAATATTTAACTAAACCTTATTTGACTAAGTCCTAAACTAGACTCCTAAGCCTAATATAACTCTCTCCTCTCACGCCTATCTCTCAACACACGATCATTCTCTCTTCTCTTTCACGTTCTCTCTGCCAAAATAACTTCAAGAACAGAAAGATAAACGAAATTCTTCACACTTGAAGAAATCACCACGAAAGATAAAAACAACCAACAAAATCAATCACGTAGGCAAAGAGAAGGTTGTCCGTCGAGTTAAGTGTTGAACTTTTAGTGTTAGACGTGTGTTTGGAGGAGTTCTTTGGGCAGCAAGTCGAGGTTTGAACGTAAAAAAGGTATGGGTTCTCTTCTCTCTTGGTCCCGTTCCCAAGAGACCCCTTAAGGTTCAGACGAATCTATTCCAAAAACTAGGGTTGTTCCCCGTTGCACGTCCCTGTCACTAGCTCCCAATGATTCGTAGGTTGGGTATGTTTGCTGGTAGATATTAGAAGTGTGTTGTGTTTTCGTGATGAATATGTTCATGAATGTGTGTTTGAAATCGTATGAAGGATCACCTATGTGATCCGAAACTATGTGTACGTGTGTGTAATGTGAACCGTAACTATGTGCCTCGGGTTAAGTCTCTAAAATTTGATGTTGTGGTTGTATTTCATGTACAAATGTTTATGTGAATCGTCATGTTCATATGAGTTGAAATGTGGCTGATTTGAGTGATAATCTCTTGGCTAAACCAATCTATGAAAAATGCACCTAAGAACGTATTAAATGATCTACGAATTACCCTATGAATTTACGTATAAATGTTGATGAGAGTATTCTGAAAAATTTCAAAAAAATTTCCAGCTTCAAGTGATGAATTTCGGTCAAGTTAAGAGGGTTCAAAATGTTGTGAAAAATTAATTGAGGCTGTGGTGGTTCGATCCCACAACCTCATGGTCAACTCGAGATAGTCAAGGAAAAATAAATAAAAAAATAAAAATGGTTGTGGGGGTTCGATCCCACAACCCCTCGGCCAAGGAAGAGAATTTTCAAAGGATAGAAATAAAAATGAAACGTTGATATTGGGGCTCGATCTAGGGTCCCAATGTCATGTGGACCGAAATTAAATAAAAAGAAAAATGTAAAGTGTTGTCCAAGGGATTCAAAACCGGGTCACCTTGCCCAAATTCCGTATTGATTAATAAGTCATTTGTGAATTAAATATTCAAGAATAATGCTGTCTACTTAGATCGAAATCGAGATTTTGGCATACATACAAGCTGCATAAGTCTTGTTCCACATAATCTTAGGAAGATATGAATCACTTAAACGAACTATGAATGAAGCCTCATGGCTTGTATGTATAGACCCATAAATCTAACATACGGTTAAAAATAAGTGATCCTAAGATGTATGTAATGAAATGATGAAACCCTAGAAGGGTTAAGTAAGAGTGTGAAACACACTAAATGGCCAAGTGCGTTGTCATATGATGAAATGAACATTCACGTAATAAGGGGTGAGTAATTATAAAGAGCAATGTGCTAAAGTTAATAAATGTGGTGACAACATGATAAGAGGCTAATGTAAAATATGAGAGCAATCTTAAATGAGCCTAAATAAATGTTAGCAAAACGTACTCACCTATGAGAGTGTAAAGTTAATGAAGAGACTAGTCTCTATGAACACTCTAATGAAAGTATTGAGAATAATGTATACTTAATACTGATGATGAGATGAGAAATCATCTATTGATATATGATGTCCTCATACTAGAAGCCAGCTTCCATGACGTATGAGTTGAATGAAATTGAACTTTATACTGAGCACCGATAGACTAGCTATGAGCGGTGATGCCTTCTTTCGGGAAGGGCGGAGGTTCAGGTAACTCTCATGAGATGAGACTGTTCGGCATGCCGAGTATGGGTCTCCTTATATCTCCTAGTCTTCGAACCTATATTGCCAATATAGGGATCTGGCGGGGTTCAATTCCCATGTATGCTAGCATGTTTTGGGTCACTTTGGCCGGTGATTCCACCTCTTTTCGGTGTGGGGGAGACACTGGATTTCATGATGCTCACATGATCTATGTCGGTTAAAGTTAAAACTCCAAATGAATGAATGAGGCCAGCCTCAAATGATGCACATAATGAAATGAACGATACCAAAGGTGTTAGGATAGGATAATCAAGAGGTGAGCTAGACTCAAGTAATGACACTAGGTTATTCTTGATCATTGCTCAGCAAACCCGATGAGAGTCTTAAGCTACATCATAGGTATAGCTGGTGTTTACACTAGCTTATGAATGAATGAAATGAAGTACGTATGAATGAATGAAGCAGACTCTATTTTTGCTAAAGAAGGCTCCCTAGTTGAGGTCCCATATGTTGAGCCCTGATTTTGGGAAGTCTTAATGATAAGTCCATGATTCCAAGGTCTCATGGCATATGAACGAACGATATGAAAGATGTTATGTGCTATATGCAATATGATATGTGATATATGTAAGATGTTATGTGCTGTGTGCAATATGATAAGTATGATGATGGATGTTACTCTCATGGCATGACTTTCCTAATCCAAATTTGGAAAGCTCACTAACTTTCCTAATCCAAATTTGGAATGCTCACTAACTTTCCTAGTCCCAATTTGGCAAGTCCACTGACTTGACTTTCTATAATCATGTTGTTAGGAAAGAGCTATTCTTACTCATGCATGTCCTTGGTGTGTGCTTGCATATACCCATACTTAGTACAAGTGTGTACTAACCCCATACAACTCTATATTTTTAGGTGCAGGCACAGGTGGACGCTAGAGCTTACAGGTTAACGTTGCAGCTATCCGGACGTGGAGCTTTAATCCGGACTTGGTAGGCCTTCATGCTTTCGAGGATGACTACCGTTACTATCTATCTTAGATGTAGGCTTTAGCTAGTGGAGTATGTTCCACTAGTGTTTCTTTCTGTTTTTATTTCAGACATTGTATTGGTGCCATTTTGGCAATTATACATTTAATGCAGTATTGAACTATTTCTTTCAGTTGATAATCTTAATGTTAGATGGTTGATTGTGAACATTATGAATGTAAGTAGAATGACCTTTATGCATTTTAAGAAACAAAAAGTTTCAAATTTTCCGCTAAAATTAACCTAGATGATGTAAGAATGACGTAAGTAGGCTTGTCTGCGACCTCTGAGAGGTCAACGACGCCGGTCTCGTCTGGGGTCTGGATTCCAGTCGTGACAAAGTTGGTATCAGAGCACTAGGTTAAATTTCGAGAATAACAACTTCACATCAACCACATTGAGTAGTTCCTAAGTCATGGTAATGAAGTGCACCACTATCCTGAATGAGAGACTGCATGATGCGTAGGAAAATTTCCCTTCTTCTGATCTTATCGTGCTTTTCCTAATGTCTGATTTCTTGGTGTTATGAGTGTGTCTAACATCAATTCTTATTATTTTCAGAAAATGAATACTAGGAGGAACGTTGGTCAGAGGAGAGGAGGAGCAGCTGCTGGGGACAATCAGGTTCCACCCGAGGCTCCAGCTGAAGGAGTGGCTATGCCGGTTAAAAAGCTGGGTTGACTGATGTGGAGGTGCGGGCATCTTTGGCCTAGATGGCACAGGCCATCACTATGCAGGCACAGGCCATCACTAAGAGGAACAGGTTCGATGCCCTGAAGGGCAGAGAGGAGCAGGAGAAGTCCGCCGATGTGGTCACAGGTATGCTGCAAGTATTCTCAACTTTTGTTTATGATTTATGTGATCCAGGGTCTACGCTTTCCTTTGTAACTCCTTTGCTTGCTCTCACTTTTGAGATATTGCCTGAAGTTTTGCATGATCCTATAGTGGTTAGTACACACTTAGGAAAAAATGTAAGAGCTGATAGAGTGTACAAGGATTGCCCAATAGTTGTATGTGGTAGGCCTATATTTGCTGACTTGGTTGAGTTACCTATGAACGATTTTGACATCATTCTTGGTATGGACTGGTTTCATAGTAGTTATGCTTGTATGGATTGCCGTAGTAGGGTTGTGAGATTTTGTTTCCCCAATAAGGTAGAGCTGGTATGGGAGGGGTACAACTCGAGTCATCCTAATCCCTTGTTTCAAACCTTAAGGCCAATAAAATGATGTCCAAGGGGTTATTGTGTCATATAGTGAGTGTTAATGATTTAGATCATGACATTCCTTCCATAGACTCAGTGCCTGTAGTGAATGAGTTCCTAGATGTATTCCCTGATGATTTGCCTGGAGTCCCTCCCCCTCGAGAGATTGACTATGGTATCGACTTAGAACCCGATACTAAACCAATTTCAATTCCTCCCTACAAAATGGCTCCAGCTGAACTCAAAGAGTTGAAGCTGCAGTTAAAAGATATCACTGATAAGGGTTTCATTCAGCCGAGCATATCCCCGTGGGGCGCTCCAGTGTTGTTTGTGAAAAAGAAGGATGGAACCCTTAGAATGTGTATCAATTATCGGCAGTTCAACAAAGTCACTATAAAGAATAAGTATCCACTTCCCAGAATAGATGATTTGTTCGATCTGCTCCAAGGGTCTAGTTTCTTCTCTAAGATTGATCTTCGTTCAGGGTATCATCAGCTTAGTGTTAGGGATGGAGATATCCCAAAGACAGCCTCCCGTACCCGTTATGGTCATTATGAGTTCTTAGTTAGGTCAGTTGGTCTCACGAATGCACCTGCTGCATTTATGGATCTTATGAACAGGGTCTTCCGTGATTACCTTGATGACATTCTCATCTACTCTAGACCAAGGAAGAAGAGCATGAACAACATTTGAGACTAACCTTGCAGGTACTTAGACAACATCAGTTGTATGCCAAATTCAGCAAGTGTGAATTCTGGCTAGATCAGTGACCTTCCTGGGTCATGTTGTGTCCGATCAGGGTGTGGAGGTGGACCCAAAGACTGAGGCTGTGAAGAACTGGCCAAAACCTCTTACTCCCACTGACATCCGTAGCTTTCTGGGATTGGCTGGTTACTACCGCAGGTTCGTGGAGGGCTTTTCTTCCATTGCTGCCCACTGACAGCTTTGACTAAGAAGGCCAAGTTTGAATGGACGGAGACTTGTGAGAAGAGTTTCCAGGAGCTCAAGGACAGACTCACTTCAGCCCCGGTGCTTACTTTGCCTAAGTGTGGTGAGAATTACACTGTTTATTGTGATGCATCTAGGGTTGGTTTGGGTTGTGTTCTTATGCAGGTTGGTAAGGTGATAGCTTATGCGTCCAGACAGCTCAAGGTTCATGAGAAGAATTATCCCACTCATGACCTGGAGTTGGCAGCTGTGGTGTTGCACTGAAGCTGTGGAGGCACTACTTGTATGGAGTGCATGTGGATGTGTTCACAGACCACAAGAGTCTCCAGTACGTGTTCACGCAGAGAGAGTTGAATCTACGTCAGCGGAGATGGTTGGAGCTGTTGAAGGACTATGACATGAATGTTCACTACCATCCAGGTAAGGCTAATGTTGTAGCTGATGCTTTGAGCAGGATGAGCATGGGAAGTACAGCCCACGTTGAGGATGAGAAGAAGGAGTTGGTGAAAGATGTACACAGACTGGCCAGACTGGGTGTGCGATTGTTGACTCTACTAGTGGGGTGTTTCAGTTCATCCTAGTTCTGAATCATCCTTGGTAGTTGAAGTCAAGCAGGGTCAGCATCTCGATCCTGTTTGATGGAGCTGAAGGACTCAGTGTTGATAAAGATGAATGAGTCTTTTGCTTTGAGTGACGGCGTACTTAGGTACCAGGACAGGCTGTGTGTACCAGATGTGGATGATTTGCGGACCAGATTGTTGCAGAGGCCCATGGTTCCAGATATTCCATACATCCAGGTTCCACCAAGATGTATCATGATCTTAAGCAGATTATTGGTGGGATGGCATGAAGAAGGACATTGCAGAATATGTGGCCAAGTGTCCTAATTGTCAGCAGGTTAAGGCAGAACATCTTAAGCCTGGCGGTCTTACTCAGATTATTGAGGTTCCGACTTGGAAGTGGGAGGCCATTAATATGGACTTTGTGGTTGGTCTTCCATGGACTAGGAGACAACATGACTCCATATGGGTTATTTTGGACAGTATGACTAAGTCTGCCCACTTTATCCCTGTGAAGTCTACTTACAGAGCTGAGTATTATGTGAGACTCTACATTGATGAGATTGTGAGATGTCATTGTATTCCTTTGTCGATCATTTCAGATAGAGGAGCTCAGTTCACTTCACATTTCTGGAGATCCTTCCAGAAGAGCTTAGGCACGCAGGTAAAGCTTAGTACTGTCTTTCATCCTCACACTGATGGGCAGGCAGAGCGCAATATTCAGACATTGGAGGACATGTTGCGAGCTTGTATGATTGACTTCAGAGGTAGCTGTGACGACCATCTGCCTTTGATAGAGTTCTCGTATAATAACAGCTATCACTCCAGCATTGGGATGGCACCGTTTGAGGCACTGTATGGTAGGAGGTGTAGGTCTCCAGTTGGGTGGTTCGAGGTTGGAGAGTCACCCATTTTGGGTCCACAGATCATTCATGAGGCCTTAGAGAAGGTCAGGTGATCATGAGGCCTTAGAGAAGGTCAGGGTGATTAGGGACAGGTTGGCTACTGCTTACAGTAGAAGTCATATGCAGATAACAGAAAACGGCCCTTAGAGTTTGATGTTGGTGACCAGGTCTATCTAAGATATCACCTATGAAGGGGTGATGAGGTTTGGCAGGAAGGGGAAGTTGAGTCTGAGGTATGTTGGGCCATATGAGATCCTACAGCGTGTGGGTGAGGTGGCCTATGAGTTGGCATTGCCTGCGGAGCTAGCTTCTGTCCATCCAGTCTTTCATGTATCCATGTTAAAGAAGTGCCTAGGTGATCCAGCATCGATTCTACCTGTGGAAGGTTTGGGGGTTGATGAAGACTTGTCCTATGAGGAGGTACCTGTTGAGATCTTAGACAGACAGTCAAGCGGCTGAGGAACAAGGAGATTGCCACAGTGAAGGTATTGTGGAGGAATCATCTTGTTGAGGGTGCTACGTGGGAGGCTGAGGCCGATATGAGATCCCTCTACCATCTTTTTCAGCTCTTGAGGTTAGACTTCCTACTCTTAAGTCTAAGTTTCCTTATCTCTTTTTGTTGTTATTGCTTGATTGTGTATAGTAATATGTTATGATCTGACTGGCATTACGCTAGATAGTTAGTAGTGTCATTCGGGGACGAATGTTCCTAAGGGGGGGATAATGTAACAACCCTAAAAATGGATATGATAAGTAATGCTTAATGTGTCTAGAATGCCTACGATTAGACCGGGTTCACACGGATTGATGCGCGTAGAACCAGACCTCTGAACCCTTGCTACAGCCAAGCAACTAACTTGGGGAGTTAGTTGAGCTAGGAAAGGTTGGGTCCAGCCATGTAGGGCTCTCGAATACGAAGATTTACTCGAAGAGTCTTTACCGGACTTAAAAAGGGAAAATCTTAGGTTTGGAGGGTCTAGGGGTAAAATGGTCTTTTTCCAGGCTAAGGGTAGTATCGTAATTACCCTAAATATATAATTAATTATTTAATTAATAAGGTGGAGGGGCATTTTGGGGAGAGAGGGCCAAAATTGGCTCTTAGAGTGAAGTCTTGCTCCACCCGGGTTCGAACCTAGGTGGAAGCAATGAATTAAATTGTTTTTATTTAAGTTGGTAAATTAATGTAATTAATTAATATTTATTATTTATTGCTGATTTAAAATAAAAGGAAATCACATATTTTTTAATATTTAACTAAACCTTATTTGACTAAGTCCTAAACTAGACTCCTAAGCCTAATATAAACTCTCCTCTCACGCCTATCTCTCAACACACGATCATTCTCTCTTCTCTTTCACGTTCTCTCTGCCAAAATAACTTCAAGAACAGAAAGATAAACCAAAGAACTCACCACGAAAGATAAAAACAACCAACGAAATCAATCACGTAGGCAAAGAGAAGGTTGTCCGTCGAGTTTGGTGTTGAACTTTTCGTGTTAGATGTGTGTTTGGAGGAGTTCTTTGGGCAGAAAGTCGAGGTTTGAACGTCAAAAAGGTATGGGTTCTCTTCTCTCTTGGTCCCTTTCCCAAGAGACCCCTTAAGGATCAGACGAATCTATTCCGAAAACTAGGGTTGTTCCCCGTTGCATGTCCCTGTCACTAGCTCCCAATGATTCGTAGGTTGGGTATGTTTGCTGGTACATATTAGGCGTTTGTTGTGTTTTTGTGATGAATATGTTCATGAATGTGTGTTTGAAATCGTATGGAGGATCACCTATGTGATCCGAAACTATGTGTACGTGTGTGTAATGTGAACCGTAACTATGTACCTCAGGTTAAGTCTCTAAAATGTGATGTTGTGGTTGTATTTCATGTACAAATGTTTATGTGAATCTTGATGTTCATATGAGTTGAAATGTGGCTGATTTGAGTGATAATCTCTTGGCTAAGCCAATCCATGAAAAATGTACCTAGAACGTATTAAATGATCTACGAATTACCCTATGAATTTACGTATAAATGTTGATGACAGTATGCTGAAAAATTTCAAAACAAATTCCAGCTTCAAGTGATGAATTTCAATCAAGTTAAGAGAGTTCAAAATTTTGTGAAAAATTAATTAAAACAAGTGAGGTCATAGAGGATTGAACCCGTGGCCTCACCATGCTAAAAAAACAATGAAAATAATGAAGTAAAAAGGAATGTGGTGAAGGGGATTCGAACCATGGTCTTGGCTGGAAAATAATGTATGAAAATAAGAAATGAGAGGAGTGGGATTCGAACCCACAACCTCTTGGTCAAGCTGAAGGAAAAATTAAAAGAAAAGAAATGTGAGGCGTGGGAATCGAACCCACTACCTCTAGGCAGTAAAGGAGAATTACAAGAAAAATAAATTGAGGGTGTGGGGGTTCGATCCCACAACCTCATGGTCAACTCGAGATAGTCAAGGAAAACTAAATAAAAAAAATAAAAGGGGTTGTGGGGGTTCGATCCCACAACCCCTCGGCCAAGGAAGAGAATTTTCAAAGGATAGAAATAAAAATGAAACGTTGATATTGGGGATCGATCTAGGGTCCCAATGTCATGTTGACCGAAATTAAATAAAAAGAAAAATGTAAAGTGTTGTCCAAGGGATTCAAAACCGGGTCACCTTGCCCAAATTTCGTATTGATTAATAAGTCATTTGTGAATTAAATATTCAAGAATAATGCTGTCTACTTAGATCGAAATCGAGATTTTGGCATACATACAAGATGCATAAGTCTTGTTCCACATAATCTTAGGAAGATATGAATCACTTAAACGAACTATGAATGAAGCCTCATGGCTTGTATGTATAGACCCATAAATCTAACATACGGTTAAAAATAAGTGATCCTAAGATGTATGTAATGAAATTATGAAACCCTAGAAGGGTTAAGTAAGAGTGTGAAACACACTAAATGGCCAAGTGCGTTGGCATATGATGAAATGAACATTCACGTAATAAGGGGTGAGTAATTATGAAGAGCAATGTGCTAAAGTTAATAAATGTGGTGACAACATGATAAGAGGCTAATGTAAAATATGAGAGCAATCTTAAATGAGCCTAATTAAATGTTAGCAAAACGTACTCACCTATGAGAGTGTAAAGTTAATGAAGAGACCAGTCTCTATGAACACTCTAATGAAAGTATTGAGAATAATGTATACTTAATACTGATGATGAGATGAGAAATCATCTATTGATCTATGATGTCCTCATACTAGAAGCCAACTTCCATGACCTATGAGTTGAATGAAATTGAACTTTATACTGAGCACCGTTAGACTAGATATGAGCGGTGATGCCTTCTTTCGGGAAGGGCGGAGGTTCACGTAATTCTCATGAGATGAGACTGTACGGCATGCCGGGTATGGGTCTCCTTATATCTCCTAGTCTTCGAACCTGTATTGCCAATATAGGGATCTGGCGGGGTTCAATTCCCATGTATGCTAGCATGTTTTAGGTCACTTTGGCCGGTGATTCCACCTCTTTTCGGTGTGGGGGAGACACTGGATTTCATGATGCTCACATGATCTATGTCGGTTAAAGTTAAAGTTCCCAATAAATGAATGAGGCCAGCCTCAAATGATGCGCATAATGAAATGAACGATACCAAAGGTGTTAGGATAGGATAATCAAGAGGTGAGCTAGACTCAAGTAATGACACTAGGTTATTCTTGATCATTGATCAGCAAACCCGATGAGAGTCTTAAACTACATCCTAGGTATAGCTGGTGTTTACACTAGCTTATGAATGAATGAAATGAAGTACGTATGAATGAATGAAGCAGACTATGTTTTTGCTAAAGAAGTCTCCCTAGTTGAGGTCCCATATGTTGATCCCTCATTTTGGGAAGTCTTAATGTTAAGTCCATGATTTCAAGGTCTCATGGCATATGAACGAACGATATGAAAGATGTTATGTGCTATATGCAATATGATATGTGTTATGTCTAAGATGTTATGTGTTGTGTGCAATATCATAAGTATGATGATGGATGTTACTCTCATGTCATGGCTTTCCTAATCCAAATTTGGAAAGCTCACTAACTTTCCTAATCCAAATTTGGAAAGCTCACTAACTTTCCTAATCCAAATTTGGAAAGCTCACTAACTTTCCTAATCCCAATTTGGCAAGTCCACTAACTTGACTTTCCATAATCATGTTGTTAGGAAAGAGCTATTCTTACTCATGCATGTCCTTGGTGTGTGCTTGCATATATCCATACTTAGTACAAGTGTGTACTAATCCCATACAACTCTATATTTTTAGGTGCAGGCATAGGTGGACGCTAGAGCTTATAGGTTGACGTTGCAGCTATCGGACGTGGAGCTTTCATCCGGACTTGGTAGGCCCTCATGCTTTCGAGGATGACTATTGTTACTATCTAGCTTAGATGTAGGCTTTAGCTAGTGGAGTATGTTTCACTAGTGTTTCTTTCCGTTTTTATTTTAGACATTGTATTGGTGCCATTTTGGCAATTATACATTTAATGCAGTATTGAACTATTTATTTCAGTTGATAATCTTAATGTTAGATGGTTGATTGTGAACATTATGAATGTAAGTAGAATGACCTTTATGCATTTTAAAAAACAAAAAGTTTCAAATTTTCCGCTAAAATTAACCTAGATGAAGTAAGAATGACGTAAGTAGGCTTGTCTGCGACCTCTGAGAGGTCAACAACCCCGGTCTCGTCTTGGGTCTAGATTCCGGTCGTGACACAAACTTTCCAAGGCTGCAATAACTTAGGCATTGAGGAAACAAGTGCGCGTCGCAGACTTGGTTCATCAAGGGCAAAAAGTTTCTCTTCATCGCGGAAACAAGGTAGACTCCACTGTTACCGAATTTATTTTCAAGAAAATCATGCGGGAGCAGTTCTGTGTTGCGGACTTGTTTCTCTACGATAGTTCAAGAAATTTAAGTTAAGTTAGACTTGTCTAAAAGTGTCCCATGGATGTGGGGTGTATTTTGGGTACTTTGGGAGTTGTTTATTGATGGTTTTTAAGTCATATTTAACCCTTTTCACAAGAAAAAAACCCCAATACCCATTAAGAAATGAAAAACCCAAAACCTTCTTCTCTTCCGAATTCTCTCAAACCTCCATTGGAGGGAAAACTCAAGCTCAAGATAGAAGGTAATTTCTTAAGTGATTTCTTCTTCAAAGTCCTTGGGCTTTTTATAGATTAAGGTATGGTGCTTCATCCTTGAAAGTTGTTCTATTCAAGGAGCCAACTTCAGTGGTTTCCAAAGATGATAAAAAGTATGAAATCTTCTATTTTGAATTCTAGCCATGGATTCTTGTATAAAATGATTAGAATCAATGACTTATTATTGAATTAGTGTTAATTGAATAATTTTATATCAAAATTCCTATGAACCCATGCTATACACGATTTCATATTTTGGCTCTAATGTGGGTAATTTGATCACGACTTGATCTTAGTGAATTCTTGTATAGATTGTATTGGGCTATTGAAATATGTATAGATTATGATAGAATTGTATATAGGCTGCCTTAATTTGATTATTTTTGTATTGGATCTTGTTGGATCAATTGTATGGTTTGATTATTGTTTTAGATTAGTGTTTATGGCTATGGATAAGAGCCTTTTGACTTGAATTGATTGAAATGGCTAAGGATTGGAGGTGTTGATGATTGAATGGTGGTATCTTGACCTAAACTCTTCTATATTGTGTAGTATAGGTATTGAATTGTGATGATTGGTATGGTCCACTTATGGTGGCGGTGCTTATGTGGTAAATGTGATGAACATGGACTAGTCGACATTATTATAAGAATTTTGATGAATGTTGCCTTGTCGACATTACTTTATGAATAGTGATATTATCATGTTTTGACTTGAATATGATCAATGTGAAGGACTATGTGATATATTTGTATATGTGATATTGGTTTATGATCTCTCATAATTGACTATATATGATCATGATAGACTAGGGTGGTGTCTCTAATTGTGTTACTAGTGTATCTTGATAGGTTCACTTGATGATTCCTATATAATACTTTGAACACTATTGTATATGTGATATGAAGATAATGTGTGTGTCTTGATAGGTAGACTATGTCCCTCTACTTTATAAATACTAAGCATATGAATATAAACATCTTGGCTTAGTAGGTTTATGCACCTTTGTCTTTTATGTGTATTAATGAATATTGAATGAAAGTCTAGGATCGGTAGACCTAAGATGGTGCCCTTCTAAGCATGACTAATATGTGTAACCTTCTATTTAGAAAGGAGGTTTAGATATCCTTGATGTTTAAAGTTGTAATGGTATCCTTCTTGTGTAAATGGTTGACTTAGGGATTGGTTGCCCGTAACGAAATGAAACCATCTCTAAGAAAGACATTGAGCTATCCTTATTGACCATTGAGTGGCAGACCTAATGGACCCATCTTTGGTAGGTCCATTATGACTAGGTAATGACTAAGAGATGGTACCTTTTCATATGCCATTATGTGATTGAACTACTCTCTTAGAACAAAGGATATCATCAAGTGAATATATGCTATGGGTAGTAGCTCTTCATTAGATTGAGACTAGACTACAAGAAGCCCTTGATATAACTTAACCATGTGCCTACATGGGATGTGTCATAGTTCTACCTTTGGAATGTAGAATACCCTCCATCGGAGTAGAGTAGACTCCGGATTCCATGCCTTGATATAACTTAACCATGTGCCTAGGTCTTGTCTAAGACCATTATGTAAGTCCTTAATGAATGTATTGTCTCTTAATTGACTTAATTAATGACAATGACTTATGTTAATGTAAGTTGAAGAAAAGGATCCCTATCTAGGTTAGCTTAAGGGTTGCTTAAGTAGACATGAATAGTGTGTATGGCGGACAATTCATGTTTTCTCAAGTGAATCATATATTAACCTTATGTGGTGAGTATATGTTTAAAAGGGAATAATCTTACCTTTGGTAGTATTAAGGGTTATTTAGGTGTGCTTGAAGAGGGTGTATAGGCGGTCTCTTCTTGTATTACTTAATTGAGTCTTAGGATAACTTTCGGTAGGAGGCATATGTCACGACCCTGGAGTACACCCTAGAAGTTAGAGTATCCTTGAGTTCGTCACACTGCAAATGAGACTTCAAGAAGTCTCAATTAAGCCAGTCATACCATTCATTGCATAATAACCATTCTAAAATGAGTAATAATTTAAAACTTTCTTCACACACGAAGAACTCTTTCTATAAACAATACGCAAGCGGAAGACTTTCATTAAAACATTAAACCTTTACAATATCCCTTTGAACCATCTAAACTTTGGAGTATACAATACTTGGGACTAAGCCCATACAAGACATAAAATAAGACTAACACATAAAGGAACAAGTGGATATTGTCCTTGAATCAATGAGGACTCACAAATACTTCATCTTCAACCCTTAGAAATATATCCATCTTCCATGGCACGTCAAGACTTCCAATTCACTACACTTTAGTAAAAAAGGGAAAAGAAGGGGTTAGCACATTAGATTCACTAAGTATGAAAGCCATGCAAAAACCATGAAAATGGGACATTCTGTCAATAACATGCTTTTCATGAATTTTTATTAAAACATCATACTATAATCATAAGAACAAGATTTATCAACTTAAAAATACATAAGAAATCATTTAAACCAAATATCATAATTTGAGGAGCTACTTTCCAGTAACTAGATCACTGTTACAGTGAATTCCTTCACTGTACAGTGAAGTTCCTTCCTTCGTTTAAGGCACCTTCTAGCATGTAGTCACCCCACTACAAGATATCCTAAGACTCACTTAAGTCATACAAAGAGAGACCACCCATACCACCCTCTCAAAGCATGCCTAAACGATCCTTAAGACTACTTAGAATGAGACACATACACACTTACAATACATCAAGCACATGAACATGAGATCCTCCTACCAAAGGTGATTCTAAGGTTCACTTGAGTGAGTTATGAAGCGACCGCCCATACAATCCCTTTTACCCACACTCAAATGATCCTATAGACTACCTAAGATAGAATCATTCTCACATAACATCATAGCATACATAGAACATGACAATATCCCTTTCAAAGGTTATCAAAAGACCTACTCAAGTAACTCAAGAAGATAATGTCCATGATTGACCTCTTCAAGATTACCTAAGTAATCCTTAAGACTTACATAGGTTAGGTGTCACGACTGGAATCTAGACCTCAGACGAGACCGGCGTCGTTGACCTCTCAGAGGTCGCAGACAAGACTACTTACGTCATTATTACTTTACATAGGTTAATTTTAGCGGAAAATTTGAAACTTTTTGTTTCTAAATATTGCTTACTAAACAATTCTAGTAGATTCGTAATTTGTTCACCATCAACCATCTAACATTAAGAGATAATCAAATGAAAGGAATAGTTCAACACTTATAAAGCGTATAATTGCCAAAATGGCACCAACACATAGTCTGAATAAAAACAGGAAAGAAACGCTAGTGGAACATGCTCAACCAGCTCAACTCTAAATCTAAGCTAGAATATAAAACAGTAGCATCCTCGAAAGCATGAGGACCTACCAACTCCGGATGAATGCTGGACGTCCGGATAACTGCAACAATGATCCTGTAGCTCTATCGTCCACCTATGCCTGCACCTAAAATAGTAGAGTTTGTATAGGGTTAGTATACACTTGTACTAAGTATGGGTATATGCAAGCACACACCAAGGACATGCATGAGAAAGAATATCTCTTTCCTAACAACGTGATTTTTGGAAGTCAAGTCAGTAGACTTGCCAAATTGGGATTAGGAAAGTTTCCAAATTTGGATAAGGAAAGTAAATGATCTTTCCAAATTTGGATTAGGAAAGTCAGTGAGCTTTCCAGATTTGGAATAGGAAAGTTATGCCATGAGAATAACATACATCATCATACTTTTCACATTTGTACACGACACATAACATTTACACATAGCACATATCATATAACATACAGTACATTTTGCATGTAGCACATAACTTCTTTCATATCATTCATTCATATGCCATGAGACCTTGGAATCATGGACTTGACATTAAGACATCCCAGAAATGAGGGCTCAACAGATAGGACCTCAACTAGAGAGTCTTCATTAGCAAACACAGAGTCTGCTTCGTTCATTCATACGTACTCCATTTCATTTCATTCATAGGCCAGTGTAAACACCAACTATACCTAGGATGTAGTTTAAGACCTTCATTAGGTTCGTTGTGCAATGACCAAGAATGACCTAATGTCATTACTTGAATCTAACTCACCTTTTGATTATCCTATTCTAACACCTTTGGTATCATTCATTTCATTATGTGCTTCATTTGAGGCTGGCCTCATTCATTCATTGGGAACTTTAACTTGAACCGACATAGATCATGTGAGCATCATGAAATCCAGTGTCTCCCCACACCGAAAAGAGGTGGAATCACCGGCCAAGGTGACCCAAAACATGCTAGCGTACATGGGAATTTAACCCCGCCAGATCCCTATATTGGCAGTATAGGTTCGAAGACCAGGAGATATAAGGAGACCCATACCCGGCAAGCCGGACAGTCTCATCTCATGAGAGTTACGTGAACCTCTGCCCTTCCCGAGAGAAGGCATCACCGCTCATAGCTAGTCTATCGGTGCTCAGTATAAAGTTCCATTTCATTCAACTCATACGTCATGGAAGCTGACTTCAAGTATGAGGACATCATAGCTCATTAGATGATTTCTCATCTCATCATTAGTATCAAGTGTGTTAAGCTCAATACCTTCATTAGAGTGTTCATAGAGACTGATCTCTTCATTATCTTACACTCTCATAGGTGAGTACGTATTGGTAACATTTATTTAGGCTCATTCGAGATTACTCTCATCATTTACATTAATCTTATATCATGTTGTCACCACATTCATTATCATTAACACCCTTGCTTTTCATAGTTACTCACCTCTTATTACGTGAACGTTCATTTCATCATATGCCAATGCACTTGGCCATTTAGTGTATCTTACACTCATACTTAACCCTTCTAGGGTTCATCATTTCATTACATACTTCTTAGATTCACTTACTTTGAACGTATGTTAGACTTATGCGTCTATACATTCAAGTCATGACACTTCATTCATATTTCGTCTAAGATTATGTGATACAAGACTTATGCATCTTGTATATGTGCCAAGATATTGATTTCGATCTAAGTATGTGGCATTATTCTCGGATATTTTATTCACGTATGACTTATGTACCAATACGGAATCTTGAGAAAGGAAACCCAA
Organism: Solanum lycopersicoides; assembly: GCA_022817965.1. Classification (NCBI taxonomy): domain Eukaryota; kingdom Viridiplantae; phylum Streptophyta; class Magnoliopsida; order Solanales; family Solanaceae; genus Solanum; species Solanum lycopersicoides. The sequence continues at coordinate 72,600,499 of CM040618.1, read as the reverse complement.
GTCTTGAATCAATTGGATATCATTTATATTTTTAATTGATTTTATTCTAATATTCATAACATTATGAATCTAAGTTAAATAACAATATTAACATTGAAATATTAATTTTCTACTTAACCTTTCTCTTAAATTGGCCGATGGGTTGTGGGTTCGAACCCCCACAACCCCTTCTTATTTTTCCTTAACCTTTTTATTCTCCAATTTCGCCTGAACCAAGAGGTTGTGGGATCAAACCCCCATAGCCTCTTTTATTTTGTTCTTTAATTCGCCTAAGTAGGGAGGTTGTGTGTTCGAACCCCCACAGCCTCCTTACCTTTAATTTAGTTTTCGCTAGGGGCTGTGAGGTGGTGGGTTCGAACCCCCACAGCCCCATATATATTTTTCTTTTATTTTTCGCTAGGTTGAGGGCATTGGCAGTGAGGTCGTGGGATCGAACCCCCACAGCCTCACTCGTTTTAATACTCATTTTCGCCTCCTCTATTTCCAGCCTTGAGGTCGTGGGTTCGATTCCCACGCCTCACATCTTTTTATTTTCTTTATTCTCCCTCTTCCTTGATTCCCACGATTCATGTGTTCGATTCCCCCCATCCCCATTCTCTTTATTAATTCATTTCGTGGGCAGCAGCTAAGGGGTTCGAATCCCCTTAGCTCCATTACATTTTTTAAAAAAAATCTCAGCCTCTTGGTCATGTGAGGTCTTGGGTTCGATTCCCCTTGACCTCACCTACTTTAACCCCTTTTAAAACTCTTCCAAAATTCCCAGAACCTTCCCTAAACCAACATCACAAGCTGGAAATTTTGATTACCTTTTTGTAGCCTATTTTCTCCACTTTTTTAACATTAAAAGTTCATGCATTTGGAGTAGTGTTTAGTGAGTCCTTTAGGTGCATTTTCATAGATCATATCAAACTTGAAGCCATAAATCAAAACTTATTTACAGTAAGTTTACAGTAAACTTTTCACATACTCACACATATTTTCGGCAACAAAGCTTTTCATTCATATGACTCCAAATACATGTTCATGAACATATTCATCACGAAAACACATTGCAACATCTAATTTCTACCAGCAAACATACCAACCTATGATTTGATGGGAGCTAATGACAGGGACATGCAACGGGGAACAACCCTAGTTTTCGGATTGAATATTCTGAATCCTAAGGGTCTCTTGGGAAAGGGACCAAGAGTAAGAAGACCCATACCTTTATTTTTTCTTGTTCAACCACGAAATTGCTGCCCAAATCCTCTCCAAAATCAGTCCAAGTTCAACACTTTAACACCAATCGACGGAAGACTCCTCCCGTTTGCTTAAAGTGATGGATTTATGTTGTTTTCTTAGATTTTTGGTATGATTTCTTCAAGTGTGAAGAACTTCAATATATTTTTCTGTTTTTGAACTTGTTTAGGCAGAGAGAAACGTGAGAGTAAATGGTGAAACGTGAGAGAGAGATATCATGAGAGAGAGTGACTTTAAGTTAGGAGTTTTGGTTTGGGAATTAGTCAAACTAGGAGTCCTTGCTAAAATATTAAATAAAAATCTGATTTTTCTTTTTCTTAAATCAGATAATATTTATTATTTAATTTAATTAATTTATCCAATCAAATAAAAGCAAGATAAATCCTTGCTTCTAGTGGGGCTCGAACCCGAGTGACTCCCATTTGCGAAAATGGGTCATTTTGGGTTGCCCCACCCGAATTGCTTTAATTAATTAAATTAATTTATTAAATAATTAATTACTCAGGGTAATTACAATATTACCCTTGGCTTGGAAAAGATCATTTTAACCTTGGACCCTCAAAACTTAAAATTTCTTCTTTTGAGTCCGGTAAAAACTCTTTCGATTAAATCTTCGTTTTCGTGAGCCTCACATGGTTGGTTCCAACCTTTCCAAGCTCAATTAACTCCCCAAGTTAGTTGGTTTGGTCGTAGTAAGGGTTCTGAGGTCTGGTTCTACACGTATCAGCCCGTGTGGACCTTGGTCTAATCGCAAGCATTCTTGAAAAACCTAAGTCTTGATCCTATTCATTTTTAGGGTTGTTACATTATCCCCCCCTTAGGAACATTCGTCCCCGAATGACACTACTACTTCACATTGTAATGCCAGTCAGATCATAATAAAAGCACTATACACAGTCAATCAATAGCAACAAAATACGGGGAGGTAAGGAAACATAGGTTTAAGAGTATGAAGTCTAACCTCAAGAGCAGAACAGGTGAGGGTAGCGGGCTCTCATGTCGGCCTCAGCCTCCCACGTAGCACCCTCAACAAGATGATTTCTCCCCAATACCTTCACTGTGGCAATCTTCTTGTTCCTCAGCCGCTTGACCTGTCTGTCTAAGATCTCAACAGGTACCTCCTCATAAGACAAGTCTTCCCCAAACCTTCAACAGGTAAGATTGATGCTGGATCACTAGGCACTTCTTCAACATAGAGACATGAAAGACTGGATGAACAGAAGCTAGTTCTGTAGGCAATGCTAACTCATAGGCCACCTCACCCACACGCTGTAGGATCTCATATGGCCCAACATACCTCGGACTCAGCTTCCCTTTTCTACCAAATCTCATCACCCCTTTCATAGGCGATATTTTCAAGTAAACCTGGTCACCAACATCAAACTCTAAGGGCCGCTTTCTGTTATCAGCATATGACTTCTGTCGACTGTAAGCAGTAGTCAACCTGTCCCTAATCATTCTGACCTTCTCTAAGGCCTCATGAATGATCTCCGGACCCAAAATGGATGACTCTCCAACCTCGAACCACCCAACTGGAGATCTACACCTCCTACCATACAGTGCCTCAAACGGTGCCATCCCAATGCTGGAGTGATAGCTATTATTATACGAGAACTCTATCAAAGGCAGATGGTCATCCCAATTACCTCTGAAGTCAATCACACACGCCCTCAACATTTCATCCAATGTCTGTATGGTGCGCTCTGCCTGCCCATCTGTCTGAGGGTGAAAGGCAGTGCTAAGCTTCACCTGCGTGCCCAAGCTCTTCTGGAAAGATCTCCAGAAATGAGAAGTAAACTGAGCTCCTCTGTCTGAAATAATAGATAAGGGAATCCCATGCCATCTCACAATCTCATCAATGTAGAGTCTCGCATAATCCTCGTCTCTTTAAGTAGACTTCACAGGGATAAAGTGGGCAGACTTAGTCAATCTGTCCACAATAACCCATATAGAGTCATGCTGCCTCCTAGTCCTCGGAAGCCCAACCACGAAGTCCATATTAATGGCCTCCCATTTCCAAGTCGGAACCTCAATAATCTGCGTCAGACCACCAGGCTTGAGATGCTCTGCCTTAACCTGCTGACAATTAGGACACTTGGCCACATATTCTGCAATGTCCTTCTTCATGCCATCCCACCAATAAATCTGCTTGAGATCATGATACATCTTGGTGGAACCTGGATGTATAGAATATCTGGAACCATGGGCCTCTGCAACAATCCTGGTCCGCAAATCATCCACATCTGGCACACACAGCCTGTCCTGATACCTAAGTATGCCATCACCTCCCAAAGAGAAAGACTCATTCATCTTCATCAGCACTGAGTCCTTCAGCTCCATCAACACGGGATCTAGATGCTGACCCTGCTTGACTTCAACTACCAAGGATGATTCAGAACTAGGATGAACTGAAACATCCCCACTAGTGGAGTCAACCAAACGCACACCCAGTCTGGCCAGTCTGTGTACATCTTTTACCAGCTCCTTCTTCTCATCCTCAACGTGAGCTGTACTTCCCATGCTCATCCTACTCAAAGCATCAGCTACAACATTAGCCTTACCTGGATGGTAGTGCACATTCATGTCATAATCCTTCAACAGCTCCAACCATCTTCGCTGACGTAGATTCAACTCCCTCTGTGTGAACACGTACTGGAGACACTTATGGTCTGTGAACACATCTACATGCACTCCATACAGATAATGCCTCACAGCTTCAGTGCAAACACCACAACTGCCAACTCCAGGTCATGAGTGGGATAATTCTTCTCATGAACCTTGAGTTGTCTAGATGCATAGGCTATCACCTTACCAACCTGCATAAGAACACAACCCAAACCAACCCTAGATGCATCACAATAAACAGTGTAATTCTCACCACATTTAGGCAAAGTAAGCACCGGGGCTGAAGTGAGTCTGTCCTTGAGCTCCTGGAAACTCTTCTCACAAGTCTCCGTCCATTCAAACTTGGCTTTCTTCTTAGTCAAAGCTGTCAATGGGGCAGCAATGGAAGAAAAGCCCTCCACAAACCTGCGGTAGTAACCAGCCAATCCCAAAAAACTACGGATATCAGTAGGAGTAAGAGGCTTTGGCCAGTTCTTCACAGCCTCAGTCTTCCTGGGATCCACCTCCACGCCCTGGTCGGACACAACATGACCCAGGAAGGTCACTGATCTGAGCCAGAATTCACATTTGCTGAATTTGGCATACAACTGATGCTGTCTAAGTACCTGCAAGGTTAGTCTCAAATGTTGTTCATGCTCTTCCTTGGTCTTAGAGTAAATGAGAATGTCATCAATGAATACTATGACGAAAGAGTCAAGGTATTCACGGAAGACCTTGTTCATGAGACCCATAAATGCAGCAGGTGCATTCGTGAGACCAAATGACATGACTAGAAACTCATAGTGACCCTAGCGGGTACGAAAGGCTGTCTTTGGAATATATCCATCCCTAACTCTAAGATGATGATACGCTGAACGAAGATCAATCTTAGATAAGAAACTAGACCCTTGGAGTTGATCAAACAGATCATCTATTCTGGGGAGTGGATACTTATCTTTATAGTGACTTTGTTGAGCTGCCGATAATCGATACACATTCTAAGGGTTCCATCTTTCTTCTTTACAAACAACACAGGAGCGCCCCAAGGGGAAATGCTCGGCTGAATGAAACCCTTGTCAGTGAGATCTTTTAACTGCAGCTTCAACTCTTTGAGCTCAGCTGGGGCCATTCTGTAAGGAGGAATTGAAATTGGTTTAGTATCGGGTTCTAAATCGATACCAAAGTCAATCTCTCGAAGGGGAGGGACTCCAGGTAAATCATCAGGAAACACATGTAAGAACTCATTCACTACAGACACTGAGTCTATGGAAGGAATGTCATGATCTAAATCATTAACACTCACAAGATGACACAATAACCCCTTGGACATCATTTTATTAGCCTTAAGATTTGAAATCAAGGGGTTAGGACGACTCGAATTGTACCCCTCCCAGACTAACTCTTTCGTTAGGAAAGCGAAATCTCACCACTCTACTACGACAGTCCAAGCAAGCATAACAACTGTGAAGCCAATCCATCCAAGANAAATGCAGCAGGTGCATTCGTGAGACCAAATGACATGACTAGAAACTCATAGTGACCCTAGCGGGTACGAAAGGCTGTCTTTGGAATATATCCATCCCTAATCTAAGATGATGATACGCTGACGAAGATCAATCTTAGATAAGAAACTAGACCCTTGGAGTTGATTAAACAGATCATCTATTCTGGGAGTGATACTTATCTTTATTAATGATTTGTTGAGCTGCCGATAATCGATACACATTCTAAGGGTTCCATCTTCTTCTTTACAAACAACACAGGAGCGCCCCAAGGGGAATGCTCGGCTGAATGAAACCCTTGTCAGTGAGATCTTTTAACTGCAGCTTCAACTCTTTGAGCTCAGCTGGGGCCATTCTGTAAGGAGGAATTGAAATTGGTTTAGTATCGGGTTCTAAATCGATACCAAAGTCAATCTCTCGAAGGGGAGGGACTCCAGGTAAATCATCAGGAAACACATGTAAGAACTCATTCACTACAGACACTGAGTCTATGGAAGGAATGTCATGATCTAAATCATTAACACTCACAAGATGACACAATAACCCCTTGGACATCATTTTATTAGCCTTAAGATTTGAAATCAAGGGGTTAGGACGACTCGAATTGTACCCCTCCCAGACGAACTCCTCTTCGTTAGGAAAGCGAAATCTCACCACTCTACTACGATAGTCCAAGCAAGCATAACAACTGTGAAGCCAATCCATACCAAGAATAACATCAAAATCATGCATGGGTAACTCAACCAGGTTTGCACACATAGTTTTACCACTCACAACTATTGGGCAATCCTTGTATACTCTATATGTTCTTACATTATCTCCTAAAGGTGTACTAACCACCATAGGATCATGTAGAACTTCAGGCAATATCTCAAAAGTAAGATCAAGCAGAGGAGTTACAAAGGAAAGTGTAGACCCTGGATCAAGTAAAGCATAAACAGAAGTTGAGAACACTTGCAGCATACCTGTGACCACATCAGCGGACTTCTCCTGCTCCTCTCTGTCTTTCAGGGCATAGAACCTGTTCCTCTTAGGAGGCTCGGCTGCTGCTGCACCCTGTGGATTAGGCCTAGGCTGAGTATTACCTCCGGCCTGACCTCTGTTCTGTGGACAGTCTCTGACCATGTGTCCACTCTTACCACAACCGAAGTAGGCATTAGTGCCCTGTCTGCACTCTCCACTGTGAGCTCGGCCACACTTAGCACAATTTTTCTTAGGACGCTGTATCTCACCCCCATTGCCCTTCTTGGGCTCAGGTCTGCCTCCTCTAGGTGTAGCACTCCTCTGAGGATTAGAATTCCCAGAACTCTGTTGCCCCTTTTTGAACCTATGCTGCTCACGGATGCCAAAGTTGTTCCTGTGGCCTCCATGACTGGGTCCTGCTTGATCTTGAGGCCTAGGCCTCCTAGCATCACGAACACCTCTCTTTCTGCGGCTGTCCTCTACCTGCTGGACATGCACCATCAACCTGGAAAGATCCATATTATCATGGAGCATAGCAGATCGACACTCCTCCTCCAGGTCTCCATTGATTCCTGTGAGGAACCTGCTCATCTCATCCCTGCTGTTAGAAACCAGGGAAGTAGCTACCTGGGTGATTTCAACAAAGTCAGTATTATCCTCATTCTTGCTATTAAATACTAGGGAAAACAACATACCTTGACAGCTTAACAAACTTCAGGGAATACTCCCTGATTGTCATAGAGCCTTGTTTGAGGTTGATAAATTCCTCAACCTTGGCCTCCCTCATCTCCCTGGGAAAGAATCTCTCGAGAAATGTTGTCTTGAACAGCTCCCATGTGACTGGCACTCCACCTAAGACACGACTATCTTTCCACATCTTGCACTAAGTCTGTGCAACATCCTTGAGCTGATAAGAAGCCAGCTCAGCCTTCTCAATATCAGTGGCCCCCATAGCCACCAGGATCTTATGAATCTCATCCACAAACTCCTGGGGATCCTCTGATGTCCTAGACCTGGTGAAAATAGGAGGATTCATCCTCGTGAAATCCCTCAGTCTGTCAGCCATGCTACGAACCGGTGGGTTCTCCCTCTGAACATCCTGTCGGTTGACCTGGGCAGTCATATCCTGGGCCTGCATAGTAATGGCCTGTGCCATTTGGGCCCGAGATGCCCTCACCTAAGCATCAGTTAACCCAGCTGGGTTAACTGGCATGGCCACTCCTTGAGCTGGAGCCTGGGGTAGATCCTGATTACCCCTAGCAGCTGCTCCTCCTCTCCTCTGGCAATTTCCTCTCCTAGTGTTCATTCTCTGGAAAAACAAAAAGGATTGATGTTAGACACGCTCATAACACCAAGAATTCAGGCATTTAGAAAAGCACGATAAGATCAGAAAAAGGGAAATTTTCCTACGCATCATACAGTCTCTAATTCAGGATAGTGGTGCACTTCACTAGCATGACTTAGAAACTACTCAATGTGGTTGATGCGAACTTATTATTTTCGTAATTTAATCTAGTGCTCTGATACCAACTTTGTCACGACTGGAATCTAGACCCCAGACGAGACCGGCGTCGTTGACCTCTCAGAGGTCGCAGACAAGCCTACTTACGTCATTCTTACTTTACATAGGTTATTTTAGCGGAAAATTTGAAACTTTTTGTTTCTAAATATTGCTTACTAAACAATTCTAGTACATTCGTAATTTGTTCACCATCAACCATCTAACATTAAGAGATAATCAAATGAAACGAATAGTTCAATACTTATAAAGCGTATAATTGCCAAAATGGCACCAACACATAGTCTGAATTAAAACAGGAAAGAAACGCTAGTGGAACATGCTCCACCAGCTCAACTCTAAATCTAAGCTAGAATATAAAACAGTAGCATCCTCGAAAGCATGAGGACCTACCAACTCCGGATGAATGTTGGACGTCCAGATAACTGCAACGATGATCCTGTAGCTCTATCGTCCACTTGTGCCTGCACCTAAAATAGTAGACTTTGTATAGGGTTAGTACACACTTGTACTAAGTATGGGTAAATGCAAGCACACACCAAGGACATGCATGAGAAAGAATAGCTCTTTCCTAACAACGTGATTTTTGGAAGTCAAGTCAGTAGACTTGCCAAATTGGGATTAGGAAAGTTTCCAAATTTGGATTAGGAAAGTAAATGATCTTTCCAAATTTGGATTAGAAAGTCAGTGAGCTTTCCAGATTTGGAATAGGAAAGTTATGCCATGAGAATAACATACATCATCATACTTTTCACATTTGCACACGGCGCATAACATTTACACATAGCACATATCATATAACATACAGTATATTTTGCATGTAGCACATAACTTCTTTCATATCATTCATTCATATGCCATGAGACCTTGGAATCATGGACTTGACATTAAGACATCCCAGAAATGAGGGCTCAACAGATGGGACCTCAACTAGAGAGTCTTCATTAGCAAACACAGAGTCTGCTTCGTTCATTCATACGTACTCCATTTCATTTCATTCATAGGCCAGTGTAAACACCAGCTATACCTAGGATGTAGTTTAAGACCTTCATTAGGTTCGTTTTGCAATGACCAAGAATGACCTAATGTCATTACTTGAATCTAACTCACCTTTTGATTATCCTATTCTAACACCTTTGGTATCATTCATTTCATTATGTGCTTCATTTGAGGCTGGCCTCATTCATTCATTGGGAACTTTAACTTTAACCGACATAGATCATGTGAGCATCATGAAATCCAGTGTCTCCCCCACACCGAAAAGAGGTGGAATCACCGGCCAAGGTGACCCAAAAACATGCTAGCGTACATGGGAATTTAACCCCGCCAGATCCCTATATTGGCAGTATAGGTTCGAAGACCAGGAGATATAAGGAGACCCATACCCGGCAAGCCGGACAGTCTCATCTCATGAGAGTTACGTGAACCTCGCCCTTCCCGAGAAGGCATCACCGCTCATAGCTAGTCTATCGGTGCTCAGTATAAAGTTCCATTTCATTCAACTCATACGTCATGGAAGCTGACTTCTAGTATGAGGACATCATAGCTCATTAGATGATTTCTCATCTCATCATTAGTATCAAGTGTGTTAAGCTCAATACCTTCATTAGAGTGTTCATAGAGACTGATTTCTTCATTATCTTACACTCTCATAGGTGAGTACGTATTGGTAACATTTATTTAGGCTCATTCGAGATTACTCTCATCATTTACATTAATCTTATATCATGTTGTCACCACATTCATTATCATTAACACCCTTGCTTTTCATAGTTACTCACCTCTTATTACGTGAACGTTCATTTCATCATATGCCAATGCACTTGGCCATTTAGTGTATCTTACACTCATACTTAACCCTTCTAGGGTTCATCATTTCATTACATACTTCTTAGATTCACTTACTTTGAACGTATGTTAGACTTATGCGTCTATACATTAAAGTCATGACACTTCATTCATATTTCGTCTAAGATTATGTGATACAAGACTTATGCATCTTGTATATGTGCCAAGATCTTGATTTCGATCTAAGTATGTGGCATTATTCTCGGATATTTTATTTATGTATGACCTATGTACCAATACGGAAGCTTGAGCAAGGAAACCCAAGTCTTGAATCAATTGGATATTATTTATATTTTTAATTGATTGTATTCTAATATTCATAACATTATGACTCTAAGTTAAATCACAATATTAACATTGAAATATTAATTTTCTACTTAACATTTCTCTTAAATTGGCTGATGGGTTGTGGGTTCGAACCCCCACAACCCCTTATTATTTTTCCTTAACCTTTTTATTGTCCAATTTCGCCTAAACCAAGAGGTTGTGGGATCAAACCCCCACAACCTCTTTTATTTTGTTCTTTAATTCGCCTAAGTAGGGAGGTTGTGTGTTCGAACCCCCACAGCCTCCTTACCTTTAATTTAATTTTCGCTAGGGGCTGTGTGGTGGTGGATTCGAACCCCCACAGCCCCATATATATTTTTCTTTTATTTTTGGCTAGGTTGAGGGCATTGGCAGTGAGGTCGTGGGATCGAACCCCCACAGCCTCACTTGCTTTAATACTCATTTTCGCCTCCTCTATTTCCAGCCTTGAGGTCGTGGGTTCGATTCCCACGCCTCACATCTTTTTATTTTCTTTATTCTCCCTCTTCCTTGCTACCCACGAGTCATGTGTTCGATTCCCCCCATCCCCATTCTCTTTATTAATTCATTTCGTGGGCAGCAGCTAAGGGGTTCGAATCCCCTTAGCTCCATTACATTTTTTTAAAAAACATTTCAGCCTCTTGGTCATGTGAGGTCTTGGGTTCGATTCCCCTTGACTTCACCTACCTTAATCCCTTTTAAAACACTTCCAAAATTCCCAGAACCTTCCCGAAACCAACATCACAAGCTGGAAATTTTGATTACCTTTTTGTAGCCTATTTTCTCCACTTTTTTAACATTAAAACTTCATGCATTTGTAGTAGTGTTTAGTGAGTCCTTTAGGTGCATTTTCATAGACATATTTGGCCAAGAAGTTATCATTAAATTCAGCCACATTATACTTAAATGAACATCATCATTTACATAAGTTTACACACTTAAAATGACAACCAAGAGCATATCAAACTTGAAGCCATAAATCAAAACTTATTCACAGTAAGTTTACAGTAAACTTTTTCACATACTCACACATATTTTCGGCAACAAAGCTTGTCATTCATATGACTCCAAATACATGTTCATGAACATATTCATCATGAAAACACATTGCAACATCTAATTTCTACCAGCAAACATACCAACCTATGATTTGATGGGAGCTAATGACAGGGACATGCAACGGGGAATAACCCTAGTTTTCGGATTGAATATTCTGAATCCTAAGGGTCTCTTGGGAAATGGACCAAGAGTAAGAAGACCCATACCTTTATTTTTTCTTGTTCAACCACGAAATTGCTGCCCAAATCCTCTCCAAAATCAGTCCAAGTTCAACACTTTAACACCAATCGACAGAAGACTCCTCCCCTTTGCTTAAAGTGATGGATTTATGTTGTTTTCTTAGATTTTTTGTATGAGTTCTTCAAGTGTGAAGAACTTCAATATATTTTCTGTTTTTGAACTTGTTTAGGCAGAGAGAAACGTGAGAGTAAATGGTGAAACGTGAGAGAGAGATATCATTTGAGAGAGTGGCTTTAAGTTAGGAGTTTTTGTTTGGGAATTAGTCAAACTAGGACTCCTTGCTAAAATAATAAATAAAAATCTGATTTTTCTTTTTCTTAAATCAGATAATATTTATTATTTAATTTGATTAATTTATCCAATCAAATAAAAGCAAGATAAATCCTTTCTTCTAGTGGGGCTCGAACCCGAGTGACTCCCATTTGCGAAAATGGGTCATTTTGGGTTACCCCACCCGAATTGCTTTAATTAATTAAATTAATTTATTAAATAATTAATTCCTCAGGGTAATTACAATATTACCCTTGGCTTGGAAAAGACCATTTTACCCTTGGACCCTCAAAAACATAAAATTTCTTCTTTTGAGTCCGGTAAAAACTCTTCCAATTAAATCTTCGTTTTCGTGAGCCTCACATGGTTGGTTCCAAACTTTCCAAGCTCAATTAACTCCCCACATTAGTTGGCTTGGTCGTAGTAAGGGTTCTGAGGTCTGGTTCTACGCGTATCAGCCCGTGTGGACCTTGGTCTAATCGCAAGCATTCTTGAAAAACCTAAGTCTTGATCCTATTCATTTTTAGGGTTGTTACATTAGGATCATGTCCACATAATCAATCACATTCATTAACTAGAATCATTGTTAAGAATTATTTAAGTAAGAGATGAAATGAGCATTCCTTTGCCCCCTTCATACCTTAACTAGACAACCCTTAACTACTCTAGATAAGAACTTATTCATTTAACATTCTTTCCTTAACTCAAGTCATTACATTCCTTAGTTTATTTAAGAGACATTCATCACATAAGGACATTCAAGTAATGGTCTTGAAGAAGAACTATGGACTCTCACTAACATCTTGAAAGCCTCTTGTGTAATGTCTACATAGCATCCCATACCACCACCTAGACTTCATAGAACTCCTCCAACACTGGTAAGTATTCCACATGATGATAATATGCAATAACCGATATAGACCATGTTAGCAAAGCATGGAATCTAGAGTTCTAACCTACTCCGACGAGGGTGTTCTACTTGCCAATTGTAGAACTTGGATACATTCCATGTAGGCACATGGTTAAGGAATATGCAGGGCTTCTTTGTACTCTAGCCTCATCCTTTAACTAGAGATACTTCCCTTGCCATACTCACTCGGTGCTAGCCTTTGTTCTCATAGAGTACATCACATTAAGGTTCATTCAAACGGTCTTACATCATATTCATAACCCAATCACATTTACCCAACCGAAAAGGTCCACTAGGGCTACCTTCAAATGGCGACAAGAAGCCCATCATGAATTTCCTAAGTATTGATATGATGCCGTTCCAGCAAATCAACCTTAAGTCCATCATTACATTACATGAAGGATACCATTACGACTTTCGACTTCAAGTTTCATGACCTTACCTTCTAGGCTCAAGGTTTCACATTAAGGACCCTCTTATCATCATTCAAGGTCTCATATAATTCATTCATTCAAGACTAAGAGATTTAGATCCCTAAGTCAAGACATCACATATTCAGATTCATTCATGTATCAAGTAGGGGACACAAGTCTACCTAAACAAGACACAACATTACTTCACTTTATTCATATAGCATATCATTCTTTAAACATTTAGGAATGACCCTTATCATCAATATGTCAACATATACATTATTTTAACATCATCAATATAGCCATCATAGACTCATATAGCCAAGTAGGAATAATCATATATCAATTCTAAGACTACACACACAAAGACATAGTTATAGTCTATCATGATCACCTAAATAGCATCAATAGAATAAACCAGATACTATCACATTACTTCACATATATGTAGATATTATCATACTTAATAAACTACACAATTCACTGTAATACCTCAAGTAGTGCCGACAAGGCCATGATCATCATATTACATAAAGTAACGCTGACAAGGCCACATCATTCACATAACACCGCCACCATAAGTGGGACATACAAATCACATGTAATCCAAGAGCTAAATTACAATATATATACATAATAATATGAGAGTTAGGGCAGCGTACCACCCAATTCATCTCACCACTTCAATCCAAAGTAAAACAATCCAATTCAATACCATAAGGCCCTTACCCATGGCCATCAACATCAATTCAATACATAAATCATAATACTCAATGAATATAAGTAAATTGAATATAGATTTATCAATCTAATACCAATTAGATATCATTTGAATACAATCCTTACATCATTCAATAGCCCATAGAAAACTACACTAGAATTTATAAGCATTAAGTCAATATCAATTCAATAAGCTTAACATGCAATAGATCTAAGAGTATTCATTACTCAATTGATAAAATTTAAACAGCCTATACACCATACATACATAATATATACATAAATCAAAATCCCACAACAATCTACACATGAATTAATTAATATCAAAGCATAATCAATTCACCCATATTTTAGTCGAATTGAGCAAATTGAGAAGATCAAGGGTTCATGGAGAATTTCATTGGAAAACATAAATTATACATCATTAACATCATATCTTAAGCTTTGAAAATGTTTCATGCAAGAACCCAAGACTTAGAGTAGAAATTGGACTTTTTCATCTTTTTGAAATCTTTGAAAATCATCTTTGAAATTGTCTCTAAGGTTATATCAAGCCTTAGATGAATAACTCCCATACTTTATTAGTAGAAGCCAATTATAATTGAAGAAGAAACTCCTTTGAAGATCCATCTTCAATTTCCATCTTCACTTTGATCTCTAAAGGAGGTTTTTGGAGAAACTTTAGGAGGGAAAGAGTTTTGATTTAGATGCTAGGGTTTAAATGAGAGTTAGTAACTTATATACTATTAAAATACCCCTAAACACTTAAAACAACCGTACTCACATTTTATAAGACTTGGGGAGAATTTCCCAAAAACCCCAAGTCTTAACAGAAAAAATAGCACGAAAGTCACAGTACAATCGACGCCCAGCATCGACGGTCCGTGTGTGAGACCACACCCCGTCGATGGGGTCTCATGGTTTTCTCCTGAAGCTCCCCAACCTACATACTTTCAGGCTCCATCGATGCCACCATTGACGGGTCATCGCCTGGTCGACTGACCGTCGTTTGGGTCGTCGTTTGGCACTGCCTGGCACAAGTGCCAAACGTTGCTCCACATCTCGGACACAAGGCGGACTCCACCGTTTTGGAAATTATTTTCAAGAAAATGATGCAGTAGCAACTCCGCGAAGCAGACTTGATTCGCAACGATAATTCCAGAAATTTAAGTTAAGTTAGACTTGTTTAAAAGTGTCCAATTGATGTGGGGGTATTTTGGGTACTTTGGGAATTGGTTATTGACGGTTTTAAGTCATATTTAACACTAAAAATCCCAAATACCCATTTAGAAATAAAAAATCCAAAACCTTCTTCTCTTCCAAATTCTCTCAAACCTTCATTGGAGGGAAAACTCAGTCTCAAGGTAGAAGGTGATTTCTCAAGTGATTTCTTCTCAAAATGTACTTGTATTTTTATCAACTAAGGTATGGTTCTTCATCTTTGAATATTCTTCTATTCAAGGATTGAATTTCAATGGTTTCCATAGATACTCAAAAACATGAAATCTTCTATTTTGAATTCTATCCATGGGTTCTCGCATGAAATGATTTCAATCAATGATTTATGATTGAATTAACGTTAATTGAATGATTTTAGATCAATATTCCTATGAAACCCAGCAATACATGAAATTCCTATTTTGTCTCTAATTTGGGTTATTTGATCATGGCTTGATCTTAGTGAATTCTTTGTATTGGGCTATTGAAATATGTACAAATTACGATAGAATTGTATGTAGGCTGCCTTATTATGATGATTTTCATATTGGATCTTGTTGGATTAATTGTATGGTTTGATTATTGGTTTTGATTGGTGTTTATGGTTATGGGTAAGAGCCTTGTAACTTGAATTGATTGAAATGGCTAAGGATTGGAGGTGTTGATAATGGAATGGTGGTATGTTGACCTAACCTCTTCAATATTGTGTAGTATAGGTATTGCATTGTGATGATTGGTATGGTCCACTTATGGTGGCGGTGCTTATGTGGTGTAATTGTGATCAACATGGCCTTGTCGGTATTATTTTAATAATTGTGATGAACGTTGTCGGCATTACTTTATGAATAGTGATATTATCATGTTATGTCCTGAATATGATCAATGTGAAGGACTATGTGATATATGTGTATATGTGAGACTGGAGTATGAACTCTCCTAATTGCCTATATGTGATCATGATAGACTAGGGTGGTGTGTGTCGTTGTGTTATTAGTGTATCTTGATATGTTGACTTGATTATTCCTATATGATACTTGAACACTATTGTATATATGATGTGAAGATGATGTGTGTGTCTTGATAGGTAGACTATGTCCCTTTACTTTATGCGTGCTAAGTATATAAATATGAACATCTTGACTTAGTAGGTTTATGCACCTTTGTCTTGTATGTGTATGAATGAATGTCGAATGAAAGTCTAGGATCGGTAGACCTAAGATGGTACCCTTCTAAGCATGACTAATATGTGGAACCTTCTAATAAGAAAGGAGGTTTAGATATCCTTGAACTCTAAATTTGTAATGGTATCCTTCTTGTGTGAATGGTAGAATTAGGGATAGGTTGGCCGGAACAGCATGAAACCATCTCTAGGAATGTCATTGAGTTATCCTTATTGACCATTGAGTGGCAGCCCTACTGGACCCATCTTTTGTAGGTTCATTATGACTAGGTAATGACTAAGAGATGGTACCTTTTGATATGTCATTATGTGATTGAACTACTCTATGAGTACAAAGGATAGCATCGAGTTAATAATCTATGGGTAGTAGCTCTTCTTGAGATGGAGACTAGACTACAAAGAAGCCCTTGATATTCCTTAACAATGTACCTACATGGGATGTGTCATAGTTCTACCCTTTGCATGTATAACACCCTCCATGGGAGTAGGATAGACTATGGATTTCATGCGTAGATAGTATTTTCTATGTCGGTTTATGCCTTTTCTCATCATGTGGTATACATTCTAGTAATTTAAAAGTTGTACAACATTTAGGTAGTGGAATGGGACGCTATCTATACATGGCACGAGTAGGTTTTGATAATGATAGGATGTAAGTTCCCTAGGTCTTATCTAGGACCATTATCTAAAGTCCTTAATGAATGTAATGTCTCTTAATTGACTTAATTAATGACAATAACTTAAGTTAGTGTAAGTTGAAGAAAAGGATGCCTATCTAGGGTAGGTTTAAGGGTTGCTTAAGTTGACTTTAAGAGGGTGGATGGGTGGTCTGTTCATGTTTTACTCAAGTGAAACTTAGAGTAACCTTAGGTGGTGAGTATATGTTGAAAAGGGAATAATTGTCACGACCGGAATCTAGACCCCAGACGAGACCGGCGTCGTTGACCTCTCAGAGGTCGCAGACAATCCTACATACGTCATAGTTACTTCATCTAGGTTAATTTTAGCGGAAAATTTGAAATTTTTTTGTTACTTAACATTCATGTAAGACATTCTACTTAAACTCATAAACGTTCACAATCAACCATCTAATATTAAGATCATCAAATGAAAGAAGTAGTTCAATACTGCATTAAGAGTATACTTGCCAAAATGGCACCAATACAATGTCTGATATAAAATGAGAAAGAAACACTAGTGGAACATGCTCCACTTGCTAAAGCCTACATCTAAGCTAGATAATAACAGTAGACATCCTCGAAAGCATGAGGGCCTACCATATCCGGATGAAAGCTCCAAGTCCGGATAGCTGCAACGTCGTACTGTAAGCTCTAACATCCACCTGTGCTTGTACATTAAAATATAGAGTTTTATGGGATTAGTACACACTTTTACTAAGTATGGGTATATGCAAGCACACACCAAGGATATGCATGAGTAAGAATAGCTCTTTCCTAAAAACATGATTTATGGAAAGTCAAGTCAGTAGACTTGTCAAATTTGGATTATGAAAGTTAATGGACCTGCCAAATTTGGATTAGGAAATTCAGTGGACTTGCCAAATTGGATTAGGAAAGTCATGCCATGAGAGTAACATGCATCATCATACGTATCATATTGCACACAACACATAACGTCTTACACATAGCACATAACATATTGCATATAGCACATAACATATTGCATAAGGCACATAACATCTTTCATATAGTTCGTTCATATGCCATGAGACCTTAGAAACATGGACTTAACATTAAGACTTCCCAAAATGAGGGCTCATAATATGGGACCTCAACTAGGGAGCCTTCTTTAGCAAACACAGAGTCTGCTTCATTCATTCATACATACTTCATTTCATTCATTCATAAGCTAGTATAAACACTAGCCAAACCTAGGATGTAGTTTAAGACTCTCATCGGGTTTGTTGTGCAATGAACAAGAATAACCTAGTGTCATTACTTGAGTCTAGCTCACCTCTTGATTATCTTATCCTAACACCTTGGGTATCATTCTTTTCATTATGTCAATCATTTGAGGTTGGCCTCATTCATTCATGGGGAACTTTAACTTTAACCCACATAGATCATGTGAGCATCATGAAATCCAGTGTGCCCCACACCGAAAAGAGGTGGAATCACCAGCCAAAGTGTCCCAAAACATGGTAGCGTATATAGGGGATTGAACCCTGCTAGATCCCTGTATTTGGCAGTATAGGTTGAAAGACTAGGAGATATAAGGAGACCCATACCTGGCATGCCGGACAGTCTCATCTCATGAGAGTTACGTGAACCTCCGCCCATCCGGAAAGAAGTCATCACCGCTCATAGCTAGCCTATCGATGCTCAGTATAAAGTTACATTGCATTCAACTCATACGTCATGGAAGCTGGCTTCTAGTATTAGGATATCATAGCTGAATAGATGATTTCTCATCTCATCATTAGTATTAAGTATACATTAATCTCAATACTTTAATTACAGTGTTCATAGAGACTGGTCTCTTCATTAGCTTTACAGTCTTATAGGTGAGTACGT
This sequence comes from Solanum lycopersicoides, assembly GCA_022817965.1. Taxonomy (NCBI): domain Eukaryota; kingdom Viridiplantae; phylum Streptophyta; class Magnoliopsida; order Solanales; family Solanaceae; genus Solanum; species Solanum lycopersicoides. The sequence goes on along the minus strand of CM040618.1, from coordinate 72,581,971 downwards.
TTTGGTAACATTTACTTAGGCTAAATTGAGATTGCTCTCATCTTTCACATTAGCCTCTTATCATATTGTCACCTCATTCATTAACTTTAACACATTTGCTTTTCATAATTACCCACCCCTTCACGTGAATGTTCATTTCAACATATGCCAATGCACTTGGCCTTTTAGTGTATTTCACACTCTTACTTAACCCTTTTGGGGTCTCATCATTCCTCACATAACATCTTAGGTTCATTTTATAACGTATGTTGGACTTATGAGTCCACACACACATGCCATGAGGCTCCATTCATAGTTCATTTAAATGATTCATAATGTCCAAGATTTTGTGGTACAAGACTTATGCATCTTGTAAGTATATCGAAGTCTCAATTTAATTCTTATAGACAACATGCGTTAATTATGTAAATCATGTAAGACTTATGTGTCAATACGAAATTTGGGCAAGGGAACCCGGTTTTGAATCCCTTGAACAACACTTAGCCATTTTCCTTAAATTTCAATTTTTGTGTCCCTTGGATTGGGGATCCAGGTTCGATCACCAATGCTCACATTTTTTTTCTTTTTCTTCTCTTTTAAATTTTCTTCATCTTACTGATGGGCGTGGGATCGATTCCCCACGACCCCATAATTTTTAATGAATTTTTTACCTTCTTCTGTGCTCCTATTTTCGCTACTGACCAAGGGGTATTGGGATCGATCCCCACATCCCCCATTATTTTTATTTAATTATCTGCAGTCGTTGAGGGGCGTGGGATCGATTCCCCACTATCCCCCTTTTTTTTTATTTAATTTTCTGCATTCGCTGAGGGGCGTGGGATCGATTCCCCACGACCCCATATATTTTATTTTTTTAAATAAGCTGGGGTCTTTCGTGTCGTGGGATCGAAACCCCACAACAGCATTTTTTTTATTCCCTTTTTCCTTGCGAATTTCGCTGACCCCAGCCCCCAGTTCGAGCCCCGCCTAACACATTCTTTTTTTGGTTTATTTATTAAAGTAAGCCTTAGTGAGGTCCTGGGTTCGATCCCTGCTGACCTCACCTATTTTTATTTTTATTTTTTTGACATCCAAAAATTCCAGAATCTTTCTACAGCCTATTTCTATGTTCTGGAAATTTATTCGACGATTTTTCTGCAGCATTTTACAGATCTTTTGAGCATTTGTTTCTTAGTTGTTCGTTAGGGTTATTAAGACAAGTTAGAGGAATGATTTGGTCATTTGTTTTAGCTAGAATTGATACCATTTCAACCATGTGAATATCACAATTTAGGAGCATCTAATTACACATAAAACACGAGTAATTCTATGCTACTAGCATGCTAAAACGGAGACTCAAAGTCATAATAACAACCTTACACACATACATTCATGTCTACATTCATATTTTTGAAAGATACAAAAACATAAGCACATAATCATGGATACATACTCGAAACGAGATCATCACCTCACACGCAGTGTCCCTAAATTCTACCAGCAAACATACCAACCTAAGATCATTGGGAGCTAGTGACAGGGAACATGTAATGGGGAACAACCCTAGTTTTCAGAGTAGATTCATCTGAGACTTAAGGGTCTCTTGGGAAAGGGACCAAGAGTAAGAAAACCCATACCTTATTTTGATGTTCAAACCTTGAACTTGCTGCCCAAAGCTTTCTCCAAACACACGTCTAAATCCAACAACTTCAACACCAACTCGACGGAAAAACCTCTCCCTTTTGCCTAAAGTTTTTGCTTATGTTTTGATTATATTTTTCGTGTGAGTTCTTCAAGTGTGAAGAGCTTTAGTAATTTTTATACTTTTGTACTTTATTTTGGCAGATAAACGTGAAAGAGAAGTGGAGAGACATGAGAGAGATGAGCGTGAGAGAGTAGTTTAAGATTAGGGGTTTTAGTTTGGGAATTAGTCAAACTAGGACTCTTTCAAATCTTTAATAAAAATCTGATTTTCTTTTTTTCTTAAATCAGCTAATAATTATTAATTAATTAAATTAATTTACCAATTTAAATAAAAAAAAATTTAAATCATTGCTTCCACCTAGGTTCGAACCCAGATGGAGCAAGACTTCACTCAAAGGCCAATTTTCGGCCCTCTCTCCCCAAAATACCCCTCCACCTTATTAAATAAATAATTAATTACATATTTAGGGTAATTACGATACTACCCTTAGCCTGGAAAAAGAATATTTTACGCCTAGACCCTCCAAACCTAAATTTTCCCTTTTTAATTCCGGCAAAGACTCATTCGAGTAAATCTTCGTATTCGAGAGCCCTACATGGCTGGACCCAACCTTTCCTAGCTCAACGAACTCCCCAAGTTAGTTGGATTGGCTGTAGCAAGGGTTCAGAGGTCTGTTTCTACGCGCATCAATCTGTGTGAACCCGGACTAATCGTAGGCATTCTAGACACATTAAGCATTTCTTTAGCATATCCATTTTTAGGGTTGTTACATTATCCCCCCCCCCTTAGGAACATTCATCCCCGAATGACACTACCAACTATCTAGTGTAATGCCAGTCAGATCATAACATAGTTACTATACACAATCAAGCAATAGCAACAAAAAAAATGGAGAGATAAGGAAACTTAGGCTTAAGAGTAGGAAGTCTGACCTCAATAGCTGAAAAGATGAGGGTAGCGGGATCTCATATCGGCCTCGGCCTTTCACGTAGCACCCTCAACAAGATGATTCCTCCACAATACTTTCACTGTGGCAATCTCCTTGTTCCTCAGCCGCTTGACCTGTCTGTCTAAGATCTCAACAGGCACCTCCTCATAGGACAAGTCTTCATCAACCCCCAAACCTTCCACAGGTAGAATCGATGTTGGATCACCTAGGCACTTCTTTAACATGGATACATGAAAGACTGGATGGAAAGAAGCTAGCTCCGCAGGAAACGCCAACTCATAGTCCACCTCACCCACACGCTGTAGGATCTCATATGGCCCAACATACCTCGGACTCAACTTCCCTTTCCTGCCAAACCTCATCACCCCCTTCATAGGTGATATCTTCAAATAGACCTGGTCACCAACATCAAACTCTAAGGGCCGTTTTCTACTATTTGCATATGACTTCTGCCGACTGTAAGCAGTAGCCAACCTATCCCTAATCACCCTGACCTTCTCTAAGGCCTCATTAATGATCTCTGGACCCAAAATGGATGACTCTCCAACATCGAACCACCCAACTGGAGATCTACACCTCCTACAATACAGTGCCTCAAACGGTGCCATCCCAATGCTGGAGTGATAGCTATTATTATACGAGAACTCTATCAATGGCATTTGGTCGTCCCAACTACCTCTGAAGTCAATCACACACGCTCTCAACATGTCCTCCAATGTCTGAATGGTGGGCTCTGCCTGCCCATAAGTCCGAGGATAAAAGGCAGTACTAAGCTTTACCTACGTGCCTAAGCTCTTCTTGAAGAATCTCCAGAAATGTGAAGTGAACTAAGCTCCTCTATCTGAAATGATAGACAAAGGAATCCCATGCCATCTCACAATCTCATCAATGTAGAGTCTCGCATAATCCTCGGCTCTGTAAGTAGACTTTACAGGGATAAAGTGGGCAAACTTAGTCATCCTGTCCACAATAACCCATATGGATTCATGTTGTCTCCTAGTCCTCGGAAGACCAACCACGAAGTCCATATTAATGGCCTCCCACTTCCAAGTTGGAACCTCAATAATCTGAGTAAGACCGCCAGGCTAAAGATGTTCTGCCTTAAGCTGCTGACAATTAGGACACTTGGCCACATATTCTGCAATGTCCTTCTTCACGCCATCCCACCAATAAATCTGCTTAAGATCATCATACATCTTGGTGCAACCTAGATGTATGGAATATCTGGAACCATGGGCCTCTGCAACAATCCTGGTCCGCAAATCATCTACATCTGGTACACACAGCTTGTCCTGGTACCTAAGTACGCCGTCACCTCCCAAAGCAAAAGACTCATTCATTTTTATCAATATTGAGTCCTTCAGCTCCATCAACACAGGATCGAGATGCTGACCCTGCATGACTTCAACTACCAAGGAATATTCCGAACTTGGATGAACTGAAACACCCCCATTAGTAGAGTCAACCAACCGCACACCCTGTCTGGCCAGTCTGTGTACATCTTTCACCAACTCTTTCTTCTCATCCTCAACGTGGGTTGTACTTCCCATGCTCATCCTGCTCAAAGCATCAGCTACAACATTAGCCTTACCTGGATGGTAGTGGACATTCGTATCATAGTCCTTCAACAGCTCCAACCATCTCCACTGACGTAGATTCAACTCCCTCTGCGTGAACACGTACTGGAGACTCTTGTGGTCTGGGAACACATCCATATGCACTCCATACAAGTAGTGCCTCCACAGCATCAGTGAAAACACCACAGCTGCCACCTCCAGGTCATGAGTGGGATAATTTTTCTCATGGACCTTGACCTGTCTGGACGCATAAGTTATCACCTTACCAACCTGCATAAGAACACAACCCAAACCAACCCTAGATGCATCAGAATAAACAGTGTAATTCTCACCACACTTGGGCAAAGTAAGCACCGGGGTTGAAGTGAGTCTGTCTTTGAGCTACTGGAAACTCTTCTCAGAAGTCTCTGTCCATTCGAACTTGGCCTTCTTCTTAGTTAAAGCTGTTAGTAGGGCAGCAATGGAAGAAAAACCCTTTACGAATCTACGGTAGTAACCAGCCAATCCCAGAAAGCTACGGATATCGGTGGGAGTAAGAGGTTTTGGCCAGTTCTTCACAGCCTCAGTCTTCCTGGGGTCCACCTCCACACCCTGATAGGACACAACATGACCCAAGAAGGTCACTAATCTAAGCCAGAATCCACACTTGTTAAATTTGGCATACAACTGATGATGTCTAAGTACCTGCAAGGTTAGTGTCAAATGATGTTCATGCTCTTCCTTGGTCCTAGAGTAGATGAGGATGTCATCAATGAATACTATGACGAAAGAATCAAGGTATTCACGGAAGACTCGGTTCATGAGGTCCATAAATGCAACTGGTGCATTAGTGAGACCAAATGACATGACTAAGAACTCATAATGACCATAACGGGTTCGAAGGGCAGTCTTTGGGATATCTCCATCCCTAACCCTAAGCTGATGATACCCTGAACGAAGATCAATCTTACAGAAGAAACTAGACCCTTGGAGCTGATTGAACAAGTCATCTATTCTGGGTAGTGGATACTTATTCTTTATAGTGACTTTGTTGAGCTGCCGATAATCGATACAAATTCTAAGGGTTCCATCTTTCTTTTTCACAAACAACACTAGAGCACCCCAAGAGGATATGCTCGGCTGAATGAAACCCTTATCAGTGAGATCTTTTAACTGCAGCTTCAACTCTTTGAGTTCACCTGGAGACATTCTGTAAGGAGGAATCGAAATTGGTTTAGTATCGGGTTCTAAGTCGATACCAAAGTCAATCTCTCGAGGGGGAGGGACTCCAGGCAAATCATCAGGAAATACATCTTGGAACTCATTCACTACAGGCACTGAGTCTATGGAAGGAATGTCATGATCTAAATCAATAACACTCACAAGATGACACAATAACCCGTTGGACATCATTTTATTGGCCTTAAGGTTCGAAATCAAGGGATTAGGACGACTCGAGTTGTACCCCTCCCAGACCCGCTCTAATTCATTAGGGAAATGAAATCTCACAACCCTACTACGTCAATCCATACAAGCATAACAACTATGAAGCCAGTCCATGCCAAAAATGATGTCATAATCGTTCATAGGTAACTCAACCAAGTCTGCACACATAGTCCTACCACATAAAACTATTGGGCAATCCTTGTACACTCTATCATCTCTTACATTTTCTCCTAAGGGTGTACTAACCACTATAGGATCATGCAAAACTTCAGGCAAAATCTCAAAAGTGAGAGCAAGCAAAGGAGTTACAAAGGAAAGCGTAGACCCTGGATCAAGTAAATCATAAACAGAAGTTGAGAATACTTGCAGCATACCTGTGACCACATCAGCGGACTTCTCCTGCTCCTCCCTGCCCTTCAAGGCGTAGAATATGTTCCTCTTAGGAGGCTCGGCTGCTGCTGCACCCTGTGGATTAGTCCTAGGCTGAGCATTACCTCCAGCCTGACCCCTGTTCTGTGGGCAGTCCTTAACCATGTGATCGCACTTACCGCAACCGAAGCAGGCATTAGTGGCCTGTCTGCACTCTCCACTGTGAGCACGGCCACAATTAGCACAGTCCTTTCTGGGACGCTGCATATCACCTCCATTGCCCTTCTTGGGCTCGGGTCTGCCTCCTCTAGGTGCTGTACTTTTTTGAAGGTTAGAGTTCCCTGAACTCTGTTGCCCCTTTTTAAATCTGGGCTGCTCACGGACGCCAAAGTTATTCCTGTTGCCTCCATGTCTAGGACCTGCCTGATCATGAGGATTAGGCCTCTTAGCATCACGGACGCCCCTCTTCTTCTGGTTGTCCTCCACCTGCTGGACATGCACTATCAACCTGGAGAAGTCCATGTTATCGTGGAGCATCGCAACCCAACACTCCTCCTCCAGATCTCCTATGATTCCTGTGAGGAACCTACTCATCTCATCCCTGCTGTTAGATACAAGGGAAGTAGCATACCTGGATAGTTCAACAAACTTCAGTACTCATCTCATCACTGCTGTTAGATATAAGGTAAGTAGCATACCTGTATATTTTTACAAACTTCAGGGAATACTCTCTGACTGTCGATGATCCCTGCTTAAGGTTGATAAACTCCTCAACCTTGGCCTCCCTCATCTCCCTGGGGAAGAATCTCTCCAGGAAGGCTGTCTTAAACAGCTCCCAAGTGATCGGAACTCCGCCCAAAGTTCGGCTTTCCTGCCACATCTTGCACCAAGTCAGTGCAACATCCTTGAGCGTATAGAAAGCCAGCTCAGCCTTCTCAGTATCTGTGGCCCCTATGGCCACCAAAATCTTGTGTACCTCATCCATGAACTCCTGGAGATCCTTTGAAGTCATGGACCCTGTGAAAATAGGAGGATTCATCCTCGTAAAGTCTCGCAGCCTGTCAGCCATGCTACGTACCGGTGGGTTCTCCCTCTGAAAATTCTACCGGTTGACCTAGGCAGTCATGTCCTGGGCCTGCATAGTGATGGTCTATGCCATCTGGGCCAGAGATGCCCGCACCTCCGCATCATTCAACCCAGCTGGGTTAATAGGCATAGCTACTCCTTCAGCTGGAGCCTGGGGTGGAACCTGATTGCCCCCAGCAGCTGCTCCTCCTCTCCTCTGACCACCGTTCCTCCTAGTATTCATTCTCTGAAAACAATAATAATTGATGTTAGACACGCTCATAACACCAAGAAATCAGACGTTAGGAAAAGCACGATAAGATCAGAAGAAGGGAAATTTTCCTACGCATCATGCAGTCTCTAATTCAGGATAGTGGTGCACTTCACTACAATGACTTAGAAACTACTCAATGTGGTTGATGTGAACTCATTATTCTCGGAATTTAGCCTAGGGATCTGATACCAACTTTGTCACGACCGGAATCTAAAACCCAGACGAGACCGGCGTCGTTGACCTCTCAGAGGTCGCAGACAAGCCTACTTACGTCATGCTTGCTTCATCTAAATTAATTTTAGCAGAAAATTTGAAACTTTTTTTGTTTCTTATCATGCATAAAGGTCATTCTACTTACATTCATAATGTTCACAATCAACCATCTAACATTAAGATTATCAACTGAAAGAAATATTTCAATACTGCATTAAATGTATAATTGCCAAAATGGGACCAATACAATGTCTGAAATAGAATGAGAAAGAAACACTAGTGGAACATGCTCCACTAGATAAATCCTACATCTAAGCTAGATAATAACAGTAGACATCCTCAAAAGCATGAGGGCCTACCATATCCGGATGAAAGCTCCAAGTTCGGATAGCTGCAACGTCGTACTGTAAGCTCTAACATCCACCTGTGCTTGTACCTTAAAATATAGAGTTGTATGGGATTAGTACACACTTGTACTAAGTATGGGTATATGCAAGCACACACCAAGGATATGCATGAGTAAGAATAGCTCTTTCCTAAAAACATGATTTATGGAAAGTCAAGTCAGTAGACTTGTCAAATTTGGATTAGGAAAGTTAATGGACCTGCAAAATTTGGATTAGGAAATTCAGTGGACTTGCCAAATTGGATTAGGAAAGTCATGCCATGAGAGTAACATGCATCATCATACGTATCATATTGCACACAACACATAACGTCTTACACATAGCACATAACATAATGCATATAGCACATAACATATTGCATAAGGCACATAACATCTTTCATATCGTTCGTTCATATGCCATGAGACCTTAGAAACATGGACTTAACATTAAGACTTCCCAAAATGAGGGCTCATAATATGGGACCTCAACTAGGGAGCCTTCTTTAGCAAACACAGAGTTTGCTTCATTCATTCATACATACTTCATTTCATTAATTCATAAGCTAGTGTAAACACTAGCCATACCTTGGATGTAGTTTAAGACTCTCACCGGGTTTGCTGTGCAATGACCAAGAATAACCTAGTGCCATTACTTGAGTCTAGCTCACCTCTTGATTATCTTATCCTAACACCTTGGGTATCATTCATTTTATTATGTCCATCATTTGAGGCTGGCCTCATTCATTCATGGGGAACATTAAATTTAACCCACATAGATCATGTGAGCATCATGAAATCCAGTGTGCCCCACACCGAAAAGAGGTGGAATCACCGTCCAAAGTGACCCAAAACATGCTAGCGTATATAGGGGATTGAACCCTGCTAGATCCCTATATTGGCAGTATAGGTTCAAAGACTAGGAGATATAAGGAGACCCATACCCGGCATGCCGGACAGTCTCATCTCATGAGAGTTACGTGAACCTCCGCCCTTCCCGAAAGAAGGCATCACCGCTCCTAGCTAGCCTATCGGTGCTCAGTATAAAGTTCCATTGCATTCAACTCATACGTCATGGAAGATGGCTTCTAGTATGAGGACATCATAGCTCAATAGATGATTTCTCATCTCATCATTAGTATTAAGTATACATTATTCTCAATACTTTCATTAGAGTGTTCATAGAGACTGGTCTCTTCATTAGCTTTACACTCTCATAGGTGAGCACATTTTGGTAACATTTACTTAGGCTCAATTGAGATTGCTCTGATCTTTCACATTAGCCTCTTATCATATTGTCACCTCATTCATTAACTTTAACACATTTCCTTTTCATGATTACCCACCCCTTCACGTGAATGTTCATTTCATCATACGCCAATGCACTTGGCCTTTTAGTGTATTTCACACTTTTACTCAAGCCTTTTGGGGTCTCATCATTCCTCACATAACATCTTAGGTTCATTTTATAACGTATGTTGGACTTATGAGTCCACACACAAGCCATGAGGCTCCATTCATAGTTCATTTAAGTGATTCATAATGTCCAAGATTTTGGGGTACAAAACTTATGCATCTTGTAAGTATATCGAAGTCTCAATTTAATTCTTATCAACATTCGTTAATTATTTAAATCACGTAAGACTTATGTGTAATTATGGAATTTGGGCAAGGGAACCCGGTTTCGAATCGCTTGAACAACACTTAGCCATTTTCCTTCAATTTCAATTTTTGTGTCCCTTGGCTTGGGGATCCAGGTTTGATCCCCAATGCTCACATTAAATTTTTTTTCTTCTTTTTCTTCTCTTTTAAATTTTCTGCAGCTTACTGAGGGGCGTGGGATCGATCCCCCATTTTTTTTATTTAATTATTTGCAGTCGTTGAGGGGCGTGGGATCGATTCCCCACGACCCCCCTTTCTTTTATTTAATTTTTTTGCATTCGCTTAGGGGCTTGGGATTGATTCCCCACGACCCCATATATATATATATTTTTTAATAAGCTGGGGTCTTCCGTGTCGTGGGATCGAAATCCCACAACAACATTTTTTTTATTCCCTTTTTCCTTGCAAATTTCGCTGACCCCAGCCCCCAGTTTGAGCCCCGCCTAACACATTTTTTTTTGTTTATTTATTAAGTTAAGCCTTAGTGAGGTTCTGGGTTCGATCCCTACAGACCTCACCTATTTTATTTTATTTTTACATCCAAAATTTCCAGAATCTTTCTGCAGCCTATTTCCAGGTTCTGGAAATTTATTCCACGATTTTTCTGCAGCATTTTACAGATCTTTTGAGCATTTGTGTACCAACCCTAAAAATGGATAAGATAAGAAATGCTTATTGTGTCAAGAATGCCTACGATTAGACCAGGGTTCACACGGATTGATGCGCGTAGAACCAGACCTCGGAACCCTTGCTACCGACAAGCCAACTAACTTGGGTAGTTAGTTGAGATTGAAAAGGTTGGGTCCAACCATGTAGGGCTCTCGAATACGAAGATTTACTCGAAGGAGTCTTTACCAGACTTAAAAAGAGGAAATCATAGGTTTGAAGGGTCTAGGGGTAAAATGGTCTTTTTCCTGGCTAAGGATAGTATTGTAATTACCCTAAATAATATTAATTATTTAATTAATAAGGTGGAGGGCAATATGGGGAGAGAGGGCCGAAATTGGGCTCTTGAAGTGAAGTCTTGCTCCACCCGGGTTCGAACATAGATGGAAGCAATGAATTAAAGTGATTTTTATTTAAGCTATTGAATTAATGTAATTAATTAATAATTATTATTCATTAGCTGATTTAAAATAAAATAAAAATCAGATTTTTAATAATTAACTAAACCTTATTTGACTAAGTCCTAAACTAGACTCCTAAGCCTAATAAAACTCCCACTCTCTCACATCTATCTCTCAACTCTCACGCTCAATCTCTCTTATTATTTCACAAAAACTTTCTCTGCCAAAATAAGATACAAAAGCAGAAAAATAAACCAAGTTCTTCACACTTGAAGAACTCACACGATATCACAAGAAAACAAACGTTAATCGCACACTAGGCTAAGGGAGGTTGTCATTCAAGTGGAGTTGATATTGAGGAGGCTTAGAGGTGTTCTTGGGTGAAGATTTTGGGCAGAAATTCAAGGGTTTAACGTCAAAAATGTATGGGTTTTCTTCTCTCTTGGTCCCTTTCCCAAGAAACCCTTTAAGGTTCATATTATTCATTCGAAAACTAGGATTGTTTCCCCTTTTGCATGCCCGTGTCACTAGCTCCCAATGAATCGTAGGTTGGGTATGATTGCTGGTAGATTTAGGTGCATGCTATGTTTTTGTGATGAATATGATTATGTTTGTGTACTTGAAATCGTATGAAAGACAACCATGTATTCAAAATTTTGTGCAAGTGTGTGCGTGTGCAAAAATGTTACTGTAAATGAGGTCCTCGAGTTAAGGCTTCAATTTGATAATGTTTTTGGTTGTCATTTTACGTGCATAAACCTATGTAATTCGTGATGTTCATTAAAATGGAAGTGTGTCTGATTTGAGTATCAATATTTTAGCTAAACGAATCTATGAAAATGCACCCAAAAGTGTGAAATGATCTATGAATTTCCCTAAGTTTTCAAGTGAAAATGTTGGTGAAAATAAGCTAAGAAAATGACTAAATTTCCAGCAAACTTACAAGTTTAGTTTAGGCTAAATGTAGAGGAATAAATCTGGAATTTTAATTGATTATAAAGGCATGAGGCCACCAGGATTCGAACCTTTGACCTCACCCGTGTGATACCTTAAACTCGCAAGAAAAGAAATGGGGTCTGGGGGAATCGAAATGGGGTATGCCGGCTGAAAAAGTAGAGTGCAAAAATTAATAAAATAAAATGGGAGGCGTGGGAATAGAACCCACGACCTCCAGGCAGCGAGTGAAGTGAAAGAAAAATAAAAGAAAGGAAATATGAGGCGTGGGAATCGAACCCACGACCTCAAGGCTGTGAAGGAGAGTAAAGGAGAAAGGGAAAATAAAAGAAAATAAAGTGAGGCTGTGGGGGATCGATCCCACAACCTCACTGCCAATGCATAGATAAGTCAACATTTGAATTAAAATAAAATAAGGAGGTTGTGGGGGTTCGAACCCACAACCTCTCAGTCCCAAGCGAATAAAATAAATATAAAGAGAGGCTGTGGGGGTTTGATCCCACAACCTCATGGTTAATGCGAAGTAGACAAGGAAATAAATAGGAAAATAAAAGGCGTTGTGGGGTTTCGAAACCACAACCCTCGGCCAAGAGAAAGAGTTTCTAAGGAAAAGGAACTAAAAAGGGGCTCGATCTTGGGTCCCAATGTCATGAGGAATGTCATGAGGACTAAAAAAATAAAATCTTCTAGGAAAAATTTAAGTGTTGTCCAAGGATTCGAACTTGGTTTACCTAGCCCAAATTTCCGTATTTATACATAAATCATACGTGAATTAAATGTTCAAGAATAATGCCACCTACTTAGATCAAAATCGAGATCTTGGCATACATACAAGATGCATAAGTCTTGTACTACATAATCTTAGGAAGATATGAGTCACTTAACAAACTATGAATGAAGCCTCATGGCTTGTATGTATAGACCCATAAGTCTAGCAAACGTTTAAAAATAAGTGAACCTAAGATGTATGTAATGAAATGATGTAACCCTAGAAGGGTTAAGTACGAGTGTGAAATATACTAAATGTCCAAGAGCATTGGCATACGATGAAATTATTATTATGTAATGAAACGATGAAACCTTAGAAGGGTTAAGTGAGAGTGTGAGACAGAGAAATGGCCAAGTGCATTGGCATATGATGAAATGAACATTCACATAAAATGGGGTGAGTTATTATGAAGAGCAAATGTGCTAATGTTAATGAATGTGGTGACAACATGATATGAAACTAACGTAAAAGATGAGAGAAATCTCAAATGAGCTAAAATAAATGTTGCCAAACGTACTCACCTATGAAAGATGAGAGAAATCTCAAATGAGCTAAAATAAATGTTGCCAAACGTACTCACCTATGATAGTGTAAAGTTAATGAAGAGACCAGTCTCTATGAACATTCTAATGAAAGTATTGAGATTAACACACTTAATACTAACGATGAGATGAGAAATCATCTATTGAGCTATGCTGTCCTCATACTAGAAGCCAGCTTCCATGACGTATGAGTTGAATGTAATGGAAATTTATACTGAGCACCGATAGACTAGCTATGTGCGGTGATGACTTCTTTCGGGAAAGGCGGAGGTTCACGTAACCATCATGAGATGAGACTGTCCGGCATGCCGGGTATGGGTCTCCTTATATCTCCTAGTCTTGGAACCTATACTGCCATTATAGGGATCTGGCGGGGTTCAATTCCCATGTACGCTAGCATGTTTTGGGTCACTTTGGCTGGTGATTCCACCTCTTTTCGGTGTGGGGTTTCATGACACTGGATTTCATGATGCTCACATGATCTATGTCGGTTAAAGTTAAAGTTCCCAATGAATGAATGAGGTCAGCCCAAATGATGCACATATGAAATGAATGATACCAAAGGTGTTAGGATAGGATAATCAAGAGGTGAGCTAGACTCAAGTAATGACACTAGGTTATTCTTGATCATTGCACAACAAACCCATGAAAGTCTTAAACTACATCCTAGGTATAGCTGGTGTTCACACTAGCCTATGAACGAAATGAAATGAAGTACGTATGAATGAATGAAGCAGACTCTGTGTTTGCTAATGAAGAAAGATGTTATGTGCTATATCCTATAGATATGTTATGTGTTAAGATGTTATGTGTTGTGTGCAATATGATAAGCATGATGATGCATGTTACTCTCATGGCATGACTTTCCTAATCCAAATTTGGAAAGCTCACTAATTTTCCTAATTCATATTTGGAAAGCTCACTGACTTTCCTAATCCCAATTTGGCAAGTCCACTTACTTGACTTTCCATAATCATGTTGTTAGGAAAGAGTTATTCTTCCTCATGCATGTCCTTAGTGTGTGCTTGCATATACCCATACTTAGTACAAGTCTGTACTAATCCCATACAACTCTATATTTTGAGGTGCAGGCACAGGTGGACGTTAGAGTTTGTAGGTTGACATTAGTCTGTACTAATCCCATGTGTGCTTGCATATACCCATACTTAGTACAAGTCTGTACTAATCCCATACAACTCTATATTTTGAGGTGCAGGCACAGGTGACGTTAGAGTTTGTAGGTTGACATTGCAGCTATCCGGACGTGGAGCTTTCATCCGGACATGGTAGGCCCTCATGATTTCGAGAATGTCTACCGTGACTATCTAGCTTAGATGTAGGCTTTAGCTAGTGGGTATATGTTCCACTAGTGTTTCTTTCCGTTTTTATTTCAGACATTGTATTAGTGCCATTTTGGCAATTATACATTTAATGCAGTATTGAAATATTTCTTTCAGTTGATAATCTTAATGTTAGATGGTTGATTGTGAACATTATGAATGTAAGTAGAATGACCTTTATGCATGATAAGAAACAAAACAAGTTTCAAATTTACCGCTAAAATTAAACTAGATGAAGTAAGAATGATGTAAGTAGGCTTGTCTGCGACCTGTGAGAGGTCAACACCGCCGATCTCGTCTGGGGTCTAGATTCCGGTCGTGACAAAGTTGGTGTCAAAGCCCTAGGTTAAATTATGAGAATAATGAGTTCACATCAACCACATTGAGTAGTTTCTAAGTCATGGTAGTGAAGTGCACCACTATCCTGAATTAGAGACTTCATGATGCGTAGGAAAATTTCCCTTCTTCTGATCTTATCGTGCTTTTCCTAATGTCTAATTTCATGGTGTTATGAGCGTGTCTAACATCAATCTTTGTTGTTTTTATAGAATGAATACTAGGAGAACCATTGGTTAGAGGAGAGGAGGTGCAGCTGCTGGGGGCAATCAGGTTCCACCCCAGGCTCCAGCTGAAGGAGTGGCTATGCATGTTAACCCAGCTGGGTTGACTGATGCGGAGGTGCGGGCATATCTGGCCTTGATGGCACAGGCCATAACTATGCAGGCCCAGGCTATGACTGCCCAGGTCAACCGGCAGGATGTTCAGAGGGAGAACCCACAGGTTCGTAGCATGGCTGACAGGCTGAGAGACTTCACGAGGATGAATTCTTCTATTTTCACAGGGTCTAAGACTTCAGAGGACCCCCAGGAGTTTGTGGACGAGGTGTATAAGATTTTGGTGGCTATGGGGGCCACAGACACTAAGAAAGCAGAGTTGGCTTCCTATCAACTCAAGGATGTTGCACAACTTGGTGCAAGATGTGGCAGGATAGCCGAGCTGGAGATATTCTTCCCCAGGGAGATGAGGGAGTCAAGGGTTGAGGAATTTATCAACCTTAAGCAAGGATCTATGACAGTCAGGGAGTATTCCCTGAAGTTTGTGAAATTATCCAGGCATGCCACTTCGCTTGTGTCTAACAGTAGAGGCGAGATGAGTAGATTCTTGACAGGGATTGCTGAGGATCTCGAGAAGGAGTGTAGGGCAGCTATGCTGCATGACAACATGGACCTTTCCAGGCTTATGGTCCATGTCCAACAAGTGGAGGAAAGCAGGAAGAGGAAGCATACTAGGGCAGGGAACAAGGCAAGGCAAGCTGAGGAGAATTTTTCAAGAAAGATTAGTACTGGAATCAGGGATAGGCCCAGGTTTAAGAAGGGACTCTCCCACCAAGGGGAGTCAAGTTCATCTAAGGGTCACTATGACAGGGATTCCGAATCCAGAGTTAAAAGAAACAATGGAGTATATACACCTCAGGAGAGGCCACCTTGCAGGAAGTGTGGCAAACTGCATGGAGAAGAGTGTATGATGGGATCTAACGCTTGTTACAGTTGTGGAAAACCAGATCACATGGTGAAGGATTGTCCGAATAGAAGAAGTCAAGAACAAGTGAAGGAGAGAGTTCAGCCTAATGGTCCAAGTGAAGAGGCTCCAAGGAGGCAACGATTCTTCGCACTCAAGTCTAGGGGTGCAGGGGAAGGCACTTCTGGTGAAGTCTCGGGTGCGTAGCCTTAATTAGTCTTTCATATATTTGATTGTGTATGGTGTTTATGCACTAGTAGGAGGTTAATATGTTTGAGTCATCATGTTGGTTGCTGATTTGTATGACTTATATGTTGACTTATGTTGTATGCTTTGATGAGACTAGTTTAGGAAAGAATTCCTTAGTCTATTAATGTGAAACTACTAGTAGGTTTCAAGGATGTACACCATCATGTTAATATGTGAATGAGATATTCACCAATGGGAGTATTGAATTACCTATGTATGCGTTCGTTCTATAGATGACTTACTTATTTTTGTAAAGAGTAGTGTCATTCGGGGACGAATGTTCCTAAGGGGGGGGGGATAATGTAACAAGCCTAAAAATCGATAAGATAAGAAATGCTTATTGTGTCAAGAATGCGTACGATTAGACCAGGGTTCACACGGATTGATGCGCGTAGAACCAGACCTCAGAACCCTTGCTACAGCCAATCCAACTAACTTGGGGAGTTAGTTGAGCTTGGAAAGGTTGGGTTCAACCATGTAGGGCTCTCGAAGGAGTCTTTACCGTAAAAAGAGGAAATCTTAGGTTTGAAGGGTCTAGGGGTAAAATGGCCTTTTTCCTGGCTAAGGGTAGTATCGTAATTACCCTAAATATATAATTAATTAATTAATTAATAAGGTGGAGGGTCAATTTGGGGAGAGAGGGCCGAAATTGGGCTCTTGAAGTGAAGTCTTGCTCCACCCGGGTTCTAACCTAGGTGGAAGCAATGAATTAAAGTGATTTTTATTTAAGCTATTGAATTAATGTAATTAATTAATAATTATTATTCATTATCTGATTTAAAATAAAATAAAAATGAGATTTTTAATAATTAACTAAACCTTATTTGACTAAGTCCTAAACTAGACTCCTAAGCCTAATATAACTCCCACTCTCTCACGTCTATCTCTCAACTCTCACGCTCAATCTCTCTTATTATTTCACACAAAATTTCTCTACCAAATTAAGATACAAAAGCAGAAAAATAAACCAAGTTCTTCACACTTGAAGAACTCACACGAAATAACAAGAAAACAAACGTTAATCGCACACTAGGGTAAGGGTTGTTGTCATTCGAGTGGAGTTGATATTGAGGATGCTTAGACGTGTTGTTGGGTGAAGTTTTTTAACATCAAGTCAAAGTTTTAACGTCAAAAAGGTATGGGTTTTCTTCTCTCTTGGTGTCTTTCCCAAGAGACCCCTTAAGGTTAATATTATTCATTCGAAAACTAGGATTGTTTCCCCTTTTGCATGCCCCTGTCACTAGCTCCCAATGAATCGTAGGTTGGGTATGATTGCTGGTAGATTTAGGTGTATGTTATGTTTTCATGATGTATATTATTATGTTTGTGTACTTGAAATCGTATGAAAGACAACCATGTATTCGTAATTTTTGCAAGTGTGTGCGTGTGCAAAAATGTTACTGTAAATGGGTCCTCAGTTAAGGCTTCATATTTGATAATGTTTTGTTGTCATTTTACGTGCATAAACCTATGTAAATCGTGATTCATTAAAATAGAAGTGTGGCTGATTTGAGTATCAATATTTTGGCTAAACGAATCTATGAAAATGCACCCCAAAAAGTGTAAATGATCTATGAATTTCCCTAAGTTTTCAAGTGAAAATGTTGGTGAAATAAGCTAAGAAAATGACTAAATTTCCAGCAAACTTACAAGTTTAGTTTACTAAATGTAGAGGAATAAATCTGGAAATTTAATTAATTATAAAGGGATGAGGCCACCAGGATTCGAACCTGTGACCTCACCCGTGTGATCCCTTAAACTCGCAAAAAAGAAATGGGGTCTGGGGGAATCGAAATGGGGTATGCTGGCTGATAAAGTAGAGTGCAAAATTAATAAAATAAAATGGGAGTCGTGGGAATCAAACCCACGACCTCCAGGCAGCGAGTTCAAACCCACGACCTCCAGGCAGCGAGAACCCACGACCTCCAGGCAGCGAGTGAAGTGAAGAAAAATAAAAGAAAGAAATGTGAGGCGTGGAATCGAACCCACGACCTCAAGGCTGTGAAGGAGAGTAAGGAGAGGGAAAATAAAAAGGGGTTCGAACCCAAACCTCTTAGTCCCAAGTGAATAAAAGAAAAATAAAGAGAGGCTGTTAGGGTTTGACCCCACACCTCAAGGTTAATGCGAAGTAGACAAGGATAATAAATAGGAAAATAAAGAGGGCTGTGGGTTCGAACCCTCAACCCCTCGGCCAAGGGAGAGAGTTTCTAAGGAAAAGGAACTAAATAAATGTTGATGTTGGGCTCAATGTAGGGTCCCAATGTCATGAGGACTAAAAAATAAAATCTAGGAAAATGTAAGTATTGTCCAAGGGATTCGAACTTGGGTTCCCCTTTCCCAAATTTCATATTGATACATAAATCATACGTAAAAATGTTCAAGAATAATGTCACCTACTTAGATAGAATGAGATCTTGGCATACATACAAGATGCATAAGTCTTGTACTACATAATCTTAGGAAGATATGAGTCACTTAACGAACTATGAATGAAGCCTCATGGCTTGTATGTATAGACCCATAAGTCTTGCCTACGTTTAAAAATAAGTGAACCTAAGAAGTATGTAATGAAATGATGTAAACCTAGAAGGGTTAAGTACGAGTGTGAAATACACTAAATGGCCAAGAGCATTGGCATACGATGAAATGATTATTATGTAATGAAACGATGAAACCTTAGAAGGGTTAAGTAAGAGTGTGAAACACAAAATGGCCAGTGCATTGGTATATGATGAATGAACATTCACGTAAAATGGGGTGAGTAATTATGAAGAGCAAATGTGCTAATGTTAATGAATGTGGTGACAAATATATGAGGCTAATGTAAAAGATGAGAGAAATCTCAAATGAGCCTAAATAAATGTTACCAAACGTACTCACCTATGAGAGTGTAAAGTTAATGAAGAGACCAGTCTCTATGAAAACTCTAACGAAAGTATTGAGATTAACACACTTATTAATAATGATGAGATGAGAAATCATCTATTGAGCTATGATGTCCTCATACTAGAAGCCAGCTTCCATGACGTATGAGTTGAATGTAATGGAACTTTATACTATGAGCGGTGATGCCTTCATTTAGTAAGGGCGGAGGTTCATGTAACTCTTATGAGATGAGACTGTCCGGCATGCCGGGTTTGGGTCTCCTTATATCTCCTAGTCTTCGAACCTATACTGCCAATATAGGGATCTGGCGGGGTTCAATTCCCATGTACGCTAGCATGTTTTGGGTCACTTTGGCTGGTGATTCCACCTCTTTTCGGTGTGGGGTTTCATGACACTGGATTTCATGATTCTTACATGATCTATGTCGGTTAAAGTTAAAGTTCCCAATGAATGAATGAGGCCAGTCTCAAATGATGCACACAGGCCAGCCTCAAATGATGCACATAATAAAATGAACGATACCAAAGGTGTTAGGATAGGATAATCAAAGAGGTGAGCTAGACTCAGTAATGACACTAGGTTATTCTTGATCATTGCATAACAACCGATGAAAGTCTTAAACTACATCCTAGGTATAGCTGGTGTTTACACTAGCCTATGAACGAAATGAAATGAAGTACGTATGAATGAATGAAGCAGACTCTGTGTTTGCTAATGAAGACTCCCTAGTTGAGGTCCCATATGTTGATCCCTCATTTTGGAAAGTCTTAATGTCAAGTCCATGATTCCAAGGTCTCATGGCATATGAATGAATGTTATAAAAGATGTTATGTGCTATATGCTATGTGATATGTGTTATGTGTAAGATGTTATGTGTTGTGTGCAATATGATAAGTATGATGATGCATGTTACTCTCATGGCATGATTTCTAATCCAAATTTGGAAAGCTCACTGACTTTCCTAATCCAAATTTGGAAAGCTCACTGACTTTCCTAATCAAATTTGGAAAGTTCACTAACTTTCCTAATCCCAATTTTGGCAAGTCCACTACTTGACTTTCCATAATCATGTTGTTAGGAAAGAGCTATTCTTACTCATGCATGTCCTTGGTGTGTGCTTGCATATACCCATACTTAGTACAAGTGTGTACTAATCCCATACAACTCTATATTTTAGGTGCAGGCACAGGTGGACGTTAGAGCTTACAGGTTGACGTTGCAGCTATCCGGACGTGGAGCTTTCATCCGGACTTGGTAGGCCCTCATGCTTTCGAGGATGTCTACCGTTACTATCTAGCTTAGATGTAGGCTTTAGCTAGTGGAGTATGTTCCACTAGTGTTTCTTTCCGTTTTTATTTCAGACATTGTATTGGTGCCATTTTGGCAATTATACATTTAATGCAGTATTGAAACTTTTCTTTCAGTTGATAATCTTAATGTTAGATGGTTGATTGTGAACATTATGAATTAAGTAGAATGACCTTTATGCATGATAAGAAACAAAAAAGTTTCAAATTTTCCGCTAAAATTAACCTAGATGAAGTGAATGACGTAAGTAGGCTTGTCTGCGACCTCTGAGAGGTCAACGACGCCGGTCTCGTCTGGGGTCTAGATTCCGGTCGTGACAAAGTTGGTATCAGAGCACTAGGTTAAATTCGAGAATAATGAGTTCACATCAACCACATTGAGTAGTTTCTAAGTCATGGTAGTGAAGTGCACCACTATCCTGAATTAGAACTGCATGATGCGTAGGAAAATTTCCCTTCTTCTGATCTTATCGTGCTTTTCCTAATGTCTAATTTCTTGGTGTTATGAGCGTGTCTAACATCAATTTTATTGTTTTCAGAGAATGAATACTAGGAGAACCATTGGTCAGAGGAGAGGAGGTGCAGCTGCTGGGGCAATCAGGTTCCACCCCAGGCTCCAGCTGAAGGAGTGGCTATGCCGGTTAACCCAGCTGGGTTGACTGATGCGGAGGTGCGGGCATCTGGCCCAGATGGCACAGGCCATCACTATGCAGGCCCAGGCTATGACTGCCCAGTCAACCGGCAGATGTTCAGAGGGAGAACCCACCGGTTCGTAGCATGGCTGACAGGCTGAGAGACTTCACGAGGATGAATCCTCCTATTTTCACAGGGTCTAAGACTTCAGAGGACCCCCAGGAGTTTGTGGACGAGGTGCATAAGATTTTGGTGGCTATGGGGCCATAGACACTGAAAAGAAGAGTTGGCTTCCTATCAACTCAAGGATGTTGCACAGACTTGGTGCAAGATGTGGCAGGATAGCGAGCTTTGGGCGAGTTCTGGTCACTTGGGAGCTGTTTAAGACAACCTTCCTGGAGAGATTCTTTCCCAGGGAGATGAGGGAGGCCAGGATTGAGGAATTTATCAACCTTAAGCAAGGATCTATGATAGTCAGGGAGTATTCCCTGAAGTTTGTGAAATTATCCAGGTATGCCACTTCTCTTGTGTCTAACATCAGAGACGAGATGAGTAGATTCTTGACAGGGATTGCTGAGGATCTGGAGGAGGAGTGTAGGGCAGCTATGCTGCATGACAACATGGACCTTTCCAGGCTTATGTTCCATGTCCAGCAAGTGGAGGAAAGAAGGAAGAGGAAGCACGCTAGGGCAGGGAACAGGTCAAGGCAAGCTGAGGAGAATTTTTCAAGGAAGAGTAGTAGTGGAATCAGGGATAGGCCAGGTTTAAGAAGGGACTCTCCCACCAAGGGGAGTCAAGTTCATCCAAGGGTGCTATGATAGGGATTCGAGTCCAGAGTTAAGAGAAACAATGGAGTAGATACACCTCAGAGAGGCCACCTTGCAGGAAGTGTGGCAAACTGCATGGAGGAGAGTGTATGATGGGCTCTAACGCTTGTTACAGTTGTGGAAAACCGGTCACATGGTGAAGGATTGTCCGAATAGGAGAAGTCAAGAACAAGGGAAGGAGAGAGTTCAGCCTAATGGTCCAAGTGAAGAGGCTCCAAGGAGGCAACGATTCTTCGCACTCAAGTCAGGGGTCTGGTGAAGTCTCGGGTGCGTAGCCTTAATTAGTCTTTCATATATTGACTGTGTATGGTGTTTATGCACTAGTATGAGGTTAATATGTTTGAGTCATCATGTTGGTTGCTGATTTGTATGACTTATATGTTGACTTATGTTGTATGCTTTGATGAGACTAGTTTAGGAAAAAATTACTTAGTCTATTAATGTGAAACTACTAGTAGGTTTCAAGGATGTACACCATCATGTTAATATGTGAATTAGATATATTCACGAATGGGAGTATTGAATTACCTATGTACGCGTACGTTCTATAGATGACTTACTTATTGTTAGTAAAGAGTAGTGTCATTCGGGGACGAATGTTCCTAAGGGGGGGATAATGTAACAACCCTAAAAATGGATAAGATAAGAAATGCTTATGTGTCAAGAATGCTACGATTAGACCAGGGTTCACACGGATTGATGCCGTAGAACCAGACTCGGAACCCTTGCTACGCCAAGCCAACTAACTTGGGGAGTTAGTTGAGCTTGGAAAGGTTGGTCCAACCATGTAGGGCTCTCGAATACGAAGATTTACTCGAAGGAGTCTTTACCGGACTTAAAAGAGGAAATCTTAGGTTTGAAGGGTCTAGGGGTAAAATGGTCTTTTTCCTGGCTAAGGTAGTATCGTAATTACCCTAAATATATAATTAATTATTTAATTAATAAGGTGGAGGGGCAATTTGGGGAGAGAGGGCCGAAATTGACTCTTGAAGTGAAGTCTTGCTCCACCCGGGTTCGAACCTAGGTGGAAGCAATGAATTAAAGTATTTTATTTAAGCTATTGAATTAATGTAATTAATTAATATTATTATTCATTAGCTGATTTAAAATAAAATAAAAATCAGATTTTAATAATTAACTAAACCTTATTTGACTAAGTCCTAAACTAGACTCCTAAGCCTAATATAACTCCCACTCTCTCACGTCTATCTCTCAACTCTCACGCTCAATCTCTCTTATTCTTTCACACAAAATTTCTCTGCCAAAATAAGATACAAAAGCAGAAAAATAAACCATGTTCTTCACACTTGAAGAACTCACACGAAATCACAAGAAAACAAACGTTAATCGCACACTAGGCTAAGGGAGGTTGTCATTCGAGTGGAGTTGATATTGAGGAGGCTTAGACGTGTTCTTGGGTGAAGTTTTTGGACAGAAATTCAAGGGTATAAAGTCAAAAAGGTATGGGTTTTCTTCTCTCTTGGTCCCTTTCCCAAGAGACCCCTTAAGGTTAATATTATTCATTCGAAAACTAGGATTGTTTCCCCTTTTGCATGCCCCTGTCACTAGCTCCCAATGAATCGTAGGTTGGGTATGATTGCTGGTAGATTTAGGTGTATGTTATGTTTTCGTGATGAATATGATTATGTTTGTGTACTTGAAATTGTATGAAAGACAACCATGTATTCGAAATTTTTTGCAAGTGTGTGCGTGTGCAAAAATGTTACTGTAAATGGGGACCTCCAGTTAAGGCTTCATATTTGATAATGTTTTTGTTGTCATTTTACGTGCATAAACCTATGTAAATCGTGATGTTCATTAAAATGGAAGTGTGGCTGATTTGAGTATTAATATTTTAGCTAAACGAATCTATGAAAATGCACCCCAAAAAGTGTGAAATGATCTATGAATTTCCCTAAGTTTTCAAGTGAAAATGTTGGTGAAATTAAGCTAATAAAATGAGTAAATTTCCAGCAAACTTACAAGTTTTGTTTAGGCTAAATGTAGAGGAATAAATCTGGAAATTTAATTGATTAAAAAGGGATGAGGCCACCAGGATTCGAACCTGTGACCTCACACGTGTGCTTCCTTAAACTCGCAAGAAAAGAAATAGGGTCAGGGGAATCAAAATGGGGTATGCTGGCTGAAAAAGTAGAGTGCAAAAATTAATAAAATAAAATGGGAGGCGTGGGAATCGAACCCACGACCTCCAGGCAGCTAGTGAAGTGAAAGAAAAATAAAAGAAAGAAAATGTGAGGCGTGGGAATTGAACCCACGACCTCAGGGCTAGAATGGAGAATGGCAGAATTAATTAAGAAAATAAAGTGAGGTTGTGGTGCCTCGATCCCACAACCTCACTGCCAACGCATAATAAGTCAACATTTAAATGAAAATAAAATAAGTAGGTTGTAGTGGTTCGAACCCACAACCTCTCAGTCTCAAGCGTATAAAAGAAAAATAAAGAGAGGTTGTGGGGGTTTGATCCCACAACCTCATGGTCAATGCGAAGTAGACAAGGAAAATAAATAGGAAAATAAAAGGGGGTTGTGGGGGTTCGAACCCACAACCCCTCGGCCAAGGGAGAGAGTTTCTAAGGAAAAGGAACTAAAAAGAAATGTTGATGTTGGGGATCGATGTAGGTTCCCAATGTCATGAGGACTAAAAAAATAAAATCTAGGGAAAATGTAAGTGTTGTTCAAGGGATTCGAACTTGGGTTCCCTTGCCCAAATTTCCGTATTGATACATAAATCATACATGAATTAAATGTTCAAGAATAATACCACCTACTTAGATCGAAATCGAGATCTTGGCATACATACAAGATGCATAAGTCTTGTACTACATAATCTTAGGAAGATATGAGTCACTTAACGAACTATGAATGAAGTCTCATGGCTTGTATGTATAGACCCATAAGTCTAGCATACGTTTAAAAATAAGTGAACCTAAGATGTATGTAATGAAATGATGTAACCCTAGAAGGGTTAAGTACGAGTGTGAAATACACTAAATGGCCAAGAGCATTGGTATACGATCAAATGATTATTATGTAATGAAACGATGAAACCTTAGAAGGGTTAAGTAAGAGTGTGAAACACACAAATGGCCAAGTGCATTGGCATATGATGAAATGAACATTCACGTAAAATGGGGTGAGTAATTATGAAGATCAAATGTGCTAATGTTAATGAATGTGGTGACAACATGATATGAGGCTAATGTAAAAGATGAGAGAAATCTCAAATGAGCCTAAATAAATGTTACCAAATGTACTCATCTATCAGAGTGTAAAGTTAATGAAGAGAACAGTCTCTATGAACACTCTAATGAAAGTATTGAGATTAACACACTTAATAATAATGATGAGATGAGAAATCATCTATTGAGCTATGATGTCCTCATACTAGAAGCCATCTTCCATGACGTATGAGTTGAATGTAATGGAACTTTATACTGAGCACCGATAGACTAGCTATGAGCTGTGATGCCTTCTTTCAGGAAGGGCGGAGGTTCATGTAACTCTCATGAGATTAGACTGTCCGGCATGCCGGGTTTGGGTCTCCTTATATCTCCTAGTCTTCAAACCTATATTTCGAATATAGGCATTTGGCGGGGTTAAATTCCCATGTACGCTAGCATATTTTGGGTCACTTTGGCCGGTGATTCCACCTCTTTTTGGTGTGGGGTTTCATTACACTGGATTTCATGATGCTCACACGATCTATGTCGATTAAAGTTAAAGTTCCCAATGAATGAATGAGGCCAGCCTCAAATGATGCACACAATGAAATGAATGATACCAAAGGTGTTAGGATAGGATAATCAAGAGGTGAGCTAGACTCAAGTAATGACACTAGGTTATTCTTGATCATTGCACAGCAAACCTGATGAAAGTCTTAAACTACATCCTAGGTATAGCTGGTGTTTACACTAGCCTATGAACGAAATGAAATGAAGTACGTATAAATTAATGAAGCAGACTCTGTGTTTTTTAATGAAGACTCCATAGTTGAGGTCCCATATGTTGAGCCCTCATTTTGGTAAGTCTTAATGTCAAGTCCATGATTCCAAGGTCTCATGGAATATGAATGAATGTTATAAAAGATGTTATGTGTTATATGCTATATGATATGTGTTATGTGTAAGATGTTATGTGCTGTGTGCAATATGATAAGTATGATGATGCATGTTACTCTCATGGCATGACTTTCCTAATCCAAATTTGGAAAGCTCACTGACTTTCCTAATCCAAATTTGGAAAGCTCACCGACTTTCCTAATCCAAATTTGGAAAGTTCACTAACTTTCACAATCCCAATTTTGCAAGTCCACTGACTTGACTTTCCATAATCATCCTGTTAGAAAAGAGTTATTCTTCCTCATGCATGTCCTTGGTGTGTGCTTTCATATACCCATAGTTAGTACAAGTGTGTACTAATCCCATACAACTCTATTTTTTAGGTGCAGGCACAGGTGGATGTTAGAGCTTACAGGTTGACGTTGCAGCTATCCGGACGTGGAGCTTTCATCCGGACTTGGTAGGACCTCATGCTTTTGAGGATGTCTACTGTTACTATCTAGATTAGATGTAGGCTTTAGCTAGTGGAGTATGTTCCACTAGTGTTTCTTTCCGTTTTTATTTCAGACATTGTATTGGTGCCATTTTGGCAATTATACATTTAATGCAGTATTGAAATATTTCTTTCAGTTGATAATCTTAATGTTAGATGGTTGATTGTGAACATTATGAATGTAAGTAGAATGACCTTTATGCATGATAAAAAACAAAAAAAGTTTCAAATTTTCTGCTAAAATTAACCTAGATGAAGTAAGAATGACGTAAGTAGGCTTGTCTGCGACCTATGAGAGGTCAACGACGCCGGTCTCGTCTGGGGTCTAGATTCCGGTCATGACAATTTGTTTCTTAGTTGTTCGTTAGGGTTCTTAAGACAAGTTAGAGGAATGATTTGGTCATTTGTTTTAACTAGAATTGATAGCATTTCAACCATGTGAATATCACGATTTAGGAGAATCTAATTACACATAAAACACGAGTAATTCTATGGTACTAACATGCTAAAAAGGAGACGCAAAGTCATAATAACAACCTTACACACATACATTCATGTCTACATTCATATTTT
This sequence comes from Solanum lycopersicoides, assembly GCA_022817965.1. Classification (NCBI taxonomy): domain Eukaryota; kingdom Viridiplantae; phylum Streptophyta; class Magnoliopsida; order Solanales; family Solanaceae; genus Solanum; species Solanum lycopersicoides. The sequence goes on along the minus strand of CM040618.1, from coordinate 72,555,132 downwards.
TGAAAGATACAAAAACATAAGCACATAGTCATGAATACATACTCGAAACGATATCATCACCACACACGCAGTGTCCTTGAATTCTACCAGCAAACATACCAACCTAAGATCATTGGGAGCTAGTGACAGGGAACATGTAATGGGGAACAACCCTAGTTTTCGGAGTAGATTCATCTGAGACTTAAGGGTCTCTTGGGAAAGGGACCAAGAGTAAGAAAACCCATACCTTATTTTGACGTTCAAACCTTGAACTTGCTGCCCAAAGCTTTCTCCATACACACGTCCAAATCCAACAGCTTCAACACCAACTCGACGGAAAAATCTCTCCCTTTTGCCTAACGTTTTTGCTTATGTTTTGATTATATATTTCGTGTGAGTTCTTCAAGTGTGAAGAACTTTAGTCATTTTTCTGCTATTGTACTTCTTTTTGGCAGAGAAACGTGAAAGAGAAGTGGAGAGACGTGAGAGAGATGAGCGTGAGAGAGTAGTTTAAGATTAGGAGTTTTAGTTTGGGAATTAGTCAAACTAGGACTCTTTCAAATCTTTAATAAGAATCTGATTTTCCTTTTTTATTAAATCATCTTATAATTATTAATTAATTAAATCAATTTACCAATTTAAATGAAAACAATTTAAATCATTGATTCCACCTAGGTTCGAATCCGGGTGGAGCAAGACTTCACTCAAAGGACAATTTTCGGACCTCTCTCCCCAAACTAACCCTCCACCTTATTAATGAAATAATTAATTACATATTTAGGGTAATTATGATACTACCCTTTAGCCTTGAAAAAGACTATTTTACCCCTAGACCCTCCAAACCTAAGATTTTCCCTTTTTAAGTCCGGCAAAGACTCATCCGAGTAAATCTTCGTATTCGAGAGCCCTACATGGCTGGACCCAACCTTTCCTAGCTCAACTAACTCCCCAAGTTAGTTGGATTGGATATATCAAGGGTTCAGAGGTCTAGTTCTACGCGCATCAATCCGTGTGAACCCTGTCTAATCGTAGGCATTCTAGACACATTAAGCATTACTTAGCATATCCATTTTTAGGGTTGTTACAATAATCTTATCTTAGGTAGTTTTAAGGGTTATTTAGGTGTGCTTGAAGAGGGTGTATGGGCGGTCTCTTCTTGTCTTACTTAAGTGAGTCTTAGGATAACTTTCGGTAGGAGGCTTATATGCTTATATGGGTTGAAGTGTTGAAATTATATTATGTGAATTACTTGTAATATGTCTCATATGTGAAGTTTATGTTAAAGGATGTTCTTATACTTATGTTATGAGGTTTCCCTAAAAAGAGCATGTTTTATGCAAATGTCCTTTTAGCATGATTTTATTGCATATCACCTACTTAGTACATACAATGTGCTAATTCCATATGTTGTTTACTTCTAAAGCTGTAGGTGGCGTTTGAGAGGAGTTGGTTGAGGCGAAGTTTCGATACTAGCACTCATTTAAGCAAAGTTGTGGTATGTCCTCAATCAATTCGAGGACATCAATATGTTTAGCTTTTCAAGTAAAGACATTGTAATAGACTTTGTTAATTCGTATTCCATTGTTGTATGGGCTGTGACCCAAAGATATTCGTGAGTCTAAGATGGCTACTTTGAGACTAAGCATTTCTATCGTTTTCTATAAATGAGTTTTTTTTTATATTTCGTGAAAAGATTTAATTCAGCACTACTTTTCATATATGTTTATGCGCTGAATGATGTCTAAGGGCTTGTTTAAGACCTTCGAGAGGTCGAGTACGCCGTGCTACGATTCGGGAATACCATATCTTCTAGGGTATTCTCTCAGGTTGTAACACCATGGAAGAGGACCCATGGTCCTAAGGTCAACCTACTGTTTTTGCTACAGGTCCTTCGTTTATGTTATTAGAGTGACGGTTCCAGCCTCTACTGAAAAAGTTCTAAGTGTTGACTAACGGAGGGGACCTGCGCAGCGTAGGTCGAGTAGTCTATAAAAGCTGCATCACAAATTTTTATTTCCTTTTTGTTTAGAACATGTTTTCCTATAAATAGGTTACGTAAACCTCATTTTTTGGGGTTAGACATTATTATTTACTTTTTGTTCTTGGTATTTTCTTTGGAATTAACTTGCACACATTATAAATTTTATTTCTGGATTTTGGCTTATACGATTTTCATTTTTAAATTTAGTTTGAGATTTAGGGTTTCTTCTACTCTAAACATAACTTCATGAATTCTTATTATCAAATCATGAATCGTGTTCTTTCAAGCATGAGTAGTTAAATCCACAACTAGGGTTGTGGGAACCATGAGCAAGTAATAACGTATGAATAATACCTAAGTAATTTGTGAATAGTGTTGACACATGCATTTGTAATTTTTACTTAGAAGTTCTTTTTAACGAGTGCACGCATTAAAACTCGCCTTGTTGCTACACGTCGGACAAAGGAGGTCGTTAATAAGATAAAATTATAAACGTAGATTTAGTGGGATACTATTTTATAGTCTAATATCAGTTGATGCGAGGGTGAAAACTAAGATACACATTGATGTAAATTATATTCTGAGGTAAAGGTAAGGGTTAGTATACACATGTAGCCAGACCTAGGTGCGCCGTGAAATTCACTATTTGGAGGACCAATCAGTTAGGGATACCTATTGGAAAGGATTTATATTATTAGTATAACCGTGTTATTCGCTTATGAGGAACACATACACCCTAGTTTCTCTCTCATAGTTATAACTCGAACTTTGAATCTTGCTCACTTGTTACCTAAGCAACAATCAGTTATTTATCTACAAACCCCCACCTTTTATTTACTTGTCTCTAAAATAAGTTGACTAAACGAATATAATAGTTAAATAAGTCTATGTCTGACCATATTCCTCGTTGGTTCAACCCAACCTACAAGTTGGGTTGGTTATTTTACGACGACCGCTTATACTTCCTTTTACGAAGTATATTCGGAAGTTACAACTCATAATTAAACAATAAACTCTCATGACGATGCAATCAAGCTACTTCAAGGACAGTAGAGCCAACTTTCAGAACAATTGGACCCAAAATTAATGAGGAACGACGAAATCATACACAAAACAACATTGGTGGAGGATGGTGATAAGATCTGGCTGTTGTGACTCATAGTAGGAAGTATGCGGCAAGTGATATGAAGGGTAATGATGAAGCACAAGATCATGAAGAAGACAAAGGTATACGCGAAGAAGAGACATTCATCCAACAAAGCGTTTCCAAAAAGTTACAAGCAAGGTGTGCAGGAAAAAGCACCTCAATCCCAAAAGTGGTACAACCTCCGCCAAATATACCTCCTCCATTTCCCCAACGCCTAAAGAAGAAAAAAGAGGATAAAAAGTTCAAGAATATATTGTCGATATTCTATACATTATCGATTAATCTCCCTCTATTTGCCGCATTGTTGGAGATGTGCGTTATGCCAAGTTTATGAAGGAGTTAGTCACAAAGAAAATAATTGAAGTCTCTCATAGTTGCACTGAAATTATGACTAATAAGATGATTAAAAATGAAGAAGATCACGAAGCCTTCACCATTCCTTGAAGTATCATCATGCTCCAATTTTCCATGGCCCTATGTTATTCGTGACAGAATATAAGTCTGATGCCATATGCAATCTATAAAGAACTTGGGTTTGGTGAAACAAAGTACACAACAATGAGGATTTTAATGGCAGACCGATTGATTAAGAACCCCTTGGGGATACTTTATGATATCATGGTAAAAATTGATCTATTCACCTTTTCATGGGATTTTGTGATTCTTGATTGCGAGACTGATTATGAAATTTCCATTTTTTTGGGAAGACCATTCATAGCAATCGGGAGAGCATTGGTGGATGTTAAAAACTGAAGAATTGAATTTCTGAATGAACAAAGATGATGTCACTTTTAATGTGTGTAATTTAATAAAGCACCCAAGAGATATTCATATGGTTTTTATTATTGATAGAATCGAAGAAGCAGTGCGTAGTGTGATCCATTCGGTGTGTATGAGTGAACCACTAGAGGTTTTGCTTGAAAACTATGATTAGTTCGAATTCCAAGGTTCTGATGAGGTCATAGATCCCTTTCGTACTTGGGGGAATGTTAAAAATCTCATATAAAGTTGGATATTGATCTGAAAAATCGAGAAAGTCCTCCTGCGAAGCCATCATTGGAAGAAGCACCTAAGATTCAGTTGAATGTGCTCCCTTCCCATTTTTGGTATGCATTCTTGGGGTGAATAACACTTTACCCAAAATCATTGCAGCTGATTTTCTTGAATGGCAAGCAAAGTTACTTCTCGAAGTGTTGAAAAGATACATCAAAGTTATTGGATCGACTATCGCTGACATTTTGAGCATTCCACCCGACATTTGCACTGACAAAATTCAATGTGATAGATAATGTAAATCGAGTATTGAGTAACAAAGGAGATTGAACCCACCGATGCAAGAGGTGGTGAAAAATGAGATAGTAAAGTGGTTTGATTGAGGTGTGATCTACCCTATTTGAGATACCAAGTGAGTGAGTCTGTTTTCAAGTATCAAGACACTACTTCAAGTTCAAGTGCCAAAGATCATTAATCAGTCTCTCACCCTACCAAATAGCTTGGGATCGTTCTCAAAGGGAGTGGTACGTATTTGAGAGTCTATAACAAAATGTGAATATGCTCTGATCAGTCATAGCAAAACAAATACGAATAAAAACATAATCTAACTTTGGGGTGATACAAGTGTCAAATATCGGGGGGGGGGGAGGAGGGGGGGCTGTAATTATCAACTAAAACATCAAATAAATTGAAATTAATAAATATAAAGAAGGTATTCTTGGGATGTGATAGGATTATGGGACAACATAGACAAGTGCGTAATTTTAAGTAATAGTGAATAGTTGTAAATCAGTTACTAAGCTAGATTGTAGTGGGGATAGAGTTTCTCTCGAACAATCTACCCTGAATCAAATTGGTTTCTCTCGAACACTAATAAACAGTAATTAAGAGTAGCCTTCGGTTAAGTCCATTCACTCTCTCGAGCTGAATGTGTGGAAGAGGGTTCAGGATTCACTCTTTCGAGCTAAATCCATTGAATCCCAATACCCACAAACCATCAAATCAGTAATCTTTGTTTTAAAACATCTCTATCGAGAAAGCCAAAAACGCGAAGGTAAAGTTGCATTTGAAACTACAACTCTTTTGACTAATACACAATTACTGAATAAATTCACTTTTAAACAATATTTACACTATTAATTAACAACACCTAGAGATAAATCAATTCATAATCACGTAATCACACCCAAAAAAGGTAAGAATCTCTACCGAATTGTGTTTCCATCAATTGGGTAAGATTAATATTGTCTTTATCGACGTCTCAGATTAGAAAATTCAACACCCACTTCCAATTGCATATAAAGGGAAATCTTCAAAGCTAAGGAAATATTGTCTCTAAACATAGTTCTTCTCTCACAAACTTGAAAACTAATTTATATTATGGTTTAACAAAAGATAAGATACTAGTCAAAAAGTTTAAACAAGTATTTATACTCGCCAAAAATTGTGCGGCGTAGGACCATTCGACACAGTAAGTCGAGATCTCCGAGTGGATCGGTGATCCACCCTTTTTTCCATTGCATCGTCTTTCTACTTTTGCCTTTTGCATCCTTGATGTTCTCTAACTTTGGGTGATCTAGCACTACATTGCAAAATTGTTCTACGACTCGCAGATGACACTTTTCTATCTCCAACTTAATTTTATCCTTTGAGGATTGGCACTGTCGAACATTAGTCGAGAAATTGACCATTCGGTGACCCGGATAATGGATAAGGCGATCCTCAATCCTTCTTTTCTTCGTTTGTTGAGCTTTCTTGTTGCTTTTGCTCATTAGTGCCCATGTTTTTTCCCCCAATTCAAATACCTGAAATCGAAGGATTTTCATTGGTTATTGGCACAAAATATGCATTTGAGGACACTAAATCTATCCTGATAAAGCCTTAAATCAGTCCATATCATGGTCAACACCCCCAACTTAAAATTTTGCTTGTCCTGAAGTAAAATCAAAGTTCAACAGTTCAAAAATATGCCTCAAAAAGTGCTACACAAGACTTAATCATGCATGCCCATAAAAATACTCAACTTACTCATGCAAGGTTCATCCTCTTTGATCGTAGCTATTGAGTCTGCGCTACTACAAGCTCGTCATTATTAAAAACTGTAATCTGGGGCTCTTGGTGTTCACTCTCACTATAGACAAGTAGTAAGGTGAGTGATGTATATCTCGTCAGTATCGTAGCTGGCTTCCGGTGACGATAGTTATTTTTCTTGTCCTTTTCTTTTTCCACCATATATGGGAAGTTTGGTTTCTTTAGCCCTGGATGCAGTTGCATCGTTATTAGTATTATCCCCTTAGATTTTTTTCTGGGTTGCATGTTTCTGTTTTAAATCTCTGGTCTAACAATATCTGCAAAACATCGGGAAAAAGTTAGAAATATTTCAATCAAAACATAGAAAAATAGTTGCAGAAAAACTCGCCGAACCAGTCGGGAAATCGCCTAATCACTTTGAAAAGCTAATCTTACACGGCAAAAGGATTGACTCTAAGACTTAAAAAAAATTTGGTAAGTCGGCGATGGGAAAAACCTTTCGGCGAATCGCCGAAAACTTTCATTGAGCAAGGACAAGCCCGCCGAAAGTTACAGTGCCAAAAGGTTTCAAGGGTGCATACAAAGGGTGATAAATAAGAACATCGGTGAGTCACTGAGTTCTTTCGGCAAGTCGTCAAGTTCCTTCGGTGAGTCACTGATTTCCTTCGGCGACCTCAAGCTTCTCGCCGAAAGTTAAAGAATCCAACATCAAATAAAGCATGAAACTAAGGGCAAGATGGGGACCTTCGGCAAACTGCCGAGTGGCTTGGCAAACTCGACCTAGCTCACCAAACAACCCAACGCGCCTACTTCCACCCTAACTTCTCAAACTCAACCCGCAAACCCCAAATCAAAGCATGTACTAGCTATATTAAAATAATACCCTTAACACCCATTGCCCAAAGATACTCAAACTTCTCTTAATTTTGCCAAATTTTTCCATTTGATGACTTTTATCCATAAGAATGACGTCACCAACTCTATCATTGGGAAAATTACGTCATTTGGCACAACTATAGGTTACTCATACTTCACCCCCACTAAACTAAACAACATGCAAACACAACCTCACAAAATTTAACCGATTTTAAGGCACAAAATTTATGGGAATTCAACAATTTACACACTACGGACAAGATTATCAAATTAAAAATATCCATTCAAACTTTTTAAAGCAATCATAGAAGCCTTACACACGAAAAACACGATAAGATCATTTTCATAAGTGTATAAAATTCCAAAAGTAAACTCGGGGGTTGGGAAACCAACCTTTTGATGGTGATTAAGAAATACTGTATTGCTAGGTGGCAAAGTATTCCAATCCCGCGCGAAAATGAACAACTAAAATGCTTAAAGAATGCAAAAATATTGAAAATACTAAATAGGTTTGAATTTTGGAAGATAAAAAGTGAGGAAAGTGAAAGCGTTGGAAGTTTACACATTTGGTCTTTTGAAAATCATCCAGTTCTTTCCCATTCAGCGATATTAGTTGTGCTCGTTGATCCACTCATCAACATGCCGAGTGGAAACTTACCTCGCCGAGTTTGACAGTACATCCAATAAATGTGGTGTCCAAACGATAGATTAGATTGGGATCGCTGACCTGGTCGGCGATTCGCCATGTTACTCTTAGGATCACTGAGTTTTAGAGAACCCAATTTCAAGTTGTCTTGGGTAGAATGGTGTTTCAAGTCAGAGTCACTGACCTTTTCGGCGGCACGCCGAATTGACCTTTAGCTCACCAACTTGCACTTTTCAAACACTTTCCACACTTTAATCTGCACAATCAACACACAATTATGTACCTAAAACATAATAAAGCAGTAAATGGTCTTGGGATGCCTCCCAAGCAGCGTTTAGTTAACGTCATGGAACGACGCAAGTCCACTTTCAAACCTCATTCTTGGGGTTGTCCATTGTATCACTGGGCAACCCATTTTGTTGTTTCAAGTAGAGGTGATGTAGTACTTGACCCATGAGGGATTCAATTAGCTCGATAGATCTGGATTAAGAGCCAATTATTTCATTTACCACTTTGACATTCTCCCTGAACTCTTCCAGCACTCTATTGTGCTCATTGAATTTTCGGAAATTGATTAGAAGTGTATCATTGACAGGTGTACTCTTATTGTCCTTAGACTTTGTCCGCTCACGAGGAGGTATGTATCTATCACTCCTATGCCACTAGACTTCACCCACTAATATCTTCTTGGAGAAATCGTCTAGGTGAATTAATAGTTGGGACAAATAGCGGTCCACCTCCCTTTCTTGATTTTTCAGAGTCACTTGGCCCAATTTTCTACCAATTATGCTCAATTTCTCTATTCAACAAGCGGCACAAACCAAAACAGAAAATTAAGTAAGTGCAACTATAACTAATCATGGGCAAAATTAAACTTAGCTAATCATTCCTATATAACACCACTCCCCCGCAATGGCACCATTTTGATATCCCGTATGAGGACACTAATTGAAGTTCAAGTGCCAACGATCGTTAGTCAGTATATCACCCAACCAAACAGGTTGGGATCGTTCCCACAGGGAGTGGTACATATTTGAGAAGCAATAGACATATGTGAATATACTCTAATCGGTCATAGGTAAAAAAAATTACCAATAAAAACATAGTTCAAGTTTGGGGTTACACAAGTGTCAAATATCAGGGGGTCTTTCGGTTGTAATTATCAACTAAAACAACAAATAAATGTAAAGTAACAAATATGGAGACGGGATTCTTTGGATGTGATAGGATTATGAGCCAATATACGCAAGTGGGTAATTGTAACTAATACTCGGCTAGACTATAGTGGGGATAGACTTTATCTTAAACAATCTACCCCGAATCAAATTGATTTCTCTCAAACACTAATAAGTAGTAATTAAGAACAACCTTCGCTTTAGTTCATTCATTCTCTCGAGCTGAATGTGTGGAAGTGGGTTGAGGATTCACTCTCTCAAGCTGAACCCATAAAACCCCAATACCAACAGACCATCAAATCAGTAATCTATGTTTTAAAACCTCTCTCTCGAGCAATCTAAAAATGAGAACCCTTTAGAATGAAATCTCTTTTAAACATAATTTACACTATCAATTAACAATACCCAACAACTAGATAAATCCATAATCACACCCAAAGAATTGGGGTTTTAGGTAGACATCATAAAAAGGTTTAAATTGTTACCAAATTGTGTTTCCATCAAATGGGCAAATTAATATTGTCATGACAGGGATCTAAGACAAAGAATTTTGACTAACCACTTCAAATTTCTTAGAAATGGAAATCTTCAAAGCTAAGGAAATATTGTCTTTAAACTCAGTTCTTCGCTCTCAAACTTGAAATCTCAATAATATTATGATTCAACAAAAATTTATTGAGGTCGTATATACATATATATACATATATATAGACATATACATATACATATATATATATATATATACATATACATATACATATATATATATATATATATATATATATATATATATATATATATATATATATATGTGTGTGTGTGTGTGTGTGTGTGTGTGTGTGTGTGTGTGTTATACACACACTAAAGTAAAAGGTAAACGTATATGATGAAAACTATATAATAATAAGCACTAGGTCGGTAAAGTTTAATATATTTCCATGAGATCAATATTTCAAAGAAGTGGATGTTGGATGTCAGTCATACAAGATTAGGTAAGATTAAAAAATAGCAACCGTCACCATAAGGTACTAGTAGCACGTTTTGACTTTAAAAAGAGAAATCACTTTATATGATTTAGATATCATTTATTTTTAATAAGATTAAGATGTCAAACTCTTAATATAATTAAGTTGTGCATTTAAATTATAATATTTGAATTCAAACCTCTGCAAATTAGCCTATTTGTTGTAGTGGTGTTACCAACATGGGTAAAGGAAAATACTTTCTAGATGTATCCTTATTGTTCAGTAGTACAACTTATTTAAGAGGTTCAATGCCCTAGCACGATATAGGACAATTCTGGCGGTGTGGGCTAGATGAAGTATCATCACGTATCTAAAAGTCATTTTTCTCGGATAGAGAATCTTCCAAAAAGAGTTGAAGTGTATTTTCATATATCACTTATTATATGGAGTCAGACATGAGTAAGCTTATGTAAAGCTTTAAATGATTTAACAGTTTTATTTCCTTAGATTCAACTTGAGTTTATTTTATCTATTATAATCCTTTCTTTCAGTTGTTTCTCTTCGGCCATCCTACATACTCATACATTCAATCTATGGACATCATTCGACCTGAATCTTTTTATGATCTAGACAAATGTAATCAGGATCATCAATATGCATTCTGTTGAGATCACTCTACACTCTAGACAATTTTGATGAGCCTTCTTCAATTCTGAAGGACATCACATTTACTTTTAGTTTATTTGTTTTGAGGCATTGTTGATCTTGTCCTGACATATATCTTAAACAGTAGAGGCTTTATAGAAAGTTAGAGTTGAAGAATCTTTCAGTATTTTCCTTTTATTTTTATATGTTTTACAAACTATTGTATTTATAAAAATAAATACATTCAGACTATTGAATTAAGTTTATTTGACAGTAATGAGTTAAACTCTGCATGTAAAGCTCTTTATTTTGTAGGTTAAATATTCCTCTAAGTTGTAACTCAAGCTAAGGGTTCTTTTGAGGACAAGAAATGGTCCTCGAGTGCCATCATGTCCATGATGTAGGCTAGGGGTGTGATAATATCCTTCCAATCATTAATTCCCAAAGTGAATTCAATTCTCTAGTATTTAATTTTCATGTAAATTTAGGTTTTTACGAAGAGCATGAATGTCTTTTTATTTCAATATCTTCTAATAAATAGTCTCTCCTCATAAATAGTCTATATACATGTTTTCCATATGAATTAGTATCTTACCTTAATCATATTTTCATGAATCTTTCAAAATATAGATGTTTCATGTCTCTAGATTATGTTGTTTAAAATTGCATGTTTCCTTCGCAATATAATAATTATCATGATTTGCGTTTTACTCAGCTTATCAGTTTGAACATATTTCAGAATGTTTTTAGATAAAGTGTCTATCACTCAATTTCATACATGAGAGTCAGCTTCAGTATTATCAGTTTTGCAGACCATCGGAGTGATTTCCAATAAAGTGTACTCTTAATGGTATTTTATGATAATATATATTCTTAGACTACTAATATTTTCATGAGTAATTGTTTAGGATTTAGATCCAGTCTTATAGATTCCTTTTTAAATCTCAATTCAGTCACAGTTCTTTTATGCATTTTACTCAAGCCATATCAGGTCTCATATAAACCTAGAAGTCTCAGGATCAAGAAATACATGACTTGTATATGTGTAATCATCTCATTGACCAGGAGCTTCGGCTCATAAAAATTAAGGTATATGACATAAATAACATCCATATGCTTTTGAACATATTTCCGAAAGTAAGTTCTTTATTAGTATGGTACCCAAAATTTCATCAATGATCTTGAATAAGGTTTGTTATCATATAATTTTTCACTAGTAATATGGAAGTCAGGTATGACATCCATGATTATGAAAACATTCTTAGGAGCTAATTTGTTATGTTCATCTGGGAGTAGTATTTAACATCTAGTCAGACTAAGGCAAATCTACCGAAGTCCCAAAACTATGTACTAGTATACGCCTAGGTTTTCCTTGTTTGTGCATGCTCTAAATTTAGTGGTACCATAAAATAAGATCAAACTTTATACCTTATCAAGGTATATTTGGCCCTCTTTTATGGGGATTATACATTGAAATCCTTGTTTTGATCACATGGTTATATGTCGGTTCCTAGTATCTCCCACCGTTAAGTTTTAGTTATTGCGTTGACTTTTAACTTAGTTATATCAGTTCAATACTTATCAGTTGCATGTTTTACTACTTGGGAATTGCCTTTATGATTATATATGCCGGTTGTATTTAGTTTAACATTTTAATGTTGGGCATGTGTAGCGTAATTCTATAATGCATGTATCACATACTCAATACATTCAAAGTACTGACCACCTATCTTTCTTCGTTATATTATCATATATTAATATAAAAGATAACCATACGCCCTCCTATGTGGCTCCACCACAAACTAGAATTTCCTTTTAAATTTATTCATTTCCAAAACTAGTCTTCCTCTTTCATTAAAATATGTGAATTTTATGAAAATTTGCGACTTTAATGAAGAGTTGCTACTTTTATGAAAAGTTTTGACTTGAATGAAGAGTTGCGACTTTTATCAAAAGTTGTGACTATATTAAAGAATTGAGACTATTATCAAAAGTTGTGACTTTTATGAAAAGTTGCGACTTTAATTAAGAGTTGTGAATTTATGAAAAATAATGACTTTTATTGAAGGTTGTGAACTTTTCGAAGGGTTGCAAGTTTTCCAAATAGTTTAACCTTTCTGATAAGGCACATAAACATTTGTTGACAATGCCCTTTGTTGTCTTTAAATAGAGGGATTTTTTCTAATTTTAAAACAACAAAAATTATGATCTTCTTCTTATACTTCCGCAAAATTAAATATTTGTGTACTTTAGTCCTATTGATGGCTTATTAACAGCAATATTTATTTATAAATAAGTTAATGAATAAAATTGTTTTATCCTGAGAGGATGTAATTCTTTAAACCTCTTGTATTGAAGGGGAATAGTTTTCTTAAGGGGACATTGTGCATTTAATGGACTTATATTTTTTCCTTTATATTTCATTCTGTTTTCACATATCCTGGTATATTTTTTACACTCATTAATTTATGTTTATGATATTAATTGTTGTTTTTGAGTATATGTTTTAAACTCTGTTAATATTTCTGCAATATTATTGTCTCCGATTATATTAAACATATGCACATATAGTACGTATATTGGTTGTGCAGAAATAATTATTGTACTGAATTGCAAGAATTCATGTTTTGACATTATATATTAGATTATATAACTTAAAAATACTATATATATATATATATATATATATGTATATATATATATATAGATATATATATATAAACTTACATATTATCTAATTTTACATAGATATGAATTTCTCACTTATTAATTGAAGAAATTAATTATTCAAGTTCAAAAGTTATAATTGTTTTTATGTTCAAACGTAATTTCCTTTCTGAATATGTTAACAAATTTTTGAATTTGCTCATAAGACACATATCACAATTGTATAATCTATGCAACTTAAATGTTTCTTTTATTAGGAAATGTCTTTGCAGATATATTCTTATTTTATTCTTCATTCTCCTTTTAATGTTGATTAAAGAACTAATGATTTATTATTGCGTGTAAAACTCGTTCATTAGAACGTATATCGATTATGCAGAAAATAAGTATGGTACTCAGTTCGAAGAATTAATGTTTTGATATTCTATGTTAAATTCTATAACTTAAAAGTCCTATATATAAGCTTACATATTATCTATTTTTACATATATATGAAATTTGTCACTTATCACTTGAAGAAATTAATTATACAAGTTCAAAAGTTACAATTGTTTTCATGTTCAAGCGTTATTTCTTTTTTTGAATATGTTAAATTTTCTCCTAAGATATATATCACAATTGTATAATCTATGCAACTTAAATATTTCTTTTAATTATTACGAAATGTCTTTGCATATATATTTTTATTTTTATTTTCATTTTCCTTTTAATAGTGATTAAAGAATCAATGATTTATTATTTCTTGAATAATATATTCATTAGAGGTTCTTCAGTTTTGTGATAATGACAAATAATCAAACTCGTGTTGGAATATTGCTAATATTTAGTAAGAACCTATTTTCCATTATTTTTGATGTATGGGTATTAGTAAAAAATTATTTACAAGTTAAATGCAATTATTATTTATGACCGCATGAAGCACGGACAAATTACCTAGTTATAATATAGATTCATACCCTTAGAATCTAGCTTGTAGTTAGTATGATTTCTACTCAGCCCGACAACAGTGTTGGAGAGTCCTCACTATTCGAGGACAACCATGAGGTCTTTTTTTTGTTTTGTCTTAAAGCATTCAAAAAATTAGAGTTTGTGGGGAGTATTCGCAACAACTCGTCGTAGTACAGGCTTTTTAAGAAGGTTGTTAGATGTTAGTTCTTATCTTTTTTTATGTTCAATGACCCATCTTCTTAGTATTAAGGTTTATGGTTTAAAATTCACATATATATTGGGCTCAACTTATGCATAATTTATTTTCATTTGTCTTTTATACAAATCTTAGTGTTATGCTAGACCATAGGTTACCTTGGGGCTGCTTGTGTCTCTAAGCACCATGCATGTGTTATGACTAGAGGTAGTCTCATAAGATGAAATCATAACCATCGGCTATGGAGGTGGTAGAAAGATATATCACATTCGTAGTCTATACAACAAAGATAAAAATACATAGAATTAACCTCATACAAATATCCTATATTTATAAATTGACTATATTGACTACTTGAAATAGACTCAATGAACTCATTTCTGAAGAGAAATTAAGTCAATCAAGCAAACACAAACATTGTAGCTCCGAAAAAAGATGATAGTGTAATATTATGAAGTGTCGAATCATCTTGACCAATAAAATATTAATAAAGTGTTCATATTATTAGGATAATGTTTTCAAACTATTATTCTATTGGCTCCATATACGAATTTTCTAGGTAAAATCGAAAATAAAAACCAAATGACAAGAGAATAAACACTTGCAAAATCCAAAATATAGCATTGTAGACAATAAAATTCCCGTCGAGAAAAAATTAATCAAGAACGGAAAATTATAGCAACAATCGATTTATTATTTCAAGTATGAGTGTTACAATCTCTACGATTTCTCTGAATTCGTCTTTTCAAATATAATTCAAGGGATTCAAAAATCTTTATCTTGAACTTGGAATTTATCTTTATCTTGATCTCTATGTTTATCTTGATCTTGGACTTGGATTTGGAATTGGACTTGGACCTGATCTTGATCTCTAACTTGATCTTGATCTTGGACTTGAACTTAGACTTGGACTTGATCATTATCTTCATCTTGATCTTGGACTTTGATTTGATCTTGATCTTGGACTTGGATTTTATCTTGATCTTGAACTTGAAGTTGAACTTTATTTTGATCTTGACTTCTAGTTTAATCCAAAGGTTCGATCTTGATCTTGAATCCGGTGGTCTTGATCTTGATCGTTCTTGGTCTTTATCGTTCTTGATCTTGATCGTTCTAGAAACTTGAATGTTTGAATTCTTGAACTTGTAGACAAATCTGCAGCATTTGATCCACGAGCTTTCTCTAGCTACTTTTTAAAATTCTTGGTCCTCTTTGCTTAATTATGAGACCCCTATTTATTGTTTTAGAATAGAGGACTTACGATTGAAAAAGACTTCCTTCGGCCAATCAACTTTAAGTGAAAAAGCATAGGGTTTTATGGAGCGGACTTTAATTAAACTCTATTTATTGAATTTACATATAAAATCAATTATATTACTCCATTATATTTATCTGGACTAATATAATCATCAATTTACTATAATCCGAATAACTTTATTAATTTGCATTTAGTAAATTTTTAGTGACTACAAATGTCCCCTTGTTCAAGTCTTGTCAAGATATTTTATCTTTCAAAGACTAGGCTTGAAGAATTTGAAGACTTCAACTTGCATATTTAGAGATTTTGAAGACTCGTCTTGAATAAATTATATTCATAAGGGTTTTTCTCCATCTAGTCGCCACCATTCGGTGCAAGTTTGAAGTTTTATGAACGATTACTCATAGCTTTAACTCATATAATAGATCAAGTGGGAACATTTGGTTTATTGACACTCATGTAATTGAACTTGGAATATGGTTCTAACTGTCTACGTACCTCAATGAAGAGGATCAAGTCACAACGTAGTTCTGGAGGAGAAAGAGATTTTTATTATTATTTTCTTGTTGTGTCGTACAGAGTTTATACTCTTGCAGGCCAAAAGTTACATGCAATTTAGGCTCAAACCCTAAAGAGAATTTTAACTTGATGATTTAGCTCAAATTTACAGAGTTTTATGATATACAATTTAGGCTCGTGTCTCAAGGAGCATTTCAACTCGATGATTTAACTCAAACTTCAAAATTTAAGGGACATACAGTTTAAGCTTGTGTTTTCAGGAGCATTTTAACTTGAATATTTGGCTAAAATTTAAAGAGCTTTATGATATACAGTTTAGGCTCGTGTCACAAGGAGCATTTTAACTCGATTATTTAACTCAAACTTCAAGATTAAGGGACAAATTGTTTAAGCTCGTGTTTCAAGGAGCATTGCAACTTGAAGATTTAACTCAAACTTTAAGATTTAAGTGACATACAATTTAAGATCGTGTTTCAAGGAGCATTTCAACTTGAAGATGTAAGTGACATACAGTTTAAGCTCGTATTTCAAAAAGCATTTCAACATGAAGATTTAAGTGACATATAATTTAAGTTTGTGCTTCAAGGAGCATTACAACTTGCAGTTTAAGCTCATGCATTAAGGAGTGTCTAGATATACATTGACTCTTCAAAGTCATCTTTGGATGCAGACTTGCCCCCACTTTGGAGTTCTTCTATATCTTCGTCTTCATGAGGTCCATAGACAAGAGATTATTGATCTTCTCTTAAAGTCATGCTTAATTCCATGTCATTTGAACGAGTTGCAAAATCTTTGAATGTATTGGGCTTTAATCCTTGCAAAATATAGTGAAGACCCCAATTCATACCTTGGATGCACATTTCAATGCTAGAAATTTTACTAACGCAATCTTTGTAGTTGAGGCTCGGACTTCTCCAGCGATTGATAAAGTCAACAACTAGTTCATCTTCACCTTGATGAGCCTTCGTAAGTTCCATCATACTAACGACACGTCTCATGCTATAGAAATGATTAAAGAAGTCTTGCTCTAATCGCTCCCAATTGTCTATAGAATTAGGTTCAAGATGTGTGTACCAATCAAAGGCATTTTCTCAGAGAGATCGAATAACCTCTTTAATAAGATAATCACCATACGTCCCAGCAGCATTGCAAGTCTCAATAAAGTGCGCTATATGTTGTTTGGGATTTCCTTTACCATTAAATTGTTGAAGCTTAGGAGGTTGATAACCTCAGACATTTTCAAGTTATCAATCCTTTGTGTATATGGCTTTGCATATATGGGAGAAAATTTGGATGAAGACTCAGATTTGTCTTCGATAGCCTGTATGATAAAGTTCTTTAATTGATCAATTGGAATTAAACCTTCAGGTGACATATGAATCTCTTTGATCTTTTTTGCTTTATGCAAGACTCTCCTTCCTATTTAATTTTAGATGATTGGCTTTATATTCTTTCAATCATGTTATCGATCTTATTTGTTAGCTTGGAAACTTTAACATCTTGTTCGTGTGCGCACTTTGTCAGTCATTCAATTTCTTTACATAAGCTTGCTAGTTGTTCTTCTATAGTGGTAGAAATTTGATATTATTTGATGCTTTAAAGTAGAGATGAGACATAGAGATTCTCCCACTAGGCGTGCTAGAATTTGTAGACAATAAATTCGCGTCGAGAAAAATAATCAAGAACGGAAAATTATAGCAAAAATCGATTTATTATTTCAAGTGTTAGTGTTACAATTTCTATGATTCATCTGAATTTGTCTTTTAAAATATAATTCAAGAGCTTAAAGCTTGATCTTGAACTTGGGATTTATGTTGATCTTAATCTCTATCTTGATATTGATCTTGGACTTGAACTTGGACTTGACATGATCTTGATCTCTATATTCATCTTGATCTTGGACTTGGATTTGGACTTGGACATGAACTTGATCTTGATCTCTAACTTGATCTTGATCTTGGACTTGAGTTTGATCTTGATCTTGATCTTGGACTTGGACTTGATCTCTATCTTGATTTTGATCATGGACTTGGACTTGATCTTGATTTTAAACTTGAACTTTATCTTGATCTTGTCTCTAGTTGAATCCAAGGGCTTCGAGCTTGATCTTAAATCCGGTGTTCTGGATCTTGATAGTTCTTGATCTTTATCGTTCTTGATCTTGATCGTTCTTGAAACTTGAATGCTTGAATTCTTGAACTTGTAGAGAAATCTGCAGCTATTGATCCACGAGATTTCTCTAGCTTCTTGTTAAATTAAAATTATTGATCCTCTTTTTCGGAATTATGAGACCCCTATTTATAATTCTAGAGTAGATGAGTTGCGATTGGAATAGGACTCCCTTAGGCCAATCAGATTTTAGTGACATGGCATATGAGCTTTATGGAGCGGGCTTTAATTAAAATTCATATTTATTCATTTTATATATTAAATAAATTATTAATCCATTATATTTATTTGGAATAATATATTCATTAATTTTATATAATCCGAATAACTTTATAAATTTATATTTAGTAAATTTAAGTGACTACAAGCATAAACGGACAATATCTAACCAAAATGAAGGAAACTCACTACAATGAGTAGATGACCTTGCTTGCAATAATAATTTGATAACAGATTAAAATAAGTAAAATTTGTGACAAATGATCAACCTTGATCATAAAATTTTAGAAAATTGTTGAGGCCTACATGGACACAAAGTGGGAAGATTAATTAATTTGGATTGGCTTAGAATAACCATTAGGAATATCTTGCACAATACAACCAAAAGGACCCCTCCTATGATTCCCAATTTTATATTTATACGAACCTTTTCTTTTTATTGTTGTAAGAGAGAAATCAAGAATTACATACATATTACGAACAAGGATTACATCATAAATAATTTGAAAGTGCTTGAATTTGCAAATCAATACTTTCTAGATCTTAATATAAGAAATAAGAATCAAATAGTATCCACAATGTATTAATTTTAAGATTCAAACATAATTTCAAATTATTTCTCATCTGGCCATTTTATAAAATACTATTTCTTCGTTTCTGCCACCAACAATCCATAGGGAATTAGGGTTTTGTGGATTTGTCTGTTGATACAATCTAAGAAGGTTCATGTGAATGTAAATTTGAGAATTGTAGGAGGCTTCCTTCTAGTTGTATTGTTCAAGATATGCGTAATGGTTACTCCAAGATAATTCAACTTAATTTATTTTCCCACATTGTGTCTCATGTAGGCCTCAAAATTTTTCTAAAATTTAATGAGTTAGGTTGATAATTTTTCATTAATTTTCTTCTTGTTGATTTGGTATTAAATAAGTGTAAGTATGGTCCAGTACTAATTGTAGTGATTTCCTTTCATTTTCGATAGACATTGTCACTTCATCCTATATTTGCAAGTGTTGATCTCTTGTCAATCGGTTCTAATTTTCTGTTTTCTTTGACGAATTTTGGATGGAGTCAATAAAGTGATTTGAAATCTTTATCCTAATAATATGAACGTTCTATTAATATATTATAGGTCAAGATTACTCTATTGTTCACAGTATTAAACTAATCTACTTTCGAAGCTACGTTTTTTGTGTTTGCTTGATTAACTTACTTTTAATTAGAAATGAGTTCATGTAGTCTCTTTCATATCTGGAATAAATATATTTTTGATTTTTGTATGAATTTTTAAATATCTTTTTTAAACAATGATGATATTTTTATGAGATAAAGTCTCTCTATTTTTATATCTTATGTATAAACTATACATGTGATGTATAATTTTATCAACTGCATAGGCGATGGTTGTTATCTCACACCTTATTTGGGTTATGTTTTCTATGCATTGGTCTTCATGACAAAGATATATACAATATTGATATGCTCTCACAACATCGAATCGAGACCTGATCCCATCATAAATCTCGAACCGTCCCCTACAAAAGAGACGATCTGAGAACTGACCCTAATACGGACTCGATACCTGACCCTATCCTCCACCGACGACTCTACCCATTGTTTTGTTTCATATATTTTGTTGTTGTATTGATGTAAAATATATATTATACTTATTTAGTTAGAATTAGTACTTTTCTTTTAAAAAACAATTGTGGCTATATAAGTAGATAAATTCATAAAATCTTATAATATGTATTGTTTTTGTCCCAATTTTAATGGCATACTTTCTCTTATAGACCGCCTAAAAAATGAAACATTTATGTGCTTAGTAACAATTTAATTTTAAATTATTCATTTTACCCCTCATAAAATAATTTATAGATGGAAAAATATTTATGACTTATTTTAGACCACAAGTTCTAAAATCATTTTTTCATTCTTAATCTTTGGCTATAATCACACCATCTCATAAAAAATGGGATAGATGGAGTATACTTAATTATTTATGAAGAATTTTTTTGGATATTTAGGTAGGAAAATTTCTAGAGATGTATAAAAGGAAAAAAGAAAAGTTGAATCAAATTGGATGGGTTGGGTTACGACATATCATTCAGCCAAACTTGACCCAGCCTATCTTAGCCTAAGATTGATTTTGACAAGGTTGGGCATTGACCCATCTATTGTATCAAATCATCTTAACCTCCACCCCCCACCCCCCAACTTTAGTCAAAGATATCCATTTTGTACCCCTATGTATGGAGTGGTTATCGATTCTCGTGGTGTCTGGTTATGCGAGCATGATCGTGCCTTAAAAGATGATG
Organism: Solanum lycopersicoides; assembly: GCA_022817965.1. Classification (NCBI taxonomy): domain Eukaryota; kingdom Viridiplantae; phylum Streptophyta; class Magnoliopsida; order Solanales; family Solanaceae; genus Solanum; species Solanum lycopersicoides. Next base: position 72,534,400 of record CM040618.1, on the reverse strand, counting down.
ATAGTGGTTGTGTGTTAATAATGGATAGAGTAATGGTGAAAATTCTCTCTATATATGTTTGTGTGTGAGAGAGAGAGAGAATAATTAATTAATGATAAATTCCATACATTATTAAACAAGCATGCATATTAAAATTAAACTAGGGACTATATATAAAAGAAAAACACTTAAGAAATTGTAATATAAATAATACAAATTTAGACTTTCCGCAATGAGAAATAAACAGGACTGCAATCAAAGATTCTTTAGTCTTTACATAACTAGGTTGTCTGCTAATGAGATAAAAGAGGCAGATGTTCAACAACAAACTACTTTATGAGCTATGGGTTTCGAGTTTCACATTACAAGTACTACCCCACCCTAACATCATGGTAATAGGCCGTAATTTTGAAACATTTATAGGCGCATTGGACTTAAAGGTTACATGTCATATATTAACTAATCCTAGAAAAATATGTAGAATTTGTAACACTGAGATAATTTTGATCATTAGGATTGCCTCACATAAAATACAAAGTTCACATGTAACTATAAAAACACATGATTTCAAATCCATAGTATTTTCTCACATGTAATTTCTCACATGGATTTCTTCCTAGAATCGAGTGTCATCCATTCTTCCAAAGTAGGTGATATTGTACAAGCCTTGATCGCTATGTTGATCTCAGGATAAACTTTCTTGCCAAATATCATTGGTAAGTGAAGGTTGATGATAACTAATTAATAACTTCAGTGATAATATAACGGAAGAATATGCTTCTGATTCCATTTCAAGTATATACGTACCTATCTGCCATTCATTCTCCATAAGAACTAATTAATGTATCACTTTAACTCTGATATGTATAGTTTGTGTTATGAAACCTATGATTATTATTAGTACAACTAATTTTTAATCTTAAATAAATTTGATACATGTGAATTTTCATTGCACTACAACTTGAGATAAGCTTAAAACGGAGGTGTCATAGAAGAAGAATTATGAAGAGAGGAATTGCAACAACCTGGTAAAATATATAACTATTGAAGTATAAATGAAAATTGATAAAATACAAGTGCAGAATAAGAGGCTTACTAGATCGTAGCAACCTAATCTGATCACATATCTCCATAACCTAGCACGAAGAACATGAGAAGATCTAATAAGTTCCAGGAACAAGATGAAAATAAAAAGGCTCAATGATAAAACCATAATACACTTACTTTAGGTAATTAATCTAATAACCATAAAACCTAGTTGGTTTAAATGACATCGCCTTCTCCCCGTAAAATGTTTCTAGTTTTCCTAAAAATGCATCTTGATCCTCAAGGGAACCTTCATCATTCTCATCATCATCAATCTAAAATTTTAAAACAAATGATCATTTTGAAAAAGCGAAGCAATTGTAACCTCATAAGTAGATCAATCAGCCCCCAATGGTACATACTGTTAGGGGATGATTGATCTACATATGCTATTATAATTTCTTTTCTTTTTCAAAAGTATCATTTGTTTTATAATTTTAGATTGTTGATGGTGAGGACGATGAAGGCTCCCATGAGTATTAAGCTTCATTTTTAGGAAAACTAGGAACATTTTACCGGGAGAAGGTGATCGAATTTGAACCACATCAGTTTTATGGTTATCAAGTTAATTACATAAACTAAGTGTATCATGGTTTAATCATTGAGCCTTTTTATTTTCATCTTGTTCCAGGTACATATTAGATCTTGTCATGATCTTCGTGCTAAGTTATGGATATCTGTGATCAGATTAGGTTGATAAGATTGGGTAAACCTTTTATTCATCACTTATATTTGATTAGTTCTCATTTATACTGCAACAACAATTATAGATTTTACCAGCTTGTTGTACAAATATCAATGTGAGTGAGTCTCCTTAGAGTAAGAATTACTTAACCATTGTCAGTTCAAACTCACGGTGAAGCATTCAAAAGTACTTGCATCACATTCCATCCAGAGTTAATGAAACACAACTGCCTTTCAAATCTCTAAGTTTAAATAAAGCACCACTTTTACTAAAAGATATAAATGGCTTCTTTAACCTTCTACATCTAAAATTGGTTACCAATAAGAATGTCTTTGAAAGGCTCGAGTTTGTTATCAATGGCAGCAAGTATGGCTAGTGTTAGTTATTAGAGAAGGAAAAACATAGCAATCTGATTTTAATTATTTTGTTATTGAACAAGTCGGAACATTAGTTTGATAAACCATCAATGAAAATATTTATTAAAGCAAAACTAATTCATTATAAAACAGATTAGTTTATAGAGTTTACAAGTATCAACTCCTAAGGATAAGTTTAGAAACTAACTAGGGATAAGATAGAAACTAATTAACTGCTAAGCAACAAATAACAACCCTACAATACATAGAACTATGACAGTTGCAATTCTTACCTCCTAGCTTTAAGAGATTCAAACTCAATGTTTTTGCCTGCAAATTGTATATGTATTGCTTGATAATGGTTTGGGGAAGATATCAGCCAACCGCTCTTAAGTTTTGCAATATAACATAATCACGTCACCATTATTTTGAACTTCCCTCAAGAATAAAAGCTTGATATTGAAGTATTTTGTTTTCCGATGAAATACAAGATTATAAGAAATTACTATTGCAGGTTGGTTGTCTACAAATACTTCAGTTCCCTTAGTCTGATTCATGCGCCAATCAACAAAAATATTCCTCAACAACTATTCTTGATCCACTGTTGCAGCTGCATCCCAAAATTCTGCCTCTGAAGTAGATTGAGCCACAATTCCGTGCTTCTTTGAGCACCATGAAAACATTCCAGATCCAAGACTAAAACAATATCCAGATATGCTCTTCATGTCATCTGCGAATCCAGCCCAATCACTATCAGAATACCCAAGTAGTTTTAGATCTATTTTTTTCTAAAAATAACCATAATTGATTGTACCTTTGATGTATCTAACAACTCATTTTGCTGCTTTTAGATGCACTTCACTAGCACAATGCATGAACCACAATAGAATGCTTAGTTTCTCTTTTTGGTTCATAGGAATGCTAATATCATTACAATCTTCCATGTTGAAGTTCATGAAAATTTTGCTTAGCATATTTCTTCTGGCAAATAAAAACTTCATCCTATCTCTTTTTGAATTCCATACCAAGAAAATAATACATTAGACCAAGATCAGTCATCTCGAAGGTTTGCATTATTTTTTGATTGAAATCATCTATATGCCTTGTATTGCTTCCTATAACTAGTACATCATCCACATATATAGACAAAACAAGAATATCAATGGCATGATGTGTAACATAAATAGTAGATTCTCATTGATTCTTTTAAAAGATTAATCCAAGTAATTGGACAACGATTCGACCATACCAAGCCTTTGGTGCCTGTTTAAGTCCATAATGTCCTTCTTAGCCTATAAACTTTGTCGTCCCTTCCTTTCTCCGCAAAGCCTTCAGGTTTCTCAACATAAATTTCTTATTAATGAAAGCCATTAAGGAATGCTGATTTGACATCCATATGATACACTTTCAAACCCAATAGTGCAACAAGAGGAAGAAGTACTTGATCGTGTCAAGACTAGCTATAGGTGCAAATCCATCAAAATAATCCACACCAAAAATTTGAGCATATGCCTTAACTACAAGTATTGATTTATGCTTGTTCAGAAAACCATATACATTTAGCTTTTTTCTAAGGACCCATTTCAACCCAATTATCTTTCTTCTTCAGGTTAATCAACAAGTTCTAAGTCATGTTCTTCTCAATCATAAACAACTCTTATTTTATTACGATCACCATGATTTAATTATTCTTGGCTTCATTGTACCCAACAGGTTCACATACTCCAAGATTACATCTCTTGTATATATCAGCGAGTTGTCGAGTACCTTTAACTTGTAAATAATCCACCATTTCATCCTAATGTGAGAGTGATATTTTCTTTCCAAAAAACTTGGTAGGAGACTTTTCTGCTTTGTTAGAAGTGTTAAGGACATATTTCATTGAGTCTTCCCAAACAACTGTTCATTCTCTCTAAAATACACATGTGTACCAAAGATTATATTTTTCAGTTTGTGGTTGAAAGACCTTATATGCCTTTGAAACAGAAATATATCAAATAAAAATGCATGAGATAGATTTTGTATCTAGTTTATCTCATTAACCTGAGGAATGTAGGAATAATATAGACAACTAAACATTTTAAGAAACTTTAACGATGGTTAAATCCATACCAAACTTCAAATGGACTTCGATCTTTCACTGCCTTTGTGGTAATCCTATTTTGAAGAAAAAACTATTGTATTTGTTGCCTCTGCCAAAAAACCTTTTGGCAAGTTCTTCTCTTGCATCAGGTAATCTCCATAATGTATATGTTCCTTATCTCGCTTACTCAATTTTGTTGTAGAGTATAGGTAGTTGTAAGATGATGATGAATCCATCCTTCCTCACATAACACGGCGAACTGGTAAGAAGTGTATTCCTTTCCATTATCTGATATACAGATTGAATTTTACATTTAGCTTATTTTTCTACTTTTGTTTTGAACTTTCGCCACACATTAGCAGCCTCTGACTTATGCTTGAGAAAAGAAATCCAGCACATGCAGGTTATATCATCAACAAAAATGATATTGTAACAACTACCTTTTAGTGAGGGAGTCCTTTGAGGTCATGCTATATGAGAATGAATTAGTTGCAATTTGTTTGAGGCTTTCCAAGTAGTCTTTGGAAATGAAGTTTTTTTTTTTTCCATATTGACAAATAAGACAATTTACAGAATTTACTTCTAAAATAGTGAAGTCCTTAACTATTTTGTTTTTTTGCATTTAAGCAACCCTTCATAGTGATATTCTCCGAGTCTCTTGTATTCTCCGAGTCTCTTGTGTCATACTTCTACAACTCCTTCTTCGGCGGAAAAAACAACATGCTCCTTCTCAAATGGATATAATGAGAAAAATTTGCATGTTATTCTTACTTTTAACATTTATTGGTCTGAAGCATCCATGATCAAGCAATGTTTATATAGAAAATTTAATTTGTATACTTTTTCTGTCAATTGACCAACACTAAGCAAGTTTTGATCTATGCCACGTACATAAATCACATCAAAAATTGTTTTAGTACTTGAATGACTTTGGATGGGAATGGTTCCTTTACCTCTTACATGAAGATGGTCGCCCTTACCTTTTTGTGGGCTTCAAATCCTTGAAGAGATACATGTCATTTGTTATATGATTAGTGCATCCACTATCAATCATCCAACACTCGCTCGATGATCTGCTTCTAAAACCTGTAGCAACAAAGAGTTGATCTTCCTCCTCACAATCAACAATTTGGACCTCTACTTCTTGTTGGTGACCATTGTTCTTGAAAATGAAATCTTCATTCCCATGAAATCTTCATTGCATTTACTACATTTAGCATAATGCCTTCTCAAAGATTTATTTGGTGGGTGAACTTTCTTGTTAATATGCTTACAAGGATGATAACTTTTCTTTGAGTGTCCAAATTTTCCTTTGGTAGTACTTGATGGAATTCCTACACCATTCTTCTTGTTCTTATTCTTTTTGTTTTTACCCCCATCTTGAATCTTGGAAAGTAATACTTCCTCTGTATTTCCTTATTTTCTCATGACTCTTCCTTGTTCTTGAGCCTGAAAAACATTCAATAATTCTACAAAGGTTATCTTGGACATATCCTTAGTGTTCTCCAAAGTAGTTGTGGTTGATTCAAAACTTCAGACACAACTACTAGAATCTTTGCAACAATCGAATCATTCAAAACAGAAACCAAGTAATCTTACCCATTTTACCATGTTCAAGAGCATTTTAAAGTAATCTTTGATAGTTTCAATTTTTTTCATCTTTTCCATCTCGAAATCTCATGTAAGATTTAGCACTTGCATACCTCTGATCCTTTCATCCCCTTCGTATTCTACCTTGAGATAATCACAAAGGCTTTTTCTTACTTTAGAGATTGATAGTCAACGGAGGAATTTCATAATCCTCTTCGACTGTCTTCCATATATCCATGACATGTCGATAAGTTTTCATCTTTACCGCCCAAATTTTATTGTATCACCATTAAAAACAGGTGGTATGCTTCCATGATTGATAAACTTGTCTTCTTGATTACAATCCCAACTCTAATGAAACACCCACAAACCCCTCAAGAAATAAATGCGCTAATACCAATTGTTAGTTTTGAGAGATGGAAAAACATAACAATCTTATTTTATTTTGCTATTGAACAAGTGGCAACGTTAGTTTGAAAAACTAGTAAAGAAAATATTTATGAAAGCAAAACTACTTATTCGTTATAAAAACAAATTAATGTTTAATGCAAGTCAACTAACTCCTAAGAATAAGATTAGAAACTAACTGGGATATGATGGAAACTAATTAAATGGTAAGTAGTAAATAACTACCCTACAATACAGATAACTTGGGTTGTTGCAGTTCTTATGCATATTTTTAACATCGAGGATATAAGCAAGTAGGCCGAATGGAATCAAAGAGGAAGGATCTTTGACATTAGAAGAGACATTAGAAGAGGTGGCAACTGTAATTCCACTAAACTAATACTTGTGAACCCACGATACCTCAATGGGACGTAACCCATATTGACAAAAGCCTTGGATTTATACCATTGTTTAATAGGAAGGCGAAGGATTTCAACAAATTTAATATTATTTGCATCAAAAATACGTGAGATGACCATGCCATAATGCAATTTGAGGATCAAAATCAACTTCAATCAAATAGTTAAGCATGAAAGAGGAGAGCTTAAGTTTATTTGATATTGAATGAAAGTGGAGGTTCTGTTTTATATTGAAGCAAATGTTTCTATACATTAAGAGTAAGTCATTTTAATTGTATATGTCATTATGTGGAAAGATGAGATGCTATACGGATTGCTGCTCTTTTCTGTTTGTTTTCTTCATCAACAGTCTTGAATAATATATTTCGTATTTTTAGTGGCAATGGTTTGTAATATGATATTAATGTGTCGTATTGTTTTGTGATTATCTAAAATTACTCATTTTTTATAGTTTATTGTATGTTTTATGTTTTTATGCATCACTCATCTTGATCACCAACCAACTTGATAGTAGAATGTATCTAAGTAAGTATAGCTCTAAATCACATATTTGGTGATAAATTCTACTATTTGAAAAATTAGGGTGCAAACTCAATCGGATCATTAAATAAAAAACTATTTTATGTGTGGACTTATATTTTAAAAAGTTTTTGTTAATTTGAAACTTTTATTCTACTTTTTTTAAAAAGAAAATATTGTGAATTTATTCCACCCTCAAAGTTTCTTATTCTCTTCTTTTTTAACAAATTCATTTTACATGCAGGTGATCATTGGGAACTCCAAGCCACCGATATATAGAACGGGGAATCCAACCAAAACATATAGATCTCGAGTTGGCATGCAAAATGGTTGAATACATTTTATTAGATAGTTATTGTTTGTACATTTGAGTCAGTTTTATCGAAAATATGACCATGCAAATTAAGTAAGATGTTCAAATAGAAGAATCATGCTAAACCAATTAAGTCAGTTTTTCTCTAAGTTCAATTTTCTCGATTTAATCAATTTTATTTTTTTAAAATAAGGTTGATTGATTAGTTTAAAAATTGTGTTATTTCTTCAAAGATATTTGATATTGGAGTGTTTTAATTTGATAAATCAGAGAATAACAATAGGAGTCGACAACAAAAAAAACTCATCGCTAAAAAGCGAAGAATCTATTAAAATCAACGATACTTTGTTTACTTTCTTTCATCGCTTAATAGCATAATAAAATGGAGCCATAAAACTTTTATAGGGAATTGACCTCAATACGTGCTTACTAGATGTTGCACTTATAAAAATGAGTTACCAATTTCTGGCCCATGATAATGTAGAAACAAACAAATATACACCCCTACTTGTGTCACTTAAATATCTGTTCTTTACCTATTTTCTCTAGTTAGGCCCAAAAAAATAAAAGATAATATATGTTATAAAATATCAAAATATTTGTAAAACTATTAATACTAAATAGTAGTTGTATAGTTGGTTTGATTTGAATTTTCTGTCATCTGTCTTACTTAACATAAAAATCAATCAAAATTTAATTGGTTTTAATATATAAAAACAAATCCCAAAATTATCGAGTTTTTATGATATTATTTGATTTTAGCTTGGTTCGATTTATCTGTTTTCTCTGAACACCGCTACCTACGACTACCTATATGATTCAAAGATTCCCCTCATTCATGAGGAATATAGGATTGTCCAATGTGGACACACATTCTTATATGATATTGATATTTTGATGATGTGTAGATCACATAGCATGACACCTCACTGCTCCAACCTATTATACCCCTTCCCTTCATTATTGTTCCATCACAAGTATTTACTATCCCTCCCTCCCCCTTTCTAGAACCATTAACATTACTAAAATTACATTCAGGTAATCTTTATGAAATTTTAGCTGATTTTCCCTTTTTGGAACACTTGTTCTGTACTCCTACTACTATCCTTGATAACGTCTTTTTGCTGTTGTTACATGTGTATCTCTCTCTCCTACTTCTAATACAAAAAACACAATCCTTCAATGACCTAGAACCTTCGATGATAGGTAAGTAGCCTATTATGATTACTCCAACCCATGATAACCTCTAGCGAACACGGATGAAGTGCAATGAAGTCCACTAAAGACCTTCGACGACAACCAAAATTAGGCTTCTTGTTTCTTCTTTATTTAAGATATACAGCGCCAACCAAGTTTGTCTCGGTTATCTATCATAGTTTCTTCAGTTCAGAACCTGTAGTAATTTAATCCACAAATAGATGGCTTAGCCTATCTGAATGTGATTATTTGTCGTAATGATCATATTTTGTCTTAAATAAAAGATAAGGTTAGAGTCAAATGATATTTTTCAAGTGGGAATTTCTCTTTTAAAGCTCATGTTAAGATTTTGTCAATAATAGTTTTTAAAAATATTAAAGTTCCTAATGTGTTCATGTTTTGTTGAGTCTCGTTCCAGATTTAGTGAGGGTATTATTGAGATTCATTGAATATATTTGTGGGTGTATTGACTTTTCATTTTCTCGGGAGCTACATTGGGTTATGTCAATGTTAATATATGATTTTCAAATGACCATTTTACAAGCTACACATTCTTTTACTCCAACAACTATTGGTCAGCTCTGGTATGTTTTATCAATTATTTTCTTTACTTCTTAATAAATTATGTATTTATTTGTTTGTTGTTTTGAGAATTAGCTCGGAAATCCTTGTCATGTAGAATTTGGGAGAATTTTGTTAGAGGCTCCATAGAAAATGTAAAGTTGGCTGGGTCATAATTTTCATGTTTCTATTAAATTTAATACAAAATAAGATTAACATTATTTTTACATAAAATGTAACGATTTTTTTTTTAAAACAACGATTATTTTTAGAATTAATAAATATTGTTATTGAATCATATTTTAAGAAGATTTTTTAAAGAATAAAACTACATTGTGGTGCATAATATTTCATATTACAGTATGAAGATAAAAGTCAATATGATCCAATTGGTCAAGTCAAGGCACCAGATGTCAATTCCAACTTGATCAGAAATTGGTGTGATATAGTTATAAGATTGTGAGGTGGTTGTACCCTCCTCCTGATTAATACAAGTGTAATACATGGTAGATACAAGGGTAATCTTGTCCCTAGTTCAAAATTTTTGTTAGAGGAGTATAAGGGAGAAATATACTAGTTCCAACCAACCTTTTGGCTGAAGTAGTGACTATCAGAGAGAGAATTCATTGTTGCATTGAAAAAAAAGTTATGCTTGCACATAAAGGATCGTACGAAGAGAAAATTTACTATAGTATAATACCTAAAAGGATTTAATATACTCTATAAATCATGCTATCAAGTGAGAAATTTAAGGTGTATAATGATTACAAGCTATGACATAAAAATTGGGTGAGGTTCTCTTTTACTACTTTCTAGTGCAACTAATGATAACGGGTGACTTTTGGTTTAAGAATGTTTGGACACCTACTTTTTGCTGATTCTTATCTTAGAGTTATCCTTGTATATGTGGTATTAATCTCATTGAAATTTAACTTATCAAGGAATAAAGCTGAGAAAGATTAGTGAGTTGTGAGTGACCTTGCATCCTTCAAACAACAACATAAAACTATCTATATTTTTTCCATTTGTGCTGGAAGTTAGAGATTATTTTGATGTGTGGCCTTGGTTTCGATAAATCTCATCTTTAAAATGATAATTAATAAGGAAAACCATAATGTTTCTTATCTAATAGCTTTTCAGATGAAGAAAGAGTTTCTTTTTGAGTATCTTTTAGAACTAAAATTGATATATTTGTCTTCATAATAATTCTATTATTCTTCTATAAACCAACCGTAGAGGCTTTTCAAATTTGAGTTTTTTAGCAAAAGAAGACGGCGACGGCGTAGTAGTGGGTTAAATACATAAAAAAGTTAGTTTATCAGATTTTAAAATAAAAGGAACAAATAAGATTAGGGTAGAAAGAGCTGAATTGAAGCGTACCTTAAGCTGTAACATCTCCTCTTATTTATGTTGTTGCTGACTTTCCTAGGTTCATCTTCATCATGGATTGTCATGGAGAAAAAAAGACAAAACCTTGAAGATGTTGGCGGATTTCTTGCCAAAGTTAAAAGATTTCTCTAGATTTCTTCAATCGCTTTACTCATATATGACATTTTTGACTTCTACTTCTTTTATTTTTTTTTATGGATTAGTTTTTCTTTTTAGGATAATTAAATGAATACACAAGAAGATATCATAATTTCTAAAATATCCTACCATTTAAAAAAATTATAAAATTTTTCTCTTTGATACATCCTTATCCCCTGTCAAGAACATCCCTAGCCCCTCTTGGATACATCCCTCCCCTATCTGACCCGTCACTATCCCCTTTCGTAGATATCTATCCCATTAAGTAATGTATCTTTTGGAATGATTTAGAAAACCAAAGAATACATCTAGGAACAATAAAAAAACCGAGATTTTTGTAATTGGGGAAACTTTCTTGATACTTTTTAATTAGCCCCCAAATGAATTTCGTACATTATACTTTTTTTTAACAATAGGCTAAGCACTTTGGTCTAGCCCGTTCATATAAATATCTTTTGATTGATAAGTTTTACCCATTCGGTTATTTTGAAGAGAAAACAAAACCTAGTACATATGTATTCGGCTCACAATGCACAATGTATTTTAAATCAAATCAAGTAAGTTCTAGATGACCATGTGAAAAACCCTAGCATTCAAGAAGTTAAAGTTTTAATAAATTTATAGCTAGTCCGCAAACCTTTCTTGAAGTCCCTAACTCAATAACAACCTTTTGACCCATCCTATAGAAATTATGAATAAGATCCCAGAGTTAATATAGAGATATTAATTCCAGAATCATAGAAAATTTCAGAACAAAGTAAACCCTTGATCAAACTTATTAAATATCTGTTATATATACGTAAAGTAAATTTAACTTTTTGTATTGAAACAAGGCCTGGTGTATCGGGTGCTTCAACTGACTTACTCCTTCATATTAGTTAACTGATTGTACGTTTGTCTATTAATTATGAATATTTCTTCTTTTATATAGTACTCAATTCTTTCTCTCCATTGCATTTACCTTGTCTATTATTCTATACTAGTATACGTGCCCGTGCGTTGTGCAGATAATTAAATTGAAAATAACTAATAAAATTTGCTATTGTAACGACTCGCTAAATAATAGGTTGAACTAGAGCCTAACATACGAACCTTATAAGTTTATATATAAATTAGAGATATAAAAAGGTCCATAAATTTGACTATGTATAAGTTTAAGGGAGGGTTCAAGGCCAGTGAACCACTTCAAGGACCTTAAATGTTTCCTTAAACATTTCCCTTAAACATTTCCTTAGATTTTTTTGGCTAAGTCCATATCTGGAACAGCGTTTTCGTAAATATTATTTTTAAGTTAAACTAGAAAGTGGGTATATTTTATATTATTTCTAAATAACTATATAATGGATTTTATATTAAAATATCCCAAAAATAAATCACTTTCACAAAGACCCACTTCAAATGAAAAAGTTCATCTTCCTTCAAAATTTCTCTCTCTAAACTCAAGGAAGAAGAAGTCATGGAAGCTTGGATTTGGAGAATTCAAAAAAGTCTCTTCATAAATTTTCTTCAAAGTTTCTTAATATAGGTATGGTGATCCTTAATACTTGATTAATCTTTCTTTCAAGTAGTCCAATCAAAAAGAATTTCAAAGTCTTTCAAAGAGCAAAACCCTATTTTCTAATCTAAGCATGAATTCATTGTTAAAACGTTTTTAATCCATTTATTTTGATGAATTAAGTTTTAATTGATGATTATAAGTTGATTTTACATTGAATTCCTTCAAGAACCCATGATTTTCCCTAAACTCTTTTATTTTGGAAATTGGTTAATTATGAAATTATAATGAGTAGTAATTGTTTATATGAAATTAGTTTATGAAGTCATGACATCAGTTATATATTATTGTGGGAAATTATTGATGTATTGGTGAGCTGGGGATCATGACCTAAAAAGGGAAGTTATGAATGAGCTAATGTGGAATTGCTTATGTGGATGATGGAGGATGTCAATTGTCTTACCTCTTGTAGTATCTTGAATCTATGGGTTGAGATTGATCCTTAAGGCATAGAATTGTTATAGAATAACGTATGATCCACTTATGGTGGAGGTGTTTAGTTATTGAGTTTGAATGGATTGATCCACTTATGGTGGAGGTGCTTAAATTATGGTATATGTTGAATTTTATATAGTGCTATTGTGGAAGGTTATACCCACATGACTTGCAATATGATTATATGAGTATACACATGCAATGAAGTAAATAACTAATTAGATTACGATTATGTACATGTCTAGTATAATCAATGTGGAGGTGTTGAGTTGCTTGGTCTATAAATCCTTGAATGCAATATATGAAGATTATGATAGTATGTACATGCTTATGAAAACATTGAGAGGGAAGTGCCTATGCTGATAATGTTTTTGTTTTGTCATAGTACTAGGGACAATTAAACACACACTCCATGCATAAATTTGATTATGGTGTATCTATGGTGTCGATTGAATGTATAGTTCTCATATGCACCTTTACACATTATGATGATTCTATTGTGTTGATTGAAAGATAGTTCTCATGAGAACACTATGAATGTATATAAAAGGATTTCTCACATGTATATTAGGATTCTAAAGGTGAACGATAGTTCTCGCCTTATTGAATGAAGGCTAAAGTATTCCTTCACACATGTAGATACAATCTAAATACTATTAATGTATATGTTTGGGAATAATGCTTAGCATCGAGCGAATATGAAAAATGAGGTAGAGACTCTCCCGCTAGTTAGGCCGGGTCTTCTACATATTCTCTCATGAGATGGAATTTCTCCCGCTAGTTAGGTCGGGTTTCTAGAAGCAATCTCCTATCCCATAAGTATGTGCCCGTATAGGTATTAACTAGTGGATCCACACTAAAGATAAATATGTTAGTTCTACTTTAGGAAATTAGGACACCTATTTTGTGTGTGGGGTCATATGACATTGGATTCCATGTAGCTCACATGGTATATGTCGGTTAAGGCTATATTCCCTCTAATGAAAAGGAATATGAAATATGAATATGAAAGTGAGTTATATGCTATGGTTCCTCAAGAGATTATTTAAATTTCTGTTGAACCGGAATGTTTAGGAATGTATGTGTAGGATTAATTATAAAATGAAAGTATGATAACATAAAAACCATGAAAAAATGATCCTTGTCCAAAATTGATGAAATGTGATAGATCTGTAGGCTTGATAAGTCGAATGTGTTGGAGAACAATGTTACATGATAGGAACCGATTTGACTTCATGACTTAAGCTAAAATATGAATTAGGTAATATTATCATCTGATAATGAAACAATTTTTCAATAATGTGTGAGAAAATTTGAATGTTCAGACAATATGTGCCCATCAAGAACTTTCTCCATTGGTCCTGCTAAGATAAAGTAGACTAGAAGTTGGGATGTGATCATAGTCTGTTGTTTAGATTAGTCAATTTAAGCCTAAAAAGAACCAACCAAAAGAAAGCAATGTTCCGTTTGATACAAATGTTTGATCCTAAGATACACAAATCTTTCATTTCACCTAACTCACATTCCCTAAAATAATTGTTTTGTCTGTAGTCCTTCCTTGGAGATAATCAACTTGACTTAGGCCAAAAGCCTAAGTTAATGGTGGATAATTTAAAAGTTACCTTGACCTTGTCCATTGTCCGAAATCAGATATTGTGCACCTCAACTCATGCTAAATACATTAGTTGTGGGTGGCTGTGAAAAAAACTGAAATAAAAAGGGAATGAATAGAGTTGTGTGTATATAAGAGAATCTAAAAAGAAAGAAAAAATGTGACTTTGCACAAAAGAAGCAAAAAATATGATAAACAAAAGTGCTTAAAAATAAAGAAAAATAAAATAAAAGAAAAAGAAGAAAGTGAAAAATAAGACCGATATTGTCAGAAGTCACATCTGTGTTGAAAAGAGTAAAGGGAAAGAAAGTAAAATGAAAGGATGTCATGGATAGGTTGAGAAAAGAGGTAAAAATCCGATGTAGTGTTAAGGAGGAAAGAAAGTAACTAAAATAGTATCCAAATGTACCACACTTGACCCCGAGCCTATGTTACACGCTAAGAATGTCTTATAATGATCCTAGCAACTAGTTTGGAGAGTATAAGAAGTGAAAATAAGGGCAAGCTTGCGGTATTGAGCACTAACTGTACTTGAAGTCAAATCTGAGCGTGGGTGTTGAACGAATCCTAAAACTTTAAAGTCATATATGTGGGAGAGAATAAGGATTTCTTTTGAAGTGAGAGCACTAGTTATATTGTTGAAAAATTGATACATTTGTGATAGTGAATGTTGTATGTTGTGGTGTCTGTTTGTCGATCTATGTCATGTTTTGATCTATACAAGTTGGTTTGTTAATTCTAAGAAAAACGATTTGCACTATTAAAATGGGAGGGATTAAAATGGCCATATGATCGCTTCAGTTTGTATGTTTGCTTCTACACAAGTGACGTTTAAAGTTTTAGTGTCTCTCTTGAGAACAAACAACATGTTCAAGTTAAGGATGTTTATATAATGTGTGTTTATGGTATTTTTGATGCATTTCACTTATGACTTTTGTTATTATAGGAACATTTTGTATTGGAATTAATGTGTTATGTGATATGTTTTGGAGAAGTAGGCTTGACGCCGTTGGGTGAGATGAAAGCTGAAAATATGCAGAAGTAGCCACCCACGGAGTAACCTACCGGCCTTAGGTCCTCTCACACTCTATCGATGGGTAGGCCGATATAGGAGCATCAGGGATTTTTATCCAAGTGTGGTACTGCACAACGATCCATGGACCGTAGGTTGACCTATAGGCCATCCTACACATCCACCTAATGTGTTCAGAGAGTTGAAGTTCCATTACCTGATGAAAATTCTAAGTGTGGAGACATGGAAGAGGACACATGGACCAAAGGTCAACCTACGGTTTGTCCTACACGTCCTTCGTTGCTAATATTTGAGTGATTGTTCTAGCCTCTACTAAAAAAGTTCTAAGTGTTGAACAACGGAGGAGACTTGCGGACCGTAGGTTGAGTAGTCGATAGAAGTTGCATCCAAAATTTTATTTCCTTACTTTGTTTCCTTTTTGTTTAGGAAATGTTTTCCTTAAAATAGGGTATGTAAACCTCATTTTTGAGGGTTAGACATTATTGTTTACTTGTATTTTTTTGTATTTCTTGGGAATTAACTTGCAAACATCAGAAATTTTATTTCCGGATTTTGGCTTATAAGATTTCCGTTTTATAATTTAGTTCAACATTTTGGGTTTCTTCTACTCTAAACGTAACTTCATGAATTCTTATTATCAAAAAAGAATCGTGTTCTTTCAAGCATGAGTAGTTAAATCTACAACTAGGGTGGTGGGAACAATGAGAAATTAACAACGTATGAATAATAACTAAGTAATTTGTGAATAGGGTTGACGCATCCATCGGTAAGTTTTTCACTTAGATGTCTTTTTAACGTGTGCACGTGTTAGAACTCGCCTTGTTGCTACTCGCTGGAAAAAGGAGGTAGTTAATAAGAAATGAATTATCAACATAGATTTAGTGGAATACTATCTAATAGTCTAATGTCAAATGATGTTAGGGTGAAAACTAAGACATACATTGATGTGTTGTCTAATCTGAGGTAAAGGTACGGGTTAGTATACACTTGTAGACGGACCAAGGTGCGGGGTAAAATTATCTATTTTGAGGACCAATCACTTTGGGATACCTATCTTACCAACTTTGCCTGTAAAATAGTAGGAAAGGATTTTTATTATTAGTATTACCGTGTTATTTGTTTATGGGCAACACATACACCCTAGTTTCTATCTCATATTCATAACTAGAAGTTTGAATCTTGCTCACCTTTTACCTAAACAACAATCAGTTATTTATTTAAAAGCCACCACCTTTTATTTACTTGTATCGGAAATAAGTTGACTAAACGAATATAAAAGTTAAATAAGTTTAAGTTTGACCGTATTCCTCGTTGGATCGACCCCAACCTACAAGTTGGGTTCGTTATTTTACAACGACCGCGCTTATATATCCTTTCAAAAAGTATATTTGGAAGTTATGACTCATCATTAAAAATAGAGTGAACTCTCATGACGATGCAATCAAGCTACTTGAAGGACAGTTGAGCCAACTTTCGGAACAATTGGACCCAAAAATGACGGGGAACGACAAAATCATACACAAAACAACTTTGGTGGAGGATGGTGATAAAGATCTGGCTGTTGTGAATCATAGTGGGAAGGATGCGACAAGTGATATAGGGTAATGATGAAGCACAAGATCATGAAGAAAACAAAGGTATAAAGGAAGAAGAGACATTCATCCAACAAAGCGTAGCCAAAAAGTTACAAGAAAGGTGCACAAAAAAGCACCTCAATCCCAAAAGTGGTACAACATCCCACAAATATACCTCCTCCATTTCCCCAACACCTCAAGAAGAAAAAAGAGGATAAAAAGCTCAAGAATATCTTGTCGGAATTCAAGACGTTATCGATTAATCTCCCTCTATTTGAGGCATTGTTGGAGATGCGTTATGCCAAGTTTATGAAGGAGTTAGTCAAAAGAAAAGAAGCTTGGACTTCAAAAAAATTGAAGTCTCTCATAGTTGAAGTGAAATTATGACTAATGAGATGATTAAAAATGAAGAAGATCACGGAGCCTTCACTATTCCTTGAACTATCGGCATGCTCCAATTTTCCATGGCTCTATGTGATTCGCGATAGAATATAAATCTGATGCCATATGCAATCTATAAACAACTTGGGTTGGGTGAAACAAAGTACACCACGGTGAGGCTTTTAATGGCAGACCAATCGACCAAGAAACCCATGGGGATACTTTATGATATCTTAGTAAAAATTGATTGATTCATTTTTTCAGCGGATTTTGTGATTCTTGATTGCGAGATTGATTTTGAAACTTCCATTATGTTGGGAAGACCACTCATAGCAACCGGGAAAGCATTGGTGGATGTTAAAACTGGAGAATTCAAGTTCCGAATGAACAAAGATGAAGTCACTTTTAATGTGTGTAATTTAATAAAGCACCAAAGAGATATTAATATGGTTTTGACTATTGATGGAATCGAGAAAGCATTAACTAGTGTGAGCCATTCGATGTGTATGAGTGAACCACTTGAGGTTGTGCTAGAAAACTATGATTAGTTTGAAGTCCAAGGTTCCGATGAGGTAGTAGCTTCCATTTCAGACTTGGGGGAATGTTCAAAAGCTCAAAGTAAAGTTCGATATTGATCTGAAAAATCGAGAAAGTCCTCCCGCGAAGCCATTAACAGAGGAACCACCTAAGCTTGAGTTGGAAGTTCTCCCTTCCCATCATCGATATGCATTCTTGGGGTGTTCTGATTTGCTTGAGTGGCAATTAAATTTACTTCTTGAAGTGTTGAATATATACATAAAATTTATTGGATTGACTATTGCTGACATTGTGAGCATTCCATCTAACATTTACACATACAAAATTCAATGCGAAGCGAATGTAAATCGAGTATTGAGAAGCAAAAGAGATTGAACCAACCGATACAAACGGTGGTGAAAAATGAGATAATAAAGTGGTTTGATTGAGGTGTTATCTACCCTATTGCAAATAACAAGTGAGTGTGTCTGTGATTTCAGGTATCAGGACATTACGTCCAATTCAAGTGCCAAAGATCGTTAGTCAGCATATCACCGTACCAAATGGCTTGGGATTGTTCCCAAAGGGAGTGGTACGTATTTGAGAGTCTATAGCCAAATGTGAATATGCTCTGATCAGTCATAGCTAAGCAATTACGAATAAAACATAGTTCAACTTTGGGGTGATACAAGTGTCAATTATCGGGTGGTGGGGGGTGGTGGCTGTAATTATCAACTAAAAAAGCAAATAAATTGAAAGTAACAATTATAGAGAAGGTATTATTGGGATGTGATAGGATTATGGGACGATATATACAAGTGGGTTATTGTAAGTAATAGTGAATTGTTGTAAATCAGTGACTAACCTAGACTATAGTGGTGAAAGAGTTTCTCTCGAACAATCTACCTTGTATTAAATTGGTTTCTCTCGAACCCCAATAAGTAGTAATTAAGAGCAGCCTTTGATTTAGTCCATTCATTCTCTCGAGTTGAATGTGTGTAAGATGGTTCAGGATTCACTCTTTCGAGCTGAATCCATTAAATCCCAATACCCACGGACCATCAAATAACTTGGTTTTAAAACGTCTCTCTTAAGAAAGCTAAAAACGTGAAGGTAGAGTTGCATTTGAAACTAAAAATCTTTTGATGAATACACAATTACTCAATGAATTCATTTTTAAACAACGTTTACACTATCAATTAACCACACTCAGAGATAAATCAATCCATAATCACATAATCACAACCCAAGAATAGGGGTTTTAGCTAGACATCATAAAAAGGTAAGAATCTTTATCAAATCGTGTTTCCATCATTTGGGTAAGATTAATATTATCTTTAATGACGTGTAATATTAGAATATTCAACACCCACTTCCAATTGCATAGAAATAGAAATCTTCAAAGATAAGGAAATATTGTCTCTAAACATAATTCTTTTCTCACAAAATTGAAAAAAAAATTATATTATGATTCAACCAAAGATAAGATACTAATCTAAAAGTCTAGACAAGTATTTATATTCGCCAAAAAATCTGTTGTGTAGGATCATTCGACACAATAAGTCGATATCGCCGAGTGGAAGTGATCCTCCCTTTTGTCCATTCCATCGTCTTTCTACTTTTTCCTTTAACATCCTTGATGTTATGTATCTTTGGAAGATCTAGCACTTCGTCGCAAGACCGTTCAGCGACTCGCAAACTGCTCCTTTCTATCTACCACTTAATTTTATCCTTTGAGGATTGGCACTCTCGAACATTAACCGAGACATTGACAATTCGGCGACCCGCCTAATGGATAAGGCGATCCTCAGTTCTGCTTTTCTTCGTTCTTTGAGCTTCCTTGCTACTTTTTGCACAATAGTGCCCATGATTTTTTCCGCAATCCAAATACCTGAAATTTAAGGATTTACATTGGTTATTGGCACAAAATATGCATTTGAGGACACTAAATCTATAATAAAGCCTCAATCATGAATGCCCACAAAAATACTCAACTTACTCATGCAAGGATTAATTGTGCACACAAAGACTCAAGTTGTGACTCACCATTATCAAAGAATCTCAAGCTCACTTTAATTTCTTCAAATGCAAGTTCAAGCTCAACAAAGGTGTTCAAATACCCTCACAAAATTAATGATTCAGTATTCCACACATCATGGTTCAACAATATGAAGTTTTGGAATTAAATGTAACACTCACAATAACAAAGATGAACACAATGCAAGACTTCTCCCATAGGTTTGCTCATATTTTCCAATCAACCCTAGTTTAATGTCACTCAAGATCAAAAAAGGTCTTTTAAAGGCTTGTAATGGGGTTTAGTGTAAAGGTATGGTCATTTAGGAATAGTTACTTCTATCCTCATGAAATATGGTGTGAATAAAAGTTTCTTTACTTTTCTTCCCCATTTTTATTTGTGCTCACAAGTAACCACATTATTCATCTTCCATGAACTATTGGAAACCCCATTTTCATTGCATTTCCAAAACTTTATTCAACAACTTTTTTTGGATATTCTTCTTTTTCATTATTTTCTTCTTTTGTCATTCATTTTTTTTGTATGGAGGAGTTCCATCTTCTTCAAAAACATGGGTAAATGGGGTATTCATTACAATTCTTGACTTTCCTTCTATTTGCACCACACCCCCAACTTAGGCTTTTGGCCTATGTTGGCTATCCACACAAGCCACAATTAATGAGGATTATAGGTAATGGGTGAATAAAGGTCAATATTTCATCAAGTTTCTTCCATGAGAAGATTAAGCCTCAACGGGTGCCCAAACGGGGTTCACACACTCACAAGGTAGGCCACAAAAGAGGTATACTGTAAATTTGTTTCACAATATTTAAAGTTGCCTAAGATAATATCATGAGATTTCATCACTTAGTCAACCGGACTAATGGGGAAAATTGTAGGTGTCATCATGCATGGTTCATCGTAAGCTCATCACACTAGGTATTGGCACCAATGACAAACAAGACTTCACACTTCTGCTAGTGTGCAACGTTCTTTACAAGAGACTCAATTTTATAATTTTCTAGTCACAACAAGATCAAAGAGTTAACATATTGCCAATGCAACTTCATTTGGCATCATCGTAATCACATTTATTTTATTTAGATTATGAGCACTATTCAAGTAATTGATATTGATCCAAACCAATACACAAATTTTCAGAAGAAGAACCATATTCACTACAAATAAGGGATGACAAAATTATTTGGAATGGTCAAAAATAATTTTACATTTAAAAACATGGAGCCGCACGCTTATATATTCCATAAAAATTAGTGTATAAGACAATTTGTTCTAAAAACCCAAAAAGAAAACATGGTCACAACACAAAACAAAAAGGATGGGCCGCACCGCACCACAAATAAAGTCATTTTCCCTCAAATGCAAACAAAAATATCCAACAGTAAAAATAAAAGTAAGATAGAGAGTAAGGTGAAGAGGGGATCATGTCTACACAGTTACTCCATCTGTCTAGGCATCAATGCTAAGTGCATCAATCTGATCTCGGACCTCAGCACTTGGAGTCACATCATGAGTAGTAGTAGATGCACTAGGATCACTTAAGGGTGTATCTGCCAACGAAGCTTGCACAACTACATCCACAGTGGCCTTCTTAGTCTTAGTGAGGCCCTGATCTGAGGCTTCCTCAACAACCTCCAACATCTACTCATCTCTCTCCGCCTCAGACTCATGATGAGTTGTCTCCTCTACTCTAACCTCATCTTCGGTGGTAGTTCGAGGCATCTCTCGTACATATGGAATCTCCACAGTCCCAAAAATCATATACATGTCGCTGGACTATAGCTAATCAAAATCACTCCTCCTTCCGAGGGGTTCCCCTAGCAACTCGTGCTAATCTTGTCGGTGATGTAGCGCTCGGATGGACAAAGGTTGGGTCCTTCTTTATGCCGATGTCCTCGTCGATCACCCGATAAGTCAGGTTAAACGACTTGTATTCTTGGAGTAGACATGTATCTTCTTTGGAGCCATTTGTACCTGCGGAGAAGATGTGAGTATCATACTAGCATACCGACATACTCAAAAAACCATGGAAAGAAGAAAACATTAAAATTTAAAACATAGATTTTTGTTACAAAGTCAGATCGATGGGACCCATCGTCAACCAGTCATTCAGTTGACGGTCCGTAGACTACGTCCATCGTCTGACAAATAGAGTTATTTTAGGATGGGTTGAAACTAGGTTTTCTGATGGAAATAACAGTCGCGCAGAATGGTCAGTCGATCAATCGACGGACCGTAGTCCACTTTCATCTTTTTGAAACTTAAAATTTTTTCTGTGCATTTCAATTGACGGACTCCGCCCGTCGATTGATCGACGGTCCGTAGAGGGGGTCTCGTACTATCGGCCTGAGATAGAATTTAGGCCTTTGTCAAGTTATATTTTTTAGTTTCTTTAATGACTCCTTTTTACACAATCAAGTTTAAACATGCGTTTTAATATACCAAATATTAGTTCGTCATTCCTAGAGTTCTTATTTCGTGCAACAATCGAACCTAATTCAGTAAAAAAAGCATGGAACCCTAATTCAGAACTTTAAGACAAGTTTAGATAAACAACATTTTAGGCAGAACAATTTTCTACACAACCATAGTCTATCATTCCAAGGGAAGTAACTACGTAACTTTTAGCATGCAATTTTAACTTCATTCAGTCCCAAGGTCAAGACAACCTCTCGAATTCCTTTATTCAACTATGAACGAGAATTCAAAGTTAAGGGAAATAAAATTAACGTTTTAGAAGTATATAGTGTTGTGGTTGTTAGACTTGACGATGTAGCCTACGCTTCCGAGCCCGATCACCGACTTTTTGTGAGTAGTAGAAAAGAGAATTTTAGAGAGAGAGAAAGTTTAGGATGGGAGGAATCTGATGGGGGTGAATGATTTTAGGTTTTGGACAAAATAATTTGGGAGTGAAATAGGAAGGAATTGGTGGGATGAAACGGTTAAGGAATAGAATTTTAAAAGAAATGGAAAGAGGGGTGGAATTTGAAAGGGGTGACTTTTAATATTACTGGCCTGGTGGGATCAGATCACTGGCAATCTTCTATCTACAAAACCCCGTTAACGGGACGTAGATCATAAACGGTCCATCGATTGGGACCGTAGATCACTTTTAGACTTAGAAAAAATTGGAAACATACCTGGGATATACGAACAACATCGATGGTCTGTCGATAGAACGACGGTCCGTTGATGGGGTCCGTAGACCTCTGCACTAGTCCATTTTTTGCAGATTTGTACTTTTGCTTCTTGCACATATAGCACCAATTAGACCATTATTTTTGTCTTTTTCTTGACACTTATGAGACGCGAACCCTACACTAATCTCTATCCAACACTAGCACACAAGCAAAAAAATAAATAATGAGAACAACTAAACAAGACTACACCTAATTTTGCAAGGAAACAAAACCTAGGATAAACACTTCTTAGTCTGAGATGTTATTTTTCATTTTCTCCTAGGATAAACACTTCCTAGTCTACACTTCTTAGTCTGAGATGTTATTTTTCATTTTCTCCTAGGATAAACACTTCCTAGTCTGAGACCGTTATTTTTATATTCTCCTAGGATAAACACATCCTAGTCTGAGATCGTTATGTTTTACTTTTCTCATAGGATAAACACTTCCTAGTGTGAGACCGTTATTTTTATTTTCTCCTAGGATAAACACTTCCTAGTCTGAAACCGTCATTTTTATTTTCTCCTAGGATAAACATTTTCTAGTCTGAGATCGTTATTTTTATTTTCTTCTAGGATAAACACTTTCTAGTCTGAGACGTAATTTTTTAGTCTTAGGATAAACACTTCCTAGTCTGAGACATTAATTTAATTTTCTCCTAGGATAAACTGTAATGACCCATTAGGCAATTTTGAGTACTAGGACTATTTTGACTTTTTCTATAGAATTTTAAATGGACATTTTAAACTATCCGATAACTACAATTATTTAATTAGCAGATATTTATTTCATAAAGTAAATTAGTTAATAGTTAATGGACTAAGTCTATATTCATTTAATATCCAAGTAATTTGACCCGTGTAAAGAGATGAATTAAGAATAATTGAGGGTTAAGAATTCTTTTATCACCTCACATTGCACTAAAACTTCTATCTGCAGACGACGAGGAAAATCCTCACATAACCGTAAGTCATCACTAAAGCTGCCAGGTAATTATTTAGCTGATATTGTCGTGTGCATGTGTTGACTGGTTGGGAATTATATTTGGTTTAACAAGTTAAAAATATGTTGTAAGTTATTGTTGCCAACGAATCACTGCTAGCAAAATTTCGGTTGGAAATTTTCATTAAGGGATATAGATATGTGTTGACAATATTTCGGGTGGAATATATATATAATATAAATAAGGTTAAGAAAACAAAATTTGGATAATTTTACACTATACCGTATGATGGATTTTTGGTAGGACAAATTAGCTTTTAATTAGGATAGAGTAATCATTACGGTAATGATTGATTCATTATTTTAAGTGCTTATACATTTAAAAAGGAACTGAAGTATAGTAACTGCAGGCTTGGAGTTCTATTGTTTTGGTAAATTTCGTTAGTTTCTGTTGCTATTTTTTTGCTACTATTAATAATTAAGCGAAATGTATATGTACACTATTAGGGTATATTATTTAGTTGAATTAAGATTTAACCATAGACTTGAAGTTTAGCAAATATAATGTTGACATAGAAGTTTTTTCAAAATTAGGATTTGGGTAAGAGATATGAGCGAGTTTTTGGGTCTAGGAAAGATATATAATAATATGGGTGTCTATGAACTTGCGTGCTTACAAATATTGTGTAACTGGTAGATTGAGAACATTCCAAAGCTTTGCGAAAAGGAAAGGAATGGAAAAGTGGTCGGCATCAAGGTATGTTAAGATGAGGGTCTCAGACCAATGGTGTGACAGGCATTGGTACGAGTACCAATGTTATAAAAGGAAAAATCTATTACTATAATATGATATATTGCAATTTGAGAATGCCAAAGCATATAGGCATTAACTGAAGTATTTAGTGACTTGATTTCTTATGTGTTGCTGTGTTCCTTTACCGAACCTGTATAATTGTGATAATTGAGGTGATTATATGTCATAGCTAAATTTGATTTATTGAGATGTTGTATTATACCTTTTTATTGATATCATATTGTGCACACGCATTGACATGAGATTGAGTGTGATTAAAGGTCTAACATGTGGAGATCGTCCGTGTTGAGATCGAGTTATGATTATAATTTGGACACGTATAGATCGTCCATACGAGTGATTGGTTTTGATTATAAATTGGGCACGTGGAGATCGTCCGTGATGGGGATTGTTTGATTTATGATAGTGCGTGGATATCGTCCTCACAGACACGTGGAGATTGTATGTGTCGGTATATGGACCTCGCGAGTCCCCTGTGGGTCATGAACTCTAAATGTATTTCCGAGGAGTATCATGTATATACGGTTGAGAGAGTACTTTGAATCCGAGGAATATCATTTAATGGTGTCAAATTGCATCGCATCTTATTACATCGTTCATTTTTGTTGATTATGAGTACTATTAGTGGTTGAAAAGCACGTGATATTTGATTACCTCTATTGATGGAACTTGACTGGTAAATATAATATAGACTTGTATACATAAAGAACTGATTTTCTTACATAAACTGTTGTTACTACTTCTTCGCTGTCGGTCTATGAGATATACTGGGTACACGTGGTTTCGTACTTATACTACACTTGCTGCACTATTTTGTGGTGCATATTGGATTTCAATTTCGAGTGCATATCGTGGATCTTTCAGATTTGAGTTTTGAATTATCATGGAGTTGTGGTGAGCTACTTGGCTATTCTGTGGCCCACACCTCCTTCTATGTCTTTAGACGTTATCATTTTATTTTAGTATTTATACAGGATATTTCTCTCATCTAGGTTTGTGGTTTAGTTCTAGACTTGTATCGTAGTTTATAATCTCTTGTACTTAAGACACTAAATCTTAGAGTGATGTTTCTATTTCCGCATTTGTTTTGAACACTTTGTATGATAGCCATTAGTTTTTTACTTACCTTTTCACGTATAAGTTGAATTGCTAAACTTATTGGGTTGGCTTGCCTATCAGTTAGGAACATAGGTGCTATAACGACTTGTGATTTTGGGTCATGACATAAACACTTTGTAGTTTGAGTTTATATTTTTTATTTACATTTGCCAATAACTCACTAAATTTTTTAAAATTTTTCGAGTGAAAACTGGGGCAAAATTTTGTTTATTTCTTTTGTTTATGATGATTTTTAGGTTTCTTCAAGCGAAGCATGGATTAGAAATTCAAGAATAAGGTTTCAACTCTTTTCAGAATGATCAATCCCATGATAGCCAGAATCAACTTCTTCAATGCATGTAGCAGCCTCACTTCTTGACATCTATTTCTAGTTATCTTCTAATCAAGAAATCATGCATTCATTCAAGAGCATTTTCAAGTGGTCCTTTTGAAGAATGTCAAAAACTCACTCTAAGTGGCAAGTTAAGCATCCAATTCAATTCAAGATCGAGATACTCAAACAAAAATCAAGGTGATATCTGAAAGTCAAGACTCAAGAGAAGCTACATAGATAGGAGCTTGTGTTTTATTTTCCTTTTGACTATTAGTTTTCACTTTTATGTAATTAAGGATAAGAACCGCGATCTGGAGCCTCGATGGAACCTCACTCAACTTCCAACTCATCAAATCATCTCCTTGAACTACATATGACCTAATTCCCTTATAACGCGGGATATGTAAGATGTCCAAAGCAAGGACTCGATCGCATATTTTCTTTCAAATAAGTGTCCGTTCAAAACTGGTGGCTTTGTCTAATTCTTTGCCTGAAAACACTTCGTATTTTCAGTCAAAGAGGGACAAACTGTAGACACGTAATTTTTGATCGAACTTAAGGTAATACATCATTTTTAGGACATAAATATTACTTTTATATATAAATTAAATATTTTATTTTTCATCGTATTTTAGTAAGTTTATTTTAAAAGGTTGGAAAAACTACAAAATATATGTTTTCTTTTAATTCAAATTTTTATAAGTTAGTAATTTTAATATGTGTGTATATATATATATATATATATATTATCACATTTTTTTGTTCTAGCTATTTAAATTTTCAAAATTTTTATAAATTGAAAATAATAACAATTATTTATTATTATTGTATTTTATATCTTAATTACAATTTTTTTTTAAAAAATACAGAATAATCCCACTACACTAAACTACCCCCATTTCCCATCCCCACTTTCCACTACATTTACCCCAACCCACCATTCATACTGTCAACCTCACCCATCTTCCTCCCCACTTTCCACACGTATCCAAGCAACAACAATAACAGACACACCCAAAACAATACTACAATATAAAAGAATGGAGAACAAAAAAAAAATCACCAGAAGAAGAAAACACACAAACACACACCCGTACAAGCATACAAAAATTCCATTTTTCTTACTATTAATACCCCTAGAAGTAACATGGCGTACTTGACCTCTCGGATATCTTATACAAGCCCATAGTTATCATTCATCGCATTGTCATAGTAAATTTGGTGGAAAATTTAAAACTTTTCATAGAACATCATATGCTAGAAACATCACTTCATATATATATATATATATATATATATATATATATATATAATATAAGTCATAATACATATTTAGACCTTAAGGCTCTTTGCCATCATAGACTCAACATCATTAGAGTACATTAGGGACACAACCCCTTATGACATAATACATAAGTACAATATCAAATTGACTTTACACTAAGTTAGACATTAGGACATTTTTCGATTTAAGGATTCCTTTCCTTGAGCTTGGGAATCATATAACAAGCTCCTCAACATAGAGACATCCCTTGAAGCATCCACAACCTACACTTTGTGTAAAAAGTAGAGAATAATGGAGTTAGTAGAAGAATATACTAAGTATGGCAACCATGCAAAAACATGCATTAAAAGGGACATTTTTCTTGAAATCATAC
Organism: Solanum lycopersicoides; assembly: GCA_022817965.1. Classification (NCBI taxonomy): domain Eukaryota; kingdom Viridiplantae; phylum Streptophyta; class Magnoliopsida; order Solanales; family Solanaceae; genus Solanum; species Solanum lycopersicoides. Next base: position 72,506,529 of record CM040618.1, on the reverse strand, counting down.
TTCATGCCTTTTTGTGAAAATCTTCATAAAACCTTTATACAATAAGCATTATATCATTTACATACTTCACATAAGCATATTCAATGATCCTACATCATATAAAATCACATATTACATTTAAGGCATTTTTGACCCATTTTACAGTAATCTTTTTCTTCTTTATAGTGAACTATTTCGTTTTACAGTGAATCATTTTATTATTACCTTCTTATTCCCCCAAGTAACCCTCTAGTGATACTTGGTGCAATGCATCACCTTAAGGCCACAAGGAAGTCATACATACAACCTACATAAGCCAACACATACCATCATAAAGTATAATACATCATAGATACATTTAAGTCAATACCATAGGGACATTACAGTGAACTCTATTCACTTTGCACACATACCAACGTCACTTTAAATATAACCTTATGAGACCTTACTCACAATCCCAATCTAAGTCTAGCAGTGCAATGTACATGTGAAGCCCCATAACCTCACACATACTTAGTAAACCTATCATGAAACCACAAGCCTTAACATCCAATTCATACATCAACATAGTAAGTGAAGACAACTTCATTTATGTCGACAAACCTTCATCATGTAGTCATTAAGACCAATATTATGCATATACAACAAGACCACTTCATATAGGCTCATACCATGCATTTCATCACAACAAGTAGACAAATACTACAAAGTCATGCATAAGGAACACTTACATAGACACATGCATTAGAACACCTTCCTAGGACTTCCTTCAAGAGCCACTTGTGAAATGCATAGGTGAAGTCCCATACCACCACCTACACTAAGAAACTACCTTTAGGTTATCCTAGTTAGGGTCCTTACTTTACTTCCATTGTCCATTTTACTTTAGGGAAACTATAGCCTTAACCGACACTAAGACCATGGGTGCTACATGGAATTTGGTGTTGTAGAGTCTTACACCAATGGAAGGTGTTCTTACTTAGCCTAGGTAGAACATGAACACATGCTAGTATACTAGTGAATCACTTGCTAGATCCTATGTGGCAAGCATATTTATGGAACTTGGAGGTACATGTGAAAACCCTCTTTATGCCAAATGGGGAATTATAGTTATTCACTTATGGAAACCATCTTTATGCCTATTGAGGCATTTGATATATCCACCTCATGAGGATTATGGTGACCTACCTTCCTACAATGGGAAGGGACACCCCTCATCTTCATGTTCACTCTGTGCTAAGCTATGTTCCCTTCTTATTAGAAAAACTTTATTAACTTTAATTTATAAAATTAGTCTTAGGAGAGTTAACTCCTCATATGCTTAGCTCATAGGTCATAGATGAGAATTCATCAGCCTATATCATGTGAGAAACCCTTTCACATGGACATATCATATGTAAGCACCTATCTAGTTTAGGGTACACTTGAGCACACCTTTCAAGGCCACTCTATTGACTAGATCTTCATACATGTGTATGTATACTTATATGTGAGAAAACCTTTCACATAACACATAAATGTCACACATGTTCATATATCAATGCATAAGTCTATAGGTGTAACTATATGAGCAATCCTTTCATATCAACACTTTAAGACACTAGGCACATTCATATTTCATCATATCATATACTTAACATCATAGCATGTAAGACATATTCATAACATGTTCATACAATCATATGCATGTACTTAGAAGACCAACCTAGGAACTATCCTATCAAGGTACACATGTGCAATGCATAGACCATGTTCCATACCCTTTCCTATAATTGTACACCTATCAAGTCATCCTAGTGAATGATACATCACACGACATCATATAATAGATAGCACAGCAGAAGACTCATTTATTCAAGACTTACAACAACTTACAGTAAGATCTAGTCTTTATGCACCTATCTTAGCTTTATATCACATATAACATTATAAGACCTCATCATAGGCAGCAAGTACACATAAGATTAACATAACCATTTACATGCTCATGACATTAGAAACACAACCTAGATTATAGCTAGAATAGTAAACTAGGTGTAACGACCCAGATTCTGGAATCCGAATCGCAATCGGCGTCGTTGACCTCTTAGAGGTCGCTGACAAGTCTGATCTTTCATTCATCACATTCATTTCTTTAAATTTACGGAAAATTTAAAACTTTTTAACCGTATGAAGTATACATAGACTTCATATAATTATTAACTAGTTACATCATATACTAAGCTCAACATAAGAGAAACAACCATCTATCATAAGAGTCAATTCGAAATAGAAGATGAATATATCATAAATAGTTTGCCAAACACGGCCTTATGACAAAGCTTCGACATGAAAGTACGAACGAAACGCTAGGGACAACATCCACTAGCTATGTCTAAAAATAAGGCTAGACTAAAACTGTAGCGTCCTCAAAATCAAGAGGACCTACCAAATGGTCTAGAGAAAACGCTGAAGTCCAAACCGCTGCAAGTGTTGTAAATCTGCTTTCTGACCTGCACCTATAAAAATAGTAAATAGTAGGGGGTTAGTACACCACTTGTACTATGTATGAGTGTATGCACACATACACATAAAGCTATGCATGATCAATGAAAGCTCTTCCTAAGCAACATGCCATTTCTAGAAAGTGTAGGCATTAGACTTTCCTAATTCGTTAGTTGTGAATTGTGGTATGAATATGATGTATTTTAATGCATTCAAAGCACACAACTCATTTTCTATATGATTACAAGACATTAGTATAATCAACATAATTTTGGAACAAAACGAGTGAAGATTTGAAAATTTAGTCTTCCTAACCCGAGGGCTCCCTTTTTGACACTTAGATTATTTTTCAATCTTTTTCTTCTTCTTGTTATGTAGTTCAATAATTCCTTTGGTCCTATTTTTTACTTACAAGTGCAATAATTCATTGTAGTCCCATACCCACAATGAATCGATGTAAGTAATCCAAGGACTAAGGAATGATTTCCCTATATTATAGTGAGTCATTCTTTACATTATATATTCATTACGTTTCATAAGCCATTCTCTATTGGTCATGCCATTTATTTCATTACTTTCATCTTAGGGAAGTTATGAGGTATTTAATTAACATTACGTTTCTACTTCCCTTTATTGGCATCATATAAGAAGTCATTATAAGCCAATCTTATTTGGCTTTGCGCATTATTTGCTGAAACTTCATGAGTGTGACATTGGCAATTGACATTCTTAAGCTCTTCTTCATTGCTTACTTTTAACATACTTTCCATTATCATCATCATTCTCACTTTCATAGTGACATCATTAGGAATAAGATCATGCTAGCTTAACATGAAATCCAGTGTCTTCCCCACACGGAAAAGAGGTGATTCACCGGTTAAAATGAATCTAGATCATGTGACCTACTCATGAAATCCAGTTCTGCCCACACATGGAAAGGGGTGATCCCCGGCTAAGGCGAATCCATCTCAAGTGTTAACTCCACACCAAAAAGAAGTGGCTCACGACTATAGTGAACCAAGAACATATCGTGAGCATTAACCGACATAGATCATGTGAGCTAAACATGAAATCCAGTGTCTGCCCCACACCGAAAAGGGGTGGAATCACCGGCCAAAGTGAAACCGAACTTTCCTAGCTTGCTTAGGTGGAAACCACTGGCTAGTTCCTATGTTGGCTAGACATAGTCCAAAGACTAGGGACGTAATGAGACTACTTATCCACCTCGGTGGTAGCCTCATCTCATGAGACTTACACGTGCAAGCACATGCTCATAACTATTCTATCGGTGCTGTGCTCACTTTCATTATCTTTTTTATCTTTTAGAGTTGACTCAAGCATTATGGAAGCTTGCTTCTAGATTGAGATTTACTTACTCTTTTGATGACTTGTCATCCTTACTTTACATTGATGAAATGTGAATTGTCCTTGCATATCATCCTTATTTTATATTGATGAAATGTGAATTGTCCATACATATCATCCTTACTTTATATTGATGAAATATGAATTGTCCTTACATATCATCCTTAATTTACATTGATGAAATGTGAATTATCCTTACATATCATCCTTAGGTGTTAATGAGACTAGTCTCACACATTCTAACACCTTCATTCGTGAGTATTCTTTTAACATAGTAGCTTAGGTGTAAGTAAGACTTGTCTCACTTTCTTTAACACCCCATTCTGGTCACTTACTTAGTTTAGACCCCTTTAATTATGTTATAACTCACGTTACTTCTTTACTTTAGTGTAGTAGCTTCATTTCATCGTTTATGGACGATGAGCACTTCTTTCAAAGAGTTACATATATTCATAGTTCATTCTTTTAGAGCATGTTGGGAGTTGTCACAATGAATGGCATGCCCTTTAGAAGTATTCATAATATCATTTGATACTCTAACTACACGAGATTGGCATATGATTAGTATTGGCCTTAACATTTGGGATGTTAAACTAGCAAATCATTTTTGTTGGCACAAGCCAATTTTACGTATGTTCATATTTAAATTGAATATGTATGAACTTTTAGCCAATCTTTCAATCATTTACATAAGCTCCTAGCCATTAGCATGCATTCGTTTTGACAAAGTAGTGTTAATCAATTTTATTGGCATCAGATAGTCAATTCATTCAAGATGTGATTTCATAGAGATCTTTTAAGCCAATCTTAGTTCATGACTTTAAGCATAACGTTTTTAAGCATTTTGGATAACATCACATTAACATTTGATGAATATAAAACCTTCATAAAGTCACCTTAACAGTAAGTATGCATTAAGACGTCACACATCACACTTAACATTTTTGAACATATCTTAGTAATACATCGTTCTTTTAATTCACGTAAGGAACCCTTAGCATCAAACGAGTTAAATTCATAGTTCATTCTGCATTCATAATTCAAGAACATTACACATAAGATCAGTCAGAACCACATACTAACAACATGATCTCTAACCTATTCAACATGGAATCGAAAAGGATACTAGGGACAAGGAGTTCGACGAGAACACGGGAACAACCCTAGTTTTCAAGATCTTTGAATTCGTTGGAAAGAAAGTTCTCTTGGAGAAAGAAGTCAATGACAGAAACCCATACCTTGAGTAGAACTTACTCTACGAAGACCACTTTGAACAAAAACTTGAAGATACCTTGAAATCGCCCAAGAACGTCTATGCACTTTTCCGTTTTAGCGTTCTTTGTTTACTGCCTCGTTCTTGCATTTTTGTTCTAAGTGTGTTGATCGTAAATGATTAGGTTTAGGAACTGATTTTGACTTATTCAACTAAGGCTATTTTAGTAAATTAACCAACTTATTAGTAAATTACCAAAACGCCCTTCCTAAGTTGACTAAACAGAGGAAGATGTTGAGTTTGACCAAAATTTGGAAATCGGCATTGACCCTAGTTTCGGTCAATATTTTGACTTTTTTTTAATTAATTAAATCCTTAATTTAATTAATTTATTGACTTAGGGAAATTACTAAAATACCCCTAAGTCTTTGGGACCATAGCTAACCCTTTTGGACCATCCTAGGTTAGGTACTAGGTTGTCCCCTCAACTAGTACTAGGTTCCACCCGATTTGTCCTAGGTTATCGGGTGTATTAGGGGATCCAATTCAGTTAGTCCTAGGTTAGTTGTCTAGTTAGGATAGGTTGTTCGGACTTAGAATTAGTTAGGTTTGCTTTTCCCATATGGAGGGACCCGCCCGTGTGTGTCATGCCTTACCGACCTAACCGAATTTGGTAAGGGTGGTTCTGTGGTCCCCTTGGTCGGTTCCTTCACGTGTGTTGCCCATGTGCTTGCACATGGGTTTGTTGCACTTTCCTAACTAATTTATATTGATGGTTCATTTGGGAATGTATACTTATTGTCCCAAGGACCCTCACCATGTCCTTGGGCACTGCTTAATTTACATGATCATTTTAGATGGTCATGTGGAATGGTATCTAGGCTTGACACTTGGATGCCTCATACCTTTTGTGAGTTGGACGAAATATATTTTATTATCTTAGGGTTTTCATTGCAGTTACATTTCTTAAACATCAATCTTGGATTGGGGGCATGACAACCCAAAAAGTATATCTCATATTTGTATATAGAAAATTGGCTAATACCTCTTAGCCAATTTTTCCTACACTATGCCCAATATTCCTCAATATTGGGCATTGAGGTGCCTATGTACCCCTAATAGGCTATCCTAAGGGCATACTGGGCTCTTCATTAGACATATGATTTTCCGGAATGTTACATTATCCCCCCCCTTAGGAACATTCGTCCCCGAATGACACTTACACATCATTTAAACAAAGAGGGTGATTTTCGGAAGTTACTTTATCATGCTTAAACTTTTCCCTTTTGTAAATATCTGATTCACACTTATTTGGATGATGCATAACATTCAAGCTTATCTGAAGATTCATATTAGAGATTGAGGAATTTCCTTCCCAACCTCACTTAACTTAATGCACATCACAACTCATGCAATACAAAAATCATGTCTATGCTACACAAAAACAGCAACATAAAATGCAAACATGACTTAATTTTAACTCACATAGTGCTATTATAGGACATACGATTAGTGGCCTATCACACCTAATAGACTAAAGCACTTATACTTAGAGTTTTCTTAAGCATAAACCACACTTAGGAAGAGAGTATCTAACCTTAAGAACTGAACAAATGAGGGTAGCGGGATCTCATATCGGCCTCGGCCTCCCACATTGCTCCCTCAACAAGATGGTTCTGCCATAGGACATTCACGGTGGCAACCTCCTTGTTCCTCAGCCGCTTCACTTGGCGATCTAAAATTTCAACTGGAACCTCTTCATAAGAAAGGTTCTCATCAACTCCTAACCCCTCAACAGGCAGGATGGATGCTGGATCGCCTAGACATTTCTTAAGCATAGAAACGTAAAACACTGGATGAGTAGAAGCAAAGTCTTGAGGTAATTTCAGCTCGTATGCAACGTTTCCCACTCGCTGCAAGATCTCATAAGGACCTACATACCTCGGACTCAACTTGCCTTTCTTACCAAACCTCATCACCCCTTTCATGGGTGATATATTCAGGTAAACTTGATCACCCACCTCAAACTCAAGAGCTCTCTTTCGGTTATCTGCATAGGATTTCTGACGACTGTAAGCAGTAGCCAATCTATACTTAATCATCTTCACCTTCTCCACAGCCTCATGCACGATCTCAGGACCAAGGATGGCCGATTCTCCTACTTCGGAGCAGCAAATCGGAGATCTACATCTTCGGCCATATAATGCTTTGAAAGTTGCCATTCCAAATACTGGAATGGTAGCTATTATTGTAAGATAACTCTATCAGTGGCAAGTGATCATACAAACTTCCCTTGAAGTCAATAACACATGCTCTCAACATGTCTTCAAGGGTCTGGATAGTACACTCTTTTTGCCCATCTGTCTGCGGATGGAAAGCAGTACTAAGCTTCACCTGTGTACCCAAACTTTCCTTGAAAGATTTCCAAAAATGGGAAGTGAATTGAGCCCCTATGTCCAATATAATAGATAGAGGAATCCCATGCCATCTCACTATCTCATCTATATAAAGCTTGACATAGTCTTTGTCCTTGAAGGAAGACATCACAGGTATGAAGTGAGCGGACTTGGTCATTCTGTCAATAATAACCCAAATGGAATCATGTAGTTTCCTAGTCTTTGGCAGACCAACAACAAAATCCATATTGATAGCCTCCCACTTCCATGTTGGGATCTCAATCATCTGAGTGAGACCTCCAGGCTTAAGGTGTTTGGCCTTAACCTGTTGGCAGTTCGGACACTCCTTCACGAACTTAGAGATATCTCTCTTCATGCCTTCCCACCAATAGACCTCTTTAAGGTCTTGGTACATTTTTGTGGCACCTGGATGGATGGAATATTGGGAACTATGAGCTTCTACCAAAATACTTGACCTAAAATCATTCACATTGGGCACACATAATCTATTCTTATATGTGAGTACGCCATCTCCACCTAACGAGAATGACTCATTCAACTTACTCAATACCGAGTCTTTCACCTCCATGAGTACTAGGTCAAGGTGTTGATTGTCTTTAACATCTACAACAAATGAGGATTCGGAACTTGAGTGAACCGAAACACCCCCACTTGGTGCATCTGTCATCCGTACACCCAATGTTGCCAACTGGTGCACCTCTTTAACCAGCTCCTTCTTCTCATCATCAATATGTGAAACGCTGCCCATGCTCAGTCTGCTTATTGCATCACCCATCACATTGGCCTTACCTGGGTGATAGTACACACTCATGTCATAATCCTTGAGAAGTTCTAGCCATCTCCTCTGCGTGAATACATACTGAAGACTCTTATGGTCAGTATACACATCAAAATGTACACCATATAAATAATGTCTCGACATCTTCAACGCAAAGATAACCGCGGCTAGTTCAAGATCTTGAGTAGGGTAGTTCTTTTCGTGGATTTTCAATTGTCTTGACGTGTATGCAACCACTTTACCATTCTGCATGAGAACACATCCCAAACCTACTCGGGAAGCATCACAATATACCACGTACCCCTCACCACTTCTAGGCAACGTCAATACTGGGGCCGAAGTGAGTCGGTCCTTGAGTTCTTGAAAACTCTTTTCACATTTCTCGGACCACTCAAACTTCACCTTCTTCTTTATCAATGCTGTCAATGGTGCAACAATAGTGGAAAACCCTTCTACAAACCTGCGATAATAATTGGCTAAACCCAGAAAACTCCAAATATCTGTAGGAGTAAGGTGTCTCGGCATATTCTTCACCGCCTCAACCTTTTTAGGATCAACTTCAACACCTTGGTCGGTCACAACATGACCAAGAAAGGTTACTGATCTCAACCATAATTCACATTTGCTAAACTTTGCATACAACTGATGTTCTCTGAGTACTTGCAATGTCTTTCTTATGTGTACCTCATGCTCTTCTTTAAACTTAGAGTATATGAGAATGTCATCTATGAATACTATGACGAAGGAATCAAGAAACTCATGAAAGACCCTATTCATAAGGTCCATAAACACGGCTGGTGCGTTAGTGAGACCAAATGGCATAACCAGAAACTCATAGTGCACATATCTAGTACAAAAAGTCATCTTAGGGACGTCTTCTCGCCTAACTCTAAGCTGATGGTAGCCTGACCAAACGTCTATCTTGGAAAAGAAACTTGAACCTTGGAGTTGGTCAAACCTATCGTCGATTCTGGAATGAGAGTACTTATTATTTATAGTGACTTTGTTGAGTTGCTGATAATCGATGCACATTCTAAGGGTTCCATCCTTTTTCTTTACGAACAACACTGGAGCACCCCATGGGTATATGCTCGGCTGGATGTAGCCCTTATCAAGTAGATCCTTTAACTGAAACTTCAACTCTTTGAGTTCAGCTGGTGCCATCCTATACGGGGAATATAAATTGGCTTGGTGTTGGGATATAAATCAACACCAAAGTCAATCTCACGTTTAGAAGGGACTCCTGGTAAATCCTCCGGAAAGACATCTGGGAACTCATTCACTATTTACACAGAATCTATGGAAAGGACTTCTTGATCTAAGTCATTGACTCTAACTAAGTGGTATAAATACCCCTTAGCTATCATCTTATTGGCTTGTAAGTTTGAAACAATTTGGCCTACTGGACTTGAACCACGCCCTTCCCATTCCAGTTCTAACTCATTTGGAAATTGGAACTTCACTACCCTGTTTCGACAGTCTATTGTGGCATAACACTTGTGAAGCCAATCCATACCCAAGATTATGTCAAAATCTAGCATGGATAACTTCACTAGATCAGCGTGAGTGACTATATCAAGGACGTGAATTGGGCAATTTTTGTACACTTTCTCAGCTCTAATGCCGTCCCCTATGGGAGTACTTACTAAAATTGGATCATGCAAGATTTCAGGAAGCACATCAAATCTACTAGCTATAAATGGAGTGACAAATGATAGATTGGATCCTGGATCCAACAATGCATACACAGGGAAAGTAAAGACATGCAACATACCCGTGACTACATCAGCTGACTTCTCTTGCTCTTCTCTACCTTTTAGTGCATAGAACCTGTTCCTCCTGGGAGGTTCGGCTGCAACATTTGCATTTGGCCGAGGCTGAGCATTTACCTTGGCTTGATTACTCACTTGAGGACAGTCTCAGACCATGTGTCCACTTTTGCCGCACCCGAAACAGGTGTTAGTACCTACCAAACATTCACCTCCATGCGAATGCCCACACTTACCAAAAGGCCTGTTGGTTCGCTGGACGTTACGGTCATTGCCCTTTCTAGGTCCAGACTTATTCATCTTAGCTCTTGAATTACCTGAAGGAGCGGATTTACTTGAGTGCCTCTTAAACTTAGGCCTGTTTTGGACTCCAAATGAGCCCTACCCACGCTTGAACTAGGCTGGTCCGCGGCCTTAGGTTTCTTGCCTTCGTGAACCTTTCTCTTACGACGACTCTCCTCCATCTATTGAGCATGCCTTATCAACCTGCCCAAATCCATATTGTCATGCAGCATGGCTGCCCGACAATCTTCTACCAGATCCTCAGATATGCCAGTAACGAATCTGCTCATCTCATCCCTGCTATTTGCCACCAGAGAAGAAGCATACTTTGACAATTTCACAAATTTCAAGGAATACTCCTTCACAGACATACCTCCTTGTCTTAGGTTGATAAAATCTTCAACCTTGGCTTCTCTCTGCTCCCTTGGGAAGAATCTCTCCAAAAAGGCAGTCTTGAGAACATCCCAAGTGATGGGAACATCTCCCCAAGCTTGGCCATCAACCCACATACGGTACCAAACATGTGACACATCCTTGAGTTGATATGCAGTCAACTCAGCCTTTGCCTCCTCATCAACTCCCATGGCACACAAAATCTTGTAGACCTTATCTACGAACTCCTCAGGATCCTAGCTGGCCTTGGACCCGTACTACACTGGGGGATTCATCCTGGTGAAGTCCCTGAGCCTCCTAGCTATGGTACTAGCATGCAGGTTCTCTCTGGGAGCACCCTCTCTCGCGGCTTGAGCCGTGATGGCTTGAGCCTGAGTCGTGATGGCCTGTGCCATCTGTAGCAAACATTCTTTCCTTCACCATCTGTCAACCCATCTGGGTTGACAAGCACTTGTTCAGCAGCAGTTGGGGCTTGAGGAGGAGCTTGATTCCCTTCCTCAGCTGCTTCCTTAACTCTTATCGTGGCATTTCTCCTTGTGTTCATTTTCTACACGTATACACAAGAAGAGAGTTAGATCCTCAAAATGACATAAAATGTCACAACTCTACATGGCACGATAAAGAGTATAAGAATGGAGAATTTCCTATTATCGCATAGTCTCTAAGTCATGATTGTGGTGCGCTTCACAACCATAATCTAGAAACTACGTAATGTGGTTGTGTTGAGCTTTAGATCCTAGGTAATTTGACCTCATGCTCTGATACCAAGTTCGGAACGACCCGGATTCTGGAATCCGAATCGCAACCGACGTCGTTGACCTCTCAGAGGTCGCATACAAGCCTCATCTTCATTCATCACATTCATCTAGTTAAATTTACGGAAAATTTCAAACTTTTTACATGTATGAAGTATACATAGACTTCATATAATTATTAACTAGTTACATCATATACTAAGCTCAACATAAGAGAAACAACCATCTATCATAAGAGTCAATTCGAAATAGAAGATGAATATATCATAAATAGTTTGCCAAACACGGCCTTATTACACAGCTTCGAATTGAAAGTACGGACCAAAAGCTAGGGAAAACATCCACTAGATATGCCTAAAACTATGGCTAGACTAAAACTGTACCATCCTCGAAATCAAGAGGACCTACTAAATGGTCTAGAAAAAACGCTGAAGTCCAAACCGCTGCAAGTGTTGTAAATCTGCTCTCTGACCTGCACCTATAAAAATAGTAAATAGTAAGGGTTTATTACACCACTTGTACTAAGTATGAGTGTATGCACACATACACATAAAGCTATATATGATCAATGAAAGCTCTTCCTAAGCAACATGCCATTTCTTGAAAGTCTAGGCATTAGACTTTCCTAATTCGTTAGTTGTGAATTGTGGTATGAATATGATGTATTTTAATGCATTCAAAGCACACAACTCATTTTCTATATGATTACAAGACATTAGTATAATCAACATAATTTTGGAATAAAACGAGTGAAGATTTGAAAATTTGGTCTTCCTAACCCGAGAGCACCCTTTTTGACACTTAGATTATTTTTCAATCTTTTTCTTCTTCTTGTTATGTAGTTCAATAATTCCTTTGGTCCTATTTTTTACTTACAAGTGCAATAATTCATTGTAGTCCCATACCCACAATGAATCGATGTAAGTAATCCAAGGACTAAGGAATGATTTCCCTATCTTATAGTGAGTCATTCTTTACATTATATATTCATTACGTTTCATAAGCCATTCTCTATTGGTCATGCCATTTATTTCATTACTTTCATCTTAGGGAAGTTATGGGGTATTTAATTAACATTACGTTTCTACTTCCCTTTATTGACATCATATAAGAAGTCATTATAAGCCAATCTTATTTGGCTTTGCCCATTATTTGCTGAAACTTCATGAGTGTGACATTGGCAATTGACATTCTTAAGCTCTTCTTCATTGCTCACTTTGAACATACTTTCCATCATCATCATCATTCTCACTTTCATAGTGACATCATTAGGAATAAGATCATGCTAGCTTAACATGAAATCCAGTGTCTTCTCCACACTGAAAAGAGGTGATTCACCGGTTAAAATGAATCTAGATCATGTGAGCTACTCATGAAATCCAGTTTCAGCCCCACACATGTAAAGGGGTGATCCCCGGCTAAGGCGAATCTATTTCAAGTGTTCACTCCACACCGAAAAGGAGTGGCTCACGGCTATGGTGAACCAAGAACATATCGTGAGCATTAAACGACATAGATCATGTGAGCTAAACATGAAATCCAGTGTCTGACCCACACCGAAAAGGGGTGGAATCACCGGCCAAAGTGAAACCGAACATGCCTAGCTTGCTTAGGTGGAAACCACTGGCTAGTTCCTATGTTGGCTAGACATAGTTCAAAGACTAGGGACGCAATGAGACTACTTATCCACCTCGGTGGTAGCCTCGTCTCCTGAGACTTACACGTGCAAGCACATGATCATAACTATTCTATCGGTGTTGTGCTCACTTTCATTATCTTCTTTATCTTTTAGAGTTTACTCAAGCATTATGGAAGCTTGCTTCTAGATTGAGATTTACTTACTCTTTTGATGACTTGTCATCCTTACTTTACATTGATGAAATGTGAATTGTCCTTACATATCATCCTTATTTTACATTGATGAAATGTGAATTGTCCTTACATATCATCCTTACTTTATATTGATGAAATGTGAATTGTCCTTACATATCATCCTTACTTTACATTGATGAAAAGTGAATTGTCCTTACAAATCATCCTTAGGTTTTAATGAAACTAGTCTCACACATTCTAACACCTTCATTCGTGAGTATTCTTTTAACATAGTAGCTTAGGTGTAAGTAAGACTTGTCTCAGTTTCTTTAACACCCCATTCTGGTCACTTACTTAGTTTAGACCCCTTTAATTATGTTATAACTCACGTTACTTCTTTACTTTAGTGTAGTAGCTTCATTTCATCGTTTATGGACGATGAGAACTTCTTTTAGAGCATGTTGAGAGTTGTCCAAATGAATGGTATGCCCTTGGTTATGGATTCATTGAATAACTTTAGAAGTGCTTATAATATCATATTATACTCTAACTACAAAATATTGGCATATGATTAGTATTGTCCTCAACATTTGGTATCTTAAACTAGCAAATCATTTTTATTGGCATAAGCCAATTTTACGTATGTTCATATTTAAATTGAATATGTATGAACTTTTAGCCAATCTTTCAATCATTTACATAAGCTCCTAGCCATTAGCATGCATTCATTTTGACAAAGTAGTGTTAGCCAATTTTATTGGCATCAGATAGTCAATTCATTCAAGATATAATTTCATAGAGATCTTTTAAGACAATCTTAGTTCATGACTTTAAGTATATCGTTTTTAAGCATTTTGGACAGCTTCATATTAACATTTGATGAATATCACACTTTCATAAAGTCAGCTTAATAGTAAGTATGCATTGAGACGTCACACATCACACTTAACTTTTTTGAACATATCTTAGTAATACATCATTCTTTTAATTCACGTAAGGAACCCTTAGCATCAAGCGAGTTCAATTCATAGTTCATTCGACATTCATAATTCAAGAACATTAAACATAAGATCAGCCAGCACCACATACCACCAACATGAACTCTAACCTATTCAACATGGAATCAAAAAGGATACTAGGGACAAGGAGTTCGACGAGAACACGGGAACAACCCTAGTTTTCAAGATCTTTGAATTCGTTGGAAAGAAAGTTCTCTTGGAGAAAGAAGTCCAGGAGAGAAACCCATACCTTGACTAGAACTTAATCTACGAAGACCACTTTGAACGAAAACTTGAAGATACCTTGAAATCGCCTAAGAACGTCTATGCACTTTTCCGTTTTAGCGTTCTTTGTTAACTGCCTCGTTCTTGCGTTTTTGTTCTAAGTGTTTTGATCGTGAATGATTAGGTTTAGGAACTGACTTTGACTTATTGAACTAAGTCTATTTTACTAAATTATCCAACTTATTAGTAAATTACCAAAATGCCCTTCCTAAGTTAACTAAACATAGGAAGATGTTGACTTTGACCGAAATCTGAAAATCGGCATTGACCCTTGTTTCGGTCAATATTTTGACTTTTAATTAATTAATTAAATCCTTAATTTAATTACTTTAGGGACCTAGGGAAATTACTAAAATACCCCTAAGTCCTTGGGACCATAGCTAACCCTTTTGGACCATCCTAGGTTAGGTACTAGGTTGTCCCCTTAACTAGTACTAGGTTCCACCCGATTTGTACTAGGTTGTCGGGTGCATTAGGGGATCCAATTCGGTTAGTCCTAGGTTAGTTGGCTAGTTAGTATAGTTGGTTAGGACTTAGAGTTAGTTAGGTTGGCTGGTCCCACATGGAGGGACCCGCCGGTGCGTGTCATGCCTAACCGCCCTAACCAAATTCGGTTACGGTGGTTCCGTGGTCCCTTTGGCCGGTTCTTTCATGTGTGTTGCCCTTGTTCTTGCACATGGGTTTGTTGCACTTTCCTAACTAACTTATCTTGATTGTTCATTTGGGAATGTTACTTATTGTCCCAAGGACCCTCAAGATGTCCTTGGGCACTGCTTAATTAACATGATCATTCTAGATGGTCATGTGGAATGGTATCTAGAATTGACACTTGGATTCCTCATACCTTTTGTGAGTTGGAAGAAATATATTTTATTAGCTTAGGGTCTTCATTGGAGGTACATTTCTTAAACATCAATCCTGGATTGGGGACATGACAACCCAAAAAATATATCTCATATTTGTATATAGAAAATTGGCTAATATCTCTTAGCCAATTTTTCCTAAACTATGCCCAATATTCCTTTGGGCATTGAGGTGACTATGTACCCCTAATAGGCTATACTAAGGGCATACTGGGCTCTTCATTAGACATATGATTTTTCGGAACGTTACACTAGGCATAGGCTTCACATAGGGTGATCATCACCAACACACTTTCATAGTATAATTGCCTTCAAGGAAATGTTCAGATCACATATATATATTGGAAATAAAGTAAACACCTCCACCATAAGTGGACCATACCACACAATGACATACAAGGCTTCATCAACTATCGATACTATAAGAAAGTAAAAGAGATAAGCATTCTTACCAATTTCTCACCCTTTGATCATCCTTGATCAATACTCCTTTTTCATCAACAATTAATATAAAAAGGCAGTAGCTAAATGTGCTTTAATTATAAGAGAAGCCATGCATAAGAAACTACAAGACCAAGCTACAAACTAGTACAATATATCACCAATATACTAGAAAGTAGAAGGACATAGATTTTTAACCAAATTCAGTTGCATTGATCATCAATTGTATCAATCTAGGGCAGTAGCTAAAGACATAGTAATAAAGTCTAAATCATGCTTCATCTACCTAGAATTGAGATCATATCATGTACATTACAACATCCAATCTATAGGCTAGAAGAACCTAGATCAATCCTTAACAAGACTCCTTTACTTTAATCATGAATGATTCATACCCAATTCATCAATAACATCAATATAAGGCATTAGTTAAATAAATCATAACCTAAACGAAATCCTACTACAATTGCCATAAACTCGAGATTACAATGAACATGCTACATTAGGAATGCATGGAAGATATAAGAACATAGGGTAATCGAAGCTTGATCCACATGGATCACTCATCAACAATTCAACATTAATATTCATGTAAGGCAGTAGCTATGATTATACTTACACAAACGAGTCCCACAATTATGCATTATAGAGTCAACGTTATAGTGAATGCCATACTTAAAAATCAATAAAAAGTAGAGATCAAGTTCTTTAAGCATCAATCCACATTGATCCTATCATATAATTCATCCTCAATACACATACTAGGCAGTAGATATAAACAATTCAACGTACTAGAATCATAATTCAATCGACATACATTCAAGATCACAAATCCCACACATAGGCTAAATTGAGACTTTAAAGGGAGCATAAGTTCATCATGCAATTGGATTAAAATTCACGTTACTATCAACATGATAACTTCAATTCATCATTAGGAAGCCTTTAAAAACGTTTTGAAAAAGAACCCACGGCTAGATTTAAGAAGAAGAGATTTGATCATGAATCTTCTTTGAAAACATTGCGATTAACTCTCTAGATGGAAGGATAACTAGAGTTGAAGTATCACCATAACTTTATTTGATGAAGAACCCATGGAAACCCTATCTACAAGCTGACCTTGAACTTCACCTTCAATATAGGTTTCTATAGACGATATTTTGGGAGAGGGAGGTTTTGATTTTGAATGGAGTATTGAGTATGGGCTATTCACGTTTTTGATCATCTATATATACTTAAAAATAACCAAATAAACCAAGTAGGCTCAGGTTAGCACGTGGGGTGAATTTCCCATTCACCCCATAATTAGGCAGCGTGCATGGCAGTTCTGCAGGCTTGCATCGACGGACACAGTCGATGCCACGTTGGCCCATTGACGGACCATTTGTGGCCTCCGTCGTTTGGTTCTGAGGTTTTCATGTGGCTAAGTATTCTCCAGGCTAAATTTCCATCGACGCCTCCCCATCGACGAGGCGTCAGTCAACAAATGGGGCATCGTTTGGCTCAGTCGATTGACACTGCCAAGGTAGTGTCTCGACAACCTTTGGGTCCTTCTTGAGGGACTCTTGCGGGGACCTTGGGGAGTTGTACCTGGACGTTTCCAACGTGAATATACAACTTAAAATGTTGAAGACCTTCCATGCAAGTTTCACTTAAAATGAACACGTAAAACACATCCAAACATGCTAGGCACACTCAAGACACACATGAACGTCTCAAGGGCTAACTTTCGAATGTCTTGGCGTTCTTGGACGTTTGACCTGTAAACTTCATGAAACTGAATATACTTCCTATAAACACCATTATAACTAATATAAGGACCTCATAATCTCATGACACACACATAAACACATAAAAGCATCTAAGGCCCCTTTGGTGACTAGTCGTCGAACGTCTTGGTTTTCCCTTGACGTTTGACTTCAAAATTACCTCAAACTTTAGACACTGCCTCAATACCACATTATAAACCAATTTAGGATCTTATACCCTTATGACGAACATGTTAGGCTCTAGACACCCTAACTCATTTTGGGGGTCTTACAGTACAAGCATACAAAAATTCCGTTTTTCTTACTTTTAACATTACAAGAATACAAACCTACAGTTCCCAAAAAATACACATACACAATTACCAATACATCCACAAAAAAATAAAAAGATTTATGAGTGTTGTAATCGAACTTCGTTCAAGATTTTGCAGTATTCAAATTTATCTTATCCCTCTATTTATTTATTTATTTATTTATAGAATTTAATGTAATTTATAACAAGTTTTTGTTTTATATTTAGTTTCATTCATGAATTTTATTGAAATGATTAATTTGTTAGATGTTATATCTCTATTTTATGAATAAGGTACTTTTAATCAATGATCATTATTTTATTTATTTATTAATTTTTATTTATTAGTTGTGATCTCTTAAAAATGAACGGTCATAACATTGTTCTTGTCTTGATATAGATAATAATGATAAAGTAGAAATTATTCGGCTAAAAAATATTGTCATTTTATTTATCAAACAAAGGATGAGGTTTATTGTAACAATTCGTCATTGTTTTGTTTGGATTAATAAGAAGTATAATATGTGTAGACCTAATCTTAACATTAACTTTAAGAGTTAAAAATTAATAATATAAAAAATAAAAAAATCCAAAATTTTATATTGTATCCTCAACATTTAGATTTATTTTACTTTATTTAGTTTTATGTATTAGGGGAAAAATATTTGTTTTTAATGACTAGATGATTTTAGGTGTATTTAGAAAAAAAATATATTTGTTTCAATTAAGAATGTGATTATACACTTTTTTTTGAGACACTAAAAGAAACTCAAGGATGCGGTTACGCACCTTGGCCAAATTATTTTAATAATTAACATTCATTAATTTAAATCAAGAGGTGTAAATAAAAATTATTAGGTGTGATGAACTCGAGAGGGGAAGACAATTATGTCTCCAAATGTCAAAGTCAAGAATGTCGTTATGCATCCGATTTGAGTCCGAATAAAAGTTCAACAATAAAAATGTAAACAAGTCACGACCTGAAAGTAATATATCAAAAATAAAAATAAACAAATATATCAAGATAAGTAGAAGTCAATAAAAGCGATTGTACTAGGACCATGGGACTCAAGTGATGCCTAATATCTTCCCCTCGGTCAACAGAATTTCTTACCCGAATTTCTAGTTCGCAGACCAAAATAAAGAGTTATTTCCTTTTGATTTGGGATTAAAACAAGGTGACATGGAACACCATAACTCAATTCTAAGTGGCGACTCTAAAAAAAATAAAATAATCTCTAAATTAATACCGTCCCTTAAATTTGAAAAACCCTTCCGCCTCCGCGCACAAAAAGGGGTGTGACAATGACCCGAGAGAACCACTTAGTCGCACACGGCGTACTCGACCTCAAAAAGGTCTTATACAATCCCATAGCATACATAATTGCGCATAGCATAAAATAATAGCGGAAAATTTAAATCTTTCACTTTGGAAGTTCAACTTCACTTCATATATGAAAATATAATCTGTATTTGACTCACAGTACCATCTAGACATAAGAATTAAGAACTTGGGACTTAGACCTTACATAAAATGGAAAGTCTAGAATCATAGGTGTTGTGTCCTCGGACGTGAGGACTCACCAACTTGGAGAAAGCAAATCCAAGTATATTCAGAATTGGCCTCGAATCACCTTAATGGACCGAACCTACATTGTTTGGGAAAAAGGAAGAAAATATGGGTAAGTACAACACATGTATTAAGTATGGTTACTATGCATAAAAACTATAGAAATATGCATAAAAGGACATTTTAGTTAAAACATGTTTTATATCAAGTAAATCCAATATGAACATGAAGTAAACACTATAAGCCAACCCACCATGATATCATCCTAACATGTAGACAACCTAAGCAATACTTGTGCAATGCAAAGAATTGAATCCCATAACCCTATCCAAAGCTAAGTATCACATTAAGCAACCTAGTTCAGACATCCATTCACAACATAATATTTCATCATACTTTGCCATATTCATAATGATCATATATACCTTAACATACATAAGTCAAAATCAACGTAATCATAAGAGAACACTACTACAACCATCTCTTGGGATCCCACAAGTGCATTGTGTAAGAGAAGTCCCATACCCTCTCTTTCACTATGTTGAACCCCTTAAGAAATCCCTAGTGAGAGTTCATACATTTTATTTACTTTTACAGTTGGGAAAAAGGTTGCAATAACCGACATGAGACCATGAGAGCTACATGGAATCTAGTGTTCTACTCCCGCACCGAAAAGAGAGGGTTAACACTTGCCTAAGGTGTTACTTTTGTACATAGATATCTCGGTGGATCCACCAAGTTAGAGTCCTATGTGGGCACAAAGTTAAGGGTCATGGAGATTGTTACTAGAAACTGTAACTTGCTAAACGTGGGGGTTTCCATCTCATGAGACAACACATATCTTAGGGTATCTGTACTTGCTAAATGTGAGGAAACACATGTGGTGAGCCGATCTTACTAAACGTGAGACCGCATCTCAGTTACATGCCCTTTTGGTGCTAAGCATCTATTCCCTTTAGTAATCATCTTTAGTGATCACATAAGTTCACATTAGCCTTTTCTAAAGTCTTATGTAAACATCTTATCATAATAGCTCATAGGTGTTAATAAGTGAGAACAATCCTTTAACCTTAGAAACACTAGAAAGTAAGTAAAACTTTCACTTTAACAATTCATTATAATCATAATAACTACCTTTCAATCATATAACAATCATACTGTAACATACATACATACTTCATAGCTAATTCAAGTGTATAGGGTAAGGATGAGGGGACTTTCTCATAAACACCACAAGAACACATTAGATATAGCATCATTATTATCTAAGTAATTCATCTTGTGTACTTTAGTTCAAGGAAGAACCAACATTCATACCTTTTGGACCTTCATGGGACTTCATGCTTTAATCACCCAACAAATGCATAACCAACACATAATATAAGGTATTTCATGAAGCTATAACATAACTTACATCAATATAAGGAATTGATATATACATCATCTTCAACTATTTCACCATATCAAATCCATGATTTATGAAATTGGGGAAGAACATGGATCCAAGGGAATTTCAAGTAAATAACAACAATTATCCATCATTATACACCTAAACTACCTTAAGTAATCATAATTTATTCAAAATTTCATTTTTCAAAGAAGACCCATGTTTAGAGAAAACCCCCATATTTTGGGGAATTTTGAAAACATATTTGGAGTGACCTCTTGGGGAGAGAAATCCCAAGAGTGAAAGAAACCATACCTTATTGTAGACCCCACCACAAATTTGAGTTGAAATCTTTGAGAATTGATCATGTTCTTGGAGCTTCAAGGTCCTTCAATGGAGGTTTTGTGTAAAGAGAGAATTTAGAAAGAGCTGAGAGCAATTGTTTTTTTAAGTTGGGGATTTGTTTTGGTGTGGGAATAGGTTTAAAATGAATTGAGGTCAATATATACTAAGCCCCTAAAATGACCAAAACACCCCTCGCTTGAATGGACCTTTTAATTAAGTCAAAAGATGACTTTTTTATTGGAATTATAATCGCGGAACAAGTCCGTGTCGTGGAGGTACTCACTGAAATTTTCTAAAATTAAAATTTGAGACAGAAGGGTCCGCTTTTCTGTGATGCAGATATACTTTTTGGGAATGGCTGGAGCAAGTCCGCGACGCGCCATTGCTCCCCTAAGCTACTTCCCAAATTTTTCTTTCTTGGTTTGTCGTCACTAACCCCTCTAAGCTTCAACAATTCTTCCCTTAGCACTTAGGATCGTAATTGCCCCTTTTTAGGTAATAATCCATTAGGTCAAGCTCTAGCTTAGGTCATATAATTTCCGGGTGTTTTAATACTCCCCCATAGGAACATTTGTCCCCGAATGACACCTTAAACCTTTATAGGGAAAAAGAAAGAGACTCAAGACTAGCAGCCCAACAACAAGCAATATCATAATGAGTTACAACTCATAGGAGGAAATCTCAACTCCTTTGAACACATCATCATAACATCAAAACATAAGAACTTAATCCACAACTCATAATGTAAAAAATCTCATCATTTCACATCATATAAAGAGGAAGTACCTTCTCCAACTTAATGAGCATCAATATGTACATTAGGCAAGCATTATGACATTTCTTTATCAAGACAACATCAAGTATGCTCAATTCAACTCTCATGAAGACAACATAACACAAAACTTATAAGTGTAAGTCAACCATGAGAAACATAATTAATGAAAACTCAAAATACAATTTGAACATGAATTTCCACAAGAACATGCACATACAAGGAATTATGACAAGTTCATCAATACACATGACTCTCAATTTTATACTAAATTAAGATAAACTATTAACCTCAACCTTGGCTAGGAGTAAGAGGAAATAGATGAGGATAGAGGGACTTCATGTCGCCCTCAGCCTCCCATGTTGCACCCTCAACTAGATGGTTTCTCCATAGGACTTTTACAGAGGTAACCTTTTTATTCCTAAATTTCTTAACTTGAAGATCTAAGATCTCAATAGGAACCTCTTCATAAGAAAGGTTCTCATTCACCCCTAAACCTTATAAAGGGTGAATACACACTAGGTCACCTATACATTTCTTGAGCATAAAATTATGGAACACCGGGTGAACCCGGGAAATTTATTGGGCAATTTCAACTCATAAGCGACCTTTCCAACTCGCTTCAAGATCTCATGAGGGCCA
This sequence comes from Solanum lycopersicoides, assembly GCA_022817965.1. Lineage (NCBI taxonomy): Eukaryota > Viridiplantae > Streptophyta > Magnoliopsida > Solanales > Solanaceae > Solanum > Solanum lycopersicoides. The sequence continues at coordinate 72,483,918 of CM040618.1, read as the reverse complement.
CATAACGGGGGATAAGTTTCCCCTTCTTACCAAACCTCATCACCCCTTTTATGGGTGAAGTCTTTAAGTAGACCCAATCGCCAACTTCAAACTCAAAATCCCACTTTCTATTGTCAGCATAAGACTTTTGCCGACTTTGAGCTATTTTCGACTTATCTTTTATAAGTCAAACTTTTTCAAGTGTTTCATAAACTAACTTGGGACAAAAGAGAGCAATATAACCTAGTTCATACCACCAAACCAAAGATATATACCTTCTACCATAAAATGCTAAAAATGGTGCGATACAATACTCGAATGCTAGCTATTGTTGTAGGAAAAATCTATCAAAGGTAGGTGGTCATCCCAATTACTTTGAAGTCAACACTCTCTCAACATGTCATCTTGGGTTTGAATAGTGTGTTCCGCTTGACCATCTGTCTTGGGATGAAATGCAGTACTAAGCTTTAACTTCGTTCCAATACCACTTTGGAAAGACCTCCAAAAATGGGAGGTGAATGTGGTACCTCTATCCGAAATGATGGACAAAGGGCCCCATACAACCTCACTATTTCCTTGAGGTACAACTTGGCATAGTCTTTCATTGAATAAGTGATTTTGGCGGGAAGGAAATGTTCCAACTTGGTTAATCAATCAACAATGACCCAAAGCGAGTCATTTTCCCTTCGAGTACGAGGCAACCGAAGTATGAAGTCCATGTTGATATCCTCCCACTTCCATGTGGGAATGTATATATCTTGGGTTAGGCCACCTGGACTTTGATGGTCGGCTTTGACTTGTTGACAATTTTGACACTTAGACACAAAGTCTTCTATGTCCCTTTTCATACCATTCCACCAATAGGTTTCTCGTAATTTGCAATACATCTTTGTGTCACCCGGATTAATGGAATATCGGGAACCGTGGGCTTCTACAATAATTAATTCCCTTAATCGATCCACATTCGGTACACACAACCTTCCTTGGTGCCTAAGCACCCTATTTTTTTTTTTTTTAGAGAATGTTTTTATATATTTGTTGAGAATCGAATCTTTTTGTTCCATCAAGATAGGGTCTAGTTGTTTGTAAGAATTCACATCATCAACAACAGATGACTCCAAATTATGAAGGATCATGACACCTTCTTTTGAACAATATTCTAGTCGGACATCCAACCGGGTAGTCTATGTACATAACGGGCTAACTCGCTTTTCTCTTTTTCCATATGCAACACACTACCCATACATACACGACTCAAGGTATCTGCAACCACATTGACCTTTTCGGGATAGTATAGGACACTCATGTAATAGTCTTTTAAGAGTTCCAACTACCTTCTTTGTTGGAGATTCAATTCTTTTGGCAAAAGACATATTTAAGACTCTTGCGGTCGGTAAACACATCAACATGTACCACATAGAGATAGTGTCTCCAAATCATTAAAGAAAAAACTACGGCCGTTAGTTCAAGGTCATGAATTGGATAGTTCCTTTCATGCACCTTGAGTTATCTCGAGGCATAAGCTATCAGCTTAAACCGTTTCATGAGGACACGACCCAAACCCACTCGGGACGCGTCACAATACACGACAAACCCTTCGGTACCCTCCGACAAGTTCAACACCAGAGAAGTGGTGACTTTATCTTTCAATAATTGGAAGCTCTTTTCACATGACTCCGACCACTCAAACTTAGACTTCTTTTGGGTCAAGGACGTTAATGGATATGCGATAGATGAAAATCCTTGAACAAACTTCTTATAGTACCCGAAAAAAGCAAAAATGCTTCAGACTTCGGTAGGTCTCAAAGGTCTAGGCCAAAAGTTTACCTCATCCGTCTTTGTCGGATCGACCTCTACACCCTCACTCGAGACAATGTGACCACTGAATGCAACTGAACTTAGCCAAAACTCACACTTGCTAAACTTAGAAAAAAGTTGAAGATATTTGAGAAATTGCAAAACAACCCTCAAGTGACTCATGTGATCATTTTCTCTTTAGGAGTATATCAAGATATCATCGATAAAGACAATCACAAAGGAGTCAAGAAAATCTCTAAACACACGATTCATAAAGTCCATGAAAGCCGTCTGGGCTTTTCTAAGACCAAACAAGATCACTAAGAATTCAAAATGACCATATCTTATTCGGAAGGACATTTTCGGAACATCAACACCTCTCACCCTAAGTTGGTGATAACTGGACCTCAAGTCAATTTTCAAAAAGTAACTCGCTCCTTGGAGTTGATCAAATAGGTCATCAATCCTAGAGAGTGGATACTTATTCTTTATAGTGACCTTGTTTAATTGTCGGCAGTCAATACACATAAGAAGATACCCATCTTTCTTCTTCACAAATAACACAGGGTCACCCCATGGAGATATACTTGGTTGTATAAAACCCTTATATAGAAAATCCTTGAGTTGAGCCTTTAGCTCCTTCAACTCGGCCAGGGCCATCAGGTAAGGAGGGATTGAGATGGGTTTAGTTTTTGGAAATAAGTCAATTTCGAAATCTAATTCCCGTTCTGGAGGAATTTCGGGCATGTCATCGGGTAAGACATCAGGAAAATCCTTCACTACAGGGACCGAATCTAAAAGAGGAGTCTCGAATTCCTTGACCCTCACAATATGATAGAGACATCCCTTAGAAATCAACTTACAAACTTTTAGACATGAAATAATTCGACCTCGAGGGATTGAGTTTCCCCCCTTCCATTCTATAACGGGTTCATTAGGAAATTGAAACTTGATTACCCAATTTCTACAATCAATGGAAGCAAAACGATCATGTAGCCAATCTATCCCCAAACTAACACCAGAATCCAACATATCAAGTTCTACCAAATCAACCAATGTGACTCTATTGGTCAATGAAATGGGAATACCCCTATAAACTCTTCTAGAAATTATGGGATCACCCACTGGGGTAGAAACCAAAAAGGGTTCATCTAAGATATCGAGAAACATATCAAATTTCAGAGCCACTAAAGGAGTTACAAAATACAAAGTGGCACCGGGATCCAACAATGCATAAACATTTATTGAAAATACTTGCAACATACTGGTAACAACATCTGGGGATCTCTCTTGATCACCTTGGGAATGGAGAACATTGTTGTGATTCTTCTTAGGAGCATCGGAATTCGGACCACTTTCTTGCGTTTGAGAATTTTCCCTTCCTTAAGCCTTTAACATAGGCCAGTCCCTCTTCATGTGGCTACTCATACCACAACTATAACAATTACTTTGCCCACCTGGGATTTTCTTTCATGCTTTCTACCACAGTTTGCACAAATAGGCTTATCAACGTTAGGACCACCACTCTTACCTGTTGAGGCTTGGGAGTATTAGGAGGGCCTTGGTTGGAAAACCTCTTCTTGAACCTTGACTTATCTTGAACCTTAATACTATACTTGGAAGAATTCCTATCTTCGACCCTTGTCCTTTTCAACTCCTTACCAACTTGCTTAAGCTTTTGCTTCTCAATTTGTTCGGCATGAACCATGAGGCAGGATATGTCCATGCTGGGAATCAACATATCCGACCTACATTCATTAACCACAAGATCATATCCCTATAACAAAATTGTTCATCTTTGCCCTATAATCTGCCACCATAGTAGTAGCATGGGTGGATAGTTTGGTGAACTTGAGGCTATACTCCTTCATGCTTATGCCCTCTTGACGAAGATTGATAACTTCATGCATTTTCATCTTTCACAATTCCAAAAAGAAGAACCTATTTAGGAAAGTCGTCTTAAATGATGCCAAACTAACAGGACCTTATCTAATAGGCCTCTCATCCTTCTATAAACTTGAGCCACATCTTTGACACGATAGGCGTCTAGTTCCGCGTTTTCTTGACAAGACAAACCCATAACATCTAGCACCTTTAACACTTCATCAATGAACCCTTGCTGGTACTCCTACACTTTGGATCTAAAGAAAGTAGGGGGATTCATCCTTGTGAAATCCCTAATCCTAGAACCGGTAGTGCTAGCATTGGGGTTCACTTGCACCTTAGTGTCCCTATCCACTTGATTTGCCAACACTTGCGTCAAACTATGAATAGCCGCCCTTATCTCAATATTAGACATAGCCCCTTCTTCAATAGGAACTTGAGGGTTTTGGGGAGCTTGAGGGGGAAACACCTCATTCACATTCTTCTCATTGACCCTCCTAGCATTGGTCCTTTGTGTATTCATTGCCTATAAGCATAAGAGAAGGATTATAAGAAAGGAATAGATAGAGTTAAGACTCTTAGGCACGACTAATGAATATCAAAAGAGTGAAAGTTCATAAGCATCTTATAACCTCTTATTCATAAGTGTGGCGCGCTTCAAACCCATGAACAAGACTGTACTTGACGTGGTTACATGAGACATCAATCCTAGAATTATTCTCAACCTTATGCTCTTATACCAAGTTTATCATGACCCGAGAGAACCCCTTAGTCGGACATGGCGTACTCGACCTATCAGAGTTCTTATACAAGCCCTTAGCATACATCATTGCACATATCATATAATAATAGGAGGAAATTATATTTTTTTACTTTGGAAGTTCAAATTCACTTCATATATGAAAATTGAATGTATACTTGTTTTACAGTACCATCTAGACATAGGAATTAAGAATTTGGGACTTATCCCTTATATCAAATGGAATGTCTAGAATAGGAATTACAACATAGTCTCTCAATAAAAAAAAGAACTAAAGCTATAATCATAGATGTAGTGTCCTCAGACTTGAGGACTCACCAACTTGGAGAAAGCAAATCAAGTATTTTCTAGAAATTGCCTCGAATCACCTCAACGACCCGACCCTACATTGTTTGGGAAAAAAGGAAGAAAATATGGTCAGTACAACACACGTACAAAGTATGGCTACTATGCATAAAAACCATTGAAACATGCATAAAAGGATATTTTAGTTAAAACATGATTTATATCAAGTAAATCCAATATGCACATAGGATAAGCATTATAAGCCAACCCACCATGATATTATCCCAATATGTAGACAATCAAAGCAATACTTGTGCAATGAAAATAATATAATCCCATAACCCTATCAAAAGCTAAGTATCACACTAAGCAACCCACTTCATACATACATTCACAACATAATACTTCATCATAAGTTGCCATATTCATAATGATCATACATATCTTAACATACATAAGACATAATCAACGTAATCATAAGAGAACACTACTACAACCATCTCTTGGGATCCCACAAGTGCAATGTGCAAGAGAAGTTCCATACTCTCCCTTTCACTATGTTGAACCCACTTATGAAATCCCTTGTGAGAGTTCATATATTTCATTTACTTTTACATTAGGGAAAAAGGTTGCAATAACTGACATAAGACCATGAGAGCTACATGGAATATATTGTTCTACTCCCACACCGAAAAGAGAGGGTTAACACTTGCTTAAGGTGTACCTTTTGTACATAGCTATCTAGGTGGATCCACTAAGCTAGAGTCCTATATGGGCACATCGTTAAGGGTCAGGAGATTTCTACTATACACCCGAAGTTGCTAAACGTGGGGGTTTCCATCTCATGAAACAACACATATCTTGGTAATTCGGACTTGCTAAACATGAGGAAACCCATTTGGGAAGCCGAACTTAATAAATATGAGACCCCATCTCATTAACACGCCCTTTTGGTGCTAATCATCTATTCCCTCTACTAATCATCTTTAGTCATCACATAAGTTCACATTAGCCTTTTCTAGACTCTTATGTAAACATCTTATCGTAATAGGGCATATGTATTCGTAAGTGAGAACAATCCTTTCACCTTATAAACACTAGAAATTGAGAAAACCTTTCACTTTAACAATTGATTATAATCATGAGAACTTGGCACGACCCGAGAGCCCAAAGTCGTGACGCGGTGTACTCGACCTCTCGGATGTCTTATACAAGCCTCTTAGCATTCATATATCATATAAATATGTAAAGTAGTGCGGAATTAAAACTTTTCACATATAAAGTCAATAAGGGAACTCTTTTATAAAAGACATAAGAAAATGAAGTCTCATAACAAAGCCACCTAAGACATATCTCACTATCATAGGGTCACGACCCTTTACATTGAAAACAAACTCATGTCTATTACAGAGTCTTTAATAAAAGAAAACTAGAAACATATTCCATGTCCTCGAACATATGGGGACATACCAATCTTTAGAGAAATCTACTTCCCAAGCTTCAACTTCTAGAAATCCTCTCTTGCAACCACCTACACTTGTAGACATATAGAAACATGTGGAATTAGCACAATTGATGCATTAAGTATGGTAAACAACCCATGTAAAAAGGCACACTTTAGTTGAAATACACTTTTCATGCTATTTTTTTAATGAAACCTTCATAATACAAGTATAAAAGACACCATACAAGTCCAACATCAACCACATAAGATAGTACTTGCACAATCTTCAATACAAGACCATAATTATTAAGTAACCCATTTAGAAATTTAGATCCTCTACCTAAGGTTATCCTAAGACCCACCTAAGTATGACATGAAGAGACCGCCTACACAACCTCTTCAATACATACCTAAGTGTTCCTCAAGACTACCAAAGATAAGGATGTTTCCATTCCAACACAACCATAAGAAGTCAACATTCATTACTAAAGATCCTAAGAGAGACATTCAGTCATTTATAGTACTTCACATAATGGTCTTGGAAGACCTAGGGACCTCACTTTAGAATCTTCAAAGCTTACTCGTGCCATTTGAAGATTGCGTCCTATTCCACTACCTACACATTGAGAACATATAACTGGAGTGCACATCCCACATGAAGAGAATAAGCATTAACCATTATAGACCACACTAGATAGGTATGGAATCCGTTGTCATGAAACGCCACACCGTGGAAGGTGTTCTACTTGCCAAAGGTAGAAGTAAAGACACATCCCATGTTGGCACATGGTTTAGGGATATCAAGGGCTTTGATGTACTCTAGTCTTATCCTCAAGTAGAGCTACTACCACAAGAATATCCACTTGGTGCTTTGCCTTGTTTCTCATAAAGTAAGTTCATTCACATAATAGTATTTGATAAGGTACCATATCTTAGTCCTACAACCTCATAATACCACTACCAAGAAGGGCTCCACAAGGGTTGCCTGTAACGACCCAAAGTACCCCCAAGAAGTTAGAGTACTGTTAAATCACCATCGGGCGTACTCGACTTCTCGGAGGTCTTATACAAGACCTTAGACATTATTCATCGCTTATATATGAAAAGTAGTGCGAATTAAAACTTTTCACAACAATATTTCAATTATTTTTTATAGAAAACTTAAGAAAACTAAGTCTCTTCATAGCCATCTAAGACACATATAAATCATAGGGTCACATCCCATAAATCAATTAAAGTAAAACCAAAGTCTATTACAATGTCTTTTGAAAAGGAAAACTAAACATAACTATGTCCTCAAATCATATGAGGACATACCAAATTGGCTTGAGAGAATTCTATTCCCAAGCTTAACTTCCAAGAGAATCCTCACTTGACACCTACACTTGTAGAAATAAACAGCATATGAAATTAGCACATTGAATGTACTAAGTAGGTGAACATGCAAGAAACCATGCTAAAAAGGACATTTACTTTATAACATGATTTTTATGATCTTTTGATGTAAATCTCATTACATAAGTCTAAGAATAATTTTTAACACAACATACACATATATGACATATTCAATTAGTTCATAATAGTCAATCATAACCATTTAGGATACACATAAGCATTAGAATCCCTACCAAGAGTTATCCTAAGACTTACTTAAGTAAGACAAGAAGAGACCGCCCATACACCCTCTTTAAGAACACCTAAGTAATCATTAAGACTTCCCAAAGTAAGTTTATTCGTTACGTTACAATAATACATAGTTCCATATTCATTTAGTAACCCCTTTTTATTATCTAGACTTTCCAACTAAAGTTACTCTAACATTCACCTAAGTAAGAAATGAATAGACCGCCCATACACCCTCCTCAAGCCTACCTAAGCTACCCTTAAAGATACTCTAGGTAAGACCCTTTCTATTTAACATACGTCATTCAAGGAACCATATTCATTTAAAAGCATTTTGAGAGACAAGTAGCCACATAAAGGACTTTACGTAATGGTCTTGGAAGAGACCTCGGGAACTCATCTAGCATATTTAAAACCTACTCGTTCAATATATAGATAGCGTCCCCTTCCACTACCTACAATTTGTAGAACCTATCCAATAACTAGAGTGCACATCCCATATGATGAGGTTAGGCATTAACCGATATAGACCATACTAGCTTGGTATGTAATATGGTGTCATAAGAACCCCACACCATGAAAGGTGTTCTACTTGCCAAAGGTAGAACTAAGACTCATCCCATGTTCGCACATGGTTCTAGAGTATCAAGGGCTTCTTTGTACTCTAGTCTCATTCTGAAGTAGAGCTACTACCACAAGCATATCCGCTCGGTGCTTTGCCTTTATTCTAATAAAGTAATCATTCCCTAGGTGTATTAGAGAAGGTACAATTTCTTTGTCCTACCAACTCATAATACTTTTCATGGAAAGGTCATTTTTAACCTTCTTTTAAATATTCAAGGTTCCACGTATATAACCTTCTTTTCGATATTCAAGGTTCTTCATATAAGTCTTTCATTGAAGGGCACCAACTTTAGGTCTACCAATCCTTGACTTCGTTCATACATTCATTCATACACATACAAGACAAGGGTGCCTAAGCCTACCAATTTAAGAGATAACCTTCACATAACTTTCATGTATCAAGTAGAGGGATCTATGTCTACCGATCAAGAGAAAACATCATCATATCACGTATTCAATAAAATTCAAGTACCATGTAGGGACAAATAAGTGTGCCTAACAAGATACCCTGTTAATACACATGTAGAGACTCCTCATAGTCTATCATATTCACATATATCCATTTATAGGAAATCATACTTTTACATTACGCAAACACATGTACCATATAATCCTTCTCATAGTTCACCTATACAGGCGATAATATGATAGCACTATAATTGACATAATAATGCCGACAAGGCCATGTTCATAATAATTATAACACATAAACACCGCCACCATAAGTGGACCATACAACTCAATACATTTCAATACCAATTCTACACAATATAGAGGAAAAAGGTCAACTCACCACCTTCAAATCATGATCATCATCATTCCTTAGACTTTTTAATCGATTCACTTTACAAAGTCTCTTACCAATAGCCATGTACAAATACTAAGCCAACAATCAATAAACAATTCTATCATGATCTATACATAATTAAATATCCCAATGCGATCTACACATGAATTCACTAAAATCAAGTCATGATCAATTCACCCAATTTAGAGCCAAAACTATGAATTCAAGGAATACTTGGGTTCATGGATGTTTTGATCTTAAAACATTAAATTAACACCAATTATATCATAAAACATTGATTTAAACATTTTCATGCGAAAACCCATGGTTAGAATTCAAAATAGGAAATTCTATTTTTTTGAACATCTTTGAAAATTGTTTAGAATTGTCTCCTTGAATGAGATAATAGTCAAAGATGAAATCGTACCTATATTTAAGAATGCCCACAAAATTTATGGAGAATCAATGAAGAAATACAACGCCTATCTTCAACCTTGCTCCTAGCTTCAATGGCGTCTATAGAGAGTTCTTTATTGATATTGCGTTTTGATTTTGAATAATGAGTTCTAATTTAGATTTTAGGCTTATAAAGTAACTTAAAATACCTAAAAACACCTAAAATAACCGCCCATGACTTAATTAGGACGCTAGGTGAGTTTCCCAAATTGTCCACAACTTGGCCGAGAACTGCAGAAAATTGCAGCCCCCAAAGGACGTTTGCATTGACGGACCATCCTGCTGGTCCGTTTTTTTGGTCAGAGACTGGTCTTTGTGGGATTAAGCTCCCAGACCTATGTGTAGAGCAACTCACCCATCGACGCGACATAGACTGGTTGACGGGTCATCGTTTAGGGTCATCGATTGGAATCCCTTTGGCAGTTTCTTGACAAAGTTTGGTTCCTGCTCAAGGACCCTTACGGTGGTCCTTTAGAAGTGCTTGGACATTTCTGTAACACTGTGGAAGTACCATGACTTATTCTAGACTCTCACTTGATGAACTAAGCCTTAAAACTGTGTTTATAATCCTAAATTAATGTATTCAACGTAATTAGGAGGTATTATAATCAAAAAGTCAAGAAACTACCACGACGTTCGAAGACTAGTGAAATTGAGCTATTCTGCCTTGGTGTGTTTTAAGGGGTTTAAAGAGTCGAATTGAATTCAAATTTGGTGGAAAGGTTTGAAATACATGTTAGAGTGTGTTTAGGTTTGAAACGTCCGGGTACGACTCCACAAGGACCACCTAAGGGTCTTTGAGGAGTATCCTACATTTTGACCCCAAATTTGTCAAATGACAGTATGCCATCGACAAAGCAATCGATGAGCCGTCGATGGGACAACAGTTCATCGATGGTGCTCGTTGGTAGAAATTTAACCTCATGACACCAAAAGTCTCCATAATGGAGCCTCTCATCCAAACCACGATTGACCAATACGATTCGTGGTTGGATCGACGCGCCGTGGATGGGGTTCAATCGATTGGACTATGGTTCAATGTATAGTTTCAGTTAAGTGATGGATAATTAGTTAATGAATTAATTAGGGATTAAGGGTTGGTTATACGTTAGTTGGGGACTATAAAATAGTTAGACTTTATTAAAAAAAAAACTTCATTATATCCCAAACCCAAATCACTCCCACTTCTCTCTACTTTCTCTCTCTATCCCAAAGACCCCCATCGAAGACCAAGCTTCAAGATTAAATAGGGCTTTGAGACTCAAGTTTTATTCTGTAACGAACTGGATTCTTGAATATGAAATACCAACGGCGTCGTTGACCTCTTATAGGTCGCAGACAAGCCTCATCTTGCATTCATCATATTCATCTAGTTAAATTTGCGGAAAATTTAAAACTTTTTTATATGTATGAAGTTTACTGAGACTTCATATAGTCATTACGTATTAAACATTATATACTAAGCTCAACATCAATAGACAACCATATACCATTAGAGAATCAATTCAAAATTGAAGATGAATATATCATAATTAGTTTGCCAAACACGACCTTACATTAAAAGGTTCGAAATGAAATATGAAAGAAACTCTAGGGACAACATGCACTAGCTATGTCCATATCTAAGTTTAGACTAATGCGTGTAGCATCCTCGAAATCAAGAGGACCTACCAAATGGTCTGGAGAAAACAATGAAGTCCAAACCGCTGCAAGTGACGTCAATCTGCCCTCTGACCTGCACCTATAAAAATAGTAAATAGTAGGGGGTTAATACGCCACTTGTACTAAGTATGGGTGTATGCACACATACACATAAAGCTATGCATGATCAATGAAATCTCTTCCTACGCAACATGCCATTTCTGGAAAGTCTAGTCATTAGACTTTTCTAATTCGTTAGTTGTGAATTGTGGTATGAATATGACGTATTTTAATGCATTCAAAGCACACAACTCATTTTCTCTATGATTACAAGACATTAGTATCATCAACATAATTTTAGAACCACTTGGGCGAAGATTTGAAATTTTGATCAACCCCCAACCCCCAATTCAGTCTTTTTCTTCTTCTTGTTGTGTAGTTCAATAATTCCTTTAGCCCTATGTTTTACTTACAAGTGAAATGATTCATTGTAGTCCCCTACCCACAATGAATCGATGTAAGTAATTCAAGGACTAAGGAATGATTTCCCTACCTTACAGTGAGTCATTCTTTACACTATATATTCATTACATTTCATAAGCCATTCTCTATTGGCTAAGCCACATATTTCATCATTTCATGTTAGGGAAGTTATGAAGTGTTTAGTTAACATTACGTTTCTACTTTCCTTTATTGGCATCACATAAGAAGTCATTATAAGCCAAACTTATTTGGCTTTGCCCATTATTTGCTGAAACTTCATGAGTGTGACATTGACAATTGACATTCTTAAGCTCTTCTTCATTGCTCACTTTGAACATACGTTCCATCATCATGATCATTCTCACTTTCATAGAGACATCATAGGGAATAAAATCATGCGAGCTCACATGAAATCCAGTGTCTTCCCCACACCGAAAAGGGGTGATTTACCGTTAAAATGAATCTAGATCATGTGAGCTACTCATGAAATCCAGTGTCTGCCCCACACATGGAAAGGGGTGATCCCCGGCTAAGGAGAATCCATCTCAAGTGTTCACTCCACACCGAAAATGAGTGGCTCACGGCTATAGTGAACCAAGAACATATCCTGAGCATTAACCGACATAGATCATGTGAGTTAAACATTAAATTCTGTGTCTGCCCCATACCGAAAAGGGGTGGAATCACCGGCCAAGGTGAAACCGTACATGCCTAGCTCGCTTAGGTGGAAACCACTGGCTAGTTCCTATGTTGGCTAGACATAGTTCGAAGACTAGGGACTTAATGAGACTACTTATCCACCTCGGTGGTAGCCTCGTCACATAAGACTTACACGTGCAAGCACATGCTCATAACTAGATTATGGAAGCGTACTTCTAGATTGATATTTACTTACTCTTTTGATGACTTGTCATCCTTACTTTACATTGATCAAATGTGAATTGTCCTTACATATCATCCTTACTTTACATTGATGAAATGAGAATTGTCCTTACATATCATCCTTACTTTACATTGATGAAATGTGAATTGTCCTTACATATCATTCTTAGGTGCTAAAGACTAGTCTCACACATTCTAACACCTTTATTCGTGAGTATTCTTTTAACATAGTAGATTAGGTGTAAGTAAGACTTGTCTCACTTTCTTTAACACCCCATTCTGGTCACTTATTTAATTTTGACCCCTTTAATTATGTTATAACTCACATTACTTCTTTACATTAGTCTAGTAGCTTCATATTATCCTTTATGGACGATGAGCACTTCATTCAATGAGTTTCATGTGTTCGTAGTTCATTCTTTTAGAGCATGTTGGGAGTTGTCCCAATGAATTGCATGCCCTTGGTTATGGATTCATTGAATTAATTTAGAAGTGCTTATAATATCATTTGATATTCTAACTACACAAGATTGGCATATGATTAGTATTGGCCTCAACATTTGGGATGTTATACTAGCAAATCATTTTTATTGACTTAAGCCATTTTTACGTATGTTCATATTTAAATTGAGTATGTATGAACCTTTAACAAATATTTCAATCATTTACATAAGCTCCTAGCCATTAGCATGCATTCGTTTTGACCAAGTAGTGTTAGCCAACTTTATTGGCATCAGATAGTCAATTCATTCAAGATGTGATTTCATAGAGGTCTTTTAAGCCAAGCTTAGTTTATGACTTTAGGCATAACGTTTTTAAGCATATTGGACAGCATCATATTAAAATTTAATGAATATAACACCTTCATAAAGTCACCTTAATAGTAAATATGCATTAAGACGTCACACATCACACTTAACATTTTCAAACATATCTTAGTAGTACATCATTCTTTAATTCATGTAAGGAACCCTTAGAATCAAACGAGTTCACTTCATAGTTCATTCGACATTCATAATACAAGAACATTACACATAAGATCATCCAACAGCACATACCAACAACATGATCTCTAAGCTATTCAACATGGAATCGAAAAGGATACTAGGGACAAGGAGTTCGACGATACGGGAACAACCCTAGTTTTCAAGATCTTTGAATCGTTGGAAAGAAAGTTCTCTTGGAGAAATAAGTCCAGGAGAAAAACCCATACCTTAAGTAGAACTTAATCTACGAAGACCACCTTGAACGAATCCTTGGAGAAACCTTGGAATTGCCCTAGAACATTGATGGAACTTCTCACGTTTTAGCGTTCTGCGTCTACTGCCTTTGAGTTTTGTTCTAAGTGTTTGATCGTGAATGATTAGGTTTAGGAACTGACTTTGACTTATTCAACAAAGTCTATTTTAGTAAATTAACCAACTGATTAGTAAATTACCAAAACGCCTTTTCTAAGTTGACTAAACATAGGAAGATGTTGACTTTGACAGAAATCTGGAAATTGGCATTGACCCTTGTTTCGATCAACANTGACTTGTTGCCCTCCTTGACATTACGAGTAAGCGTCCTACCTCTTTCATCGTCTATTATGCCCTATTTTTTTCTTTTCTTGTAATGTTTGCCTTGTTTTCTCCTTTCTTTCTCTTTTGTGGAAGTGACTCTTACTTCTTTTCTTCAACACTCTTTTTCTCTTTCTTTTATTTTTCTTTCTTTACTCAATTAACAATTTTGACTGAGTAACTTCTCTTGTTCACTGCCCTTTTTGTTTTCCCCATTACTCTTTTTTTTTATTTATACCCACTTTTCGGGTAATCACTCATAATAGCCACCCTCAACTTATGGATTTTCCATGAGTCGAGGTACACATTAACCAAGGTTCGGTCAGGGCCAAGACGAGGTCAGGTTCTGTATTAGCCACCCTCAACTTAAGCTTTTGGCCTAAGTTGAGGTGAAGAGGTCCAAGCAGGGACCAGGGCCAACACATTATACCCAGGGAAGAGGAGTTGGTGAAGAAAGGAAAGGTTTATTTTTAAGCTAAAAAGATTTGGATCAAAAAGGATTACAATTCCATTTGGTTCTCTTTGCTTTAGGCTAGAAATTTGCTAATTTGAACAAGGGCCTATGATCCTTTACTAGATGTCCAACAAAGATTCCTTTTGTAGGACTAACTGGGCAAGTTATAGCTAGGTACCAACAGTGGAACAATAAAATTTCCTCACACTCTCTTGAAACCTCGTTACCCTATCAGATTATCAGACACCTAGTTTGAGTTTTTGATTGAGGGTCATGCAGTGGTGTATCTCTATGTCATGATTAGAGCCAACACATTCAACTTCTTTACACTTATTCATGCAAGCATTTTCTTAGAACGGGATATCCTTTAAGTTTAGCCATCATGCTTCATATATCACTTTCATACTTTGTACAAGTTACAACATGCCGGTTCCACAGTAAAGTAAGCAGTTTCTTGGGGCAAAAGAACACAGGCAAGAAAACCCCAAGAGAGGATCGTGAGTTGGGCTACTCAGACTTCACCCTAGCACTTATTTTCCATTTACCCCACCCCCAACAAAAAAACATGCAATTATCCCCAATGCATAAGAAATATAAACATATGGTGGTAGGTGAAACAAACCTGAGGCGCATAGCGCCGAAGATCAACAAGCAGGCGGGTCCGGTTTCCCAGAACACGCTTCCTCAGTAGTAGGGACACCCTTAGTGGTGCCCACAACAGTATCTGCACCCTCAGTGGTGCTCTTCTCAACAACCTCCAATTTGGAGCTAGACGCCCAAACAACCAAATCTCAATTGCACCGGAGGATCAAGAGAAAACCACCTTTACTTGACCTTATGTGACATTCGCATTCAAAAGGATTCCTTTTGGGTTTTTTAATGCATCGGCTACTTTTCAGAGATGTATGATGTCGATATTCTCCGATATGGTGGAGGAGACTATTGATGTGTTTATGGATGACTTTTCAGTTGTTGACGACTCTTTTGATCATTGTTTGAGTCACTTGGACGAAGTTCTCAACAGATGTGAAGATTGCAACCTTGTGCTAAATTGGGAAAAATATCACCTCATGGTGAAAGAAAGTATTGTATTGGGTCATCGCATCTCAGAGAAGGGGATAGAGGTTGATCAAGCAAAAGTTGAGGTTATAGAGAGAATTCCTCCACCAATCTATGTAAAAGGTTTGAGAAGTTTTCTTGGGCATGCGGGCTTCTACCGGAGGTTTATTAAGGATTTCTCAAAAATTACACATCCTATGTGCAAGTTACTTGAGAAGGAATGTAAATTCTATTTTGATGAATCATTTCTGAAGGCGTTTGGATAGTTGAAGGAGAAGTTAGTATCATCGCCCATAATTATTTCCCTAGATTGGATCAAACCATTTCAGGTGATATGTAATGCTAGTGGGGTTGATCTTGGTGTGGTATTGGGACAAAGAAGGGATAAATCTTTCACCCCATTTATTATGCAAGTATGGCCCTAAATGAAGCTCAAAAGAACTATATTATGACTGAAGAGATCCTTGCTGTGGTATTTTCTTTCAAAAAATTACGCTCTTATTTGCTTGGCATGAGAGTCATAGTGAATACTGATCACTCCGCTTTGAGGTATTTGATGGCAAAGAAGAATGCGATACCGAGGTTGATTAGATGGGTGCTGCTATTACAAGAGTTTGATTTTGGGGTGAAAGACATAAAAGGGACAGAAAATCAAGTTGCCGATCACATGTCCAGATTAGAGGATGAAGCTATGTGAGAGTTGGGCGAAAAGGTTGAAATTGATGATACCTTCCCGGATGAGAACGTATTGGCCGCTTCTCATGACTTGATTCTATGGTTCGCCGATTTTGCAAATTATCTGGCTAGTGATATAGTCCCATCTGACTTGTCCTTTCATCAAAGGAAAAATTTCATGCATGATGTGAAAAAGTTTTGTTGGGATGATCCTTACTTATAACGGAGTTGTGCTGATGGGCTTATTCGCCGTTATGTGCCGAAAGTTGATATGCTAAGTATTTTTTAGGCATGCCATTCCTCGCTTGTGGGTGGGCATCATAGTGGTATCCGGACCGCCCATATGATTTTGCAGTGTTGGTACTATTGACCAACCATCCACCAAGATGCTCATGAGTTCGCCAAGCCATGTGATAGGTGCCAAAGAGATGGAGGAATTTCAAAGAGGGAAGAGCTCCCTTTAAATCCATTCTAGTGATTGAGTTGTTTGATGTATGGGGCATTAATTTTATGGGCCCATTTGTGAGTTCTCATGGGATGAAATATATTCTTGTGGCGGTGGATTAGATGTCAAAATGGGTGGAATCCATACCACTTGCCAACAATGAAGGAAAGAGTGTCACCGCGTTCTTGAAAAATAATATCTTCTCCAGATTTGTCACACCTAGGGCCATTATTAGTGATGCGGGATCCCACTTTTGCAACAAATTGTTCAAAGGTCTATTGGAGAAATATGGGGTTCACCACAATGTATCCACTCCATATCATGCACAAACTAGTGGGCAAGTTGAGGTGTCTAACAAAGTAATCAAGCAGATCCTTTCGAAAACGGTGAATGCTAATAGAATGGATTGGTCAAGGAGGCTTGATGATGCTTTTTGGGCTTACCGAACTGCATACACCACCCCCATAGGTATGTGTCCATACAAACCTGTTTATGGGAAGGCTTGTCACCTGTCGGTTGAGTTAAAGCACGTGGCCATGTGGGCGATGAAGAAATTGAAGATGGATTGGAATGAAGCAGTGGAACAGAGACTTTATGGGTTAAATGAGCTTGATGAGTTTCGCCTAAAAGCATATGAAAGCTCAGCCATCTACAAAGAGAAGATAAAGAAGTACCATGACCAAATGATTAAGAAGCGCGAATTTGCGGTTGGGGACTTAGTTCTTCTGTTTAACTCTAGGCTTCGCTTGTTTCCAGGAAAACTCAAGTCTAAATGGACTAGTCCATTCTTGATCACTAAAGTGTTCCCACATGGAGCGGTTGAGTTGGATAACAAGAAGGGTGCAAGGTTCACGGTAAATGGGCAAAGAATCAAGATCTACCTAGGGCATGCGGAGAGTGCCCATGAAGTGGATGAGGCATATCACCTTGATGAATTCTGAGTAATCAAGGGTCTTGCGTCATGCCGCGACGTTAAATCAAGCGCTTCTTGGGAGGCAACACAATGTGTATCCTATAGCCAACAATAGTTTTTTTTCTTTTCTTTGAAAGAATATTTGCATTCTTTTGTTTCATTTTGTTTTACTCAATTTCATGTGTTAAGTTTCTTTTTTTTTAGTCTGTTGACTAGTGAGTAGTTTAGGGTCCGTGTCTAAAAAGTGTCCAGAAAATACAAAAAGAATAGCTTAATGGGTACTAAATGTGCAGGGACCAAACCACAAGAATTCTGTAGAAATTGGTCTGGTACACATATCTACGGACCAACTGACGGGTCGTCTTTCCACTGACGGACCGTCGATGGTGTCCGTAGACCCCAGGTATGTTTTAAAATTTTGTCTAAGTTAGGTCACAATCGACGGTCCAGTCGACGGACCGTCAACTGACTTACGGACCGTCGACGGGGTACCGTCAGAAAAACCAGTGACACTACCCGACCCGACCGGATATATTAAGACATACCCATTCAATTACCCTCGCACACCTTTTAAAATTCCCTCCCAACCGTTTCCCTCCCCTTATTCCCCTCTTTCTCCATTAACTCCCACACTCACTTCCTTCCATTTTTTCCAAATAATCAAATTCTCCCAAACTCCTAGAAATTCCCAAAACCCTAATCTCCCAGTTTACTCTGTCTCCTTTATCTGCTCTCCGGTCGGTATTAGAAGTTGTGCACATAGGTTGGTGTTTCAAGATCACCCACTAATTTCACTCCACTACAGTTTACAGGTATTTCGTTTCCCTCTGCTTAATTAATTCTCGATCATTTGCTTATGAAATAAAATATATTATATGTGGGTCTTGACTTAGGAAAAGATCTCTAAGCTATTCAACATGGAATCGAAAAGGATACTAGGGACAAGGAGTTCGACGATACGGGAACAACCCTAGTTTTCAAGATCTTTGAATCGTTGGAAAGAAAGTTCTCTTGGAGAAATAAGTCCAGGAGAAAAACCCATACCTTAAGTAGAACTTAATCTACGAAGACCACCTTGAACGAATCCTTGGAGAAACCTTGGAATTGCCCTAGAACATTGATGGAACTTCTCACGTTTTAGCGTTCTGCGTCTACTGCCTTTGAGTTTTGTTCTAAGTGTTTGATCGTGAATGATTAGGTTTAGGAACTGACTTTGACTTATTCAACAAAGTCTATTTTAGTAAATTAACCAACTGATTAGTAAATTACCAAAACGCCTTTTCTAAGTTGACTAAACATAGGAAGATGTTGACTTTGACAGAAATCTGGAAATTGGCATTGACCCTTGTTTCGATCAACAATTTGACTTTTAATTAATTAATTAAATCCTTAATTTAATTAATTTAGGGACCTAGGGATATTACCAAAACACCCCTAAGTCACTAGGACCACAACTAAGAACTTTGGACCATCCTAGGTTAGGTACTAGGTTGTCCCCTTAACTAGTACTAGGTTCCACCCGATTTGTCCTAGATTGTCTAGTGCATTAGGGGGTCCAATTCGGTAGTCCTAGGTTACTTGGATAGTTAGGATAGTTGGTTAGGACTTTGAGTTAGTTAGGTTGGCTGGTCCCACATAGAGGGATCCGCCCGTGCGTGTCATATCTAACCGCCCTAACCAAATTCGGTTAGGGTGGTTCCATGGTCCCCCTTGTCCGGCTCCTTCATGTGTGATGCCCATGTGCTTGCACATGGGTTTGTTGCACTTTCCTAACTAATTTATCTTGATGTCTCATTTGGGAATGTTTACTTATTGTCCCAAGGACCCTCACCATGTCCTTGGACACTACTTAATCTACATGATCATTTTAATTGATCATGTGCTATGGTATCTAGCCTTCACACTTGGATGCCTCATACCTTTTGTGAGTTGGACGACATATATTTTATTAGCTTACGGTCTTTATTGCAAGTACATTTCTTAAACGTCAATCTTGGATTGGGGTATGACAGCCCAAAAAGTATATCTCATATTTGTATATTGAAAATTGGCTAATATCTCTTAGCCAATTTTTTGATACTATGCCCAATATTTCTCAATATTGGGCATTGGGGTGCCTATGTAGCCCTAATAGGCTATCCTAAGGGAATATTGGGATCTTCATTAAATATATGATTTTCCGGAACGTTCCATATTCCGTCAATCTTCAAGTATTTTTAAGCTATGAAAGCTATTCACTATTAGGATCTCTTTCCCCAAGAGGCTCTTCAAAATTGGTTTCCAAAGATGTCTAAAATTATGGTTTTAGTCCAATTTCGTGGGTTATCTTTCAAATTGATTTAATGTTGTATTGTTTTGGTTTATATTGATGGATTATGATTTTTTAATGGTTGATTGTTGTAATTCTTGAGACTTTTACCTAAATTCTCAAAAAGATCCATGAATGACCCCTTTTCCCTAAACCTAATTATGAACTTGGTTTGAAGATGATTAGGGTTGTTGGAGTTGAACATGTTATCGCTTAATTTACTATTATATGATGATGGTGATTGTATTATAGGATAATTGTTATTGATTTGAATGAGAGATGTTGAAGGAGATTCCTGGAAGCCATAGTAATACTTCTAAGATCATGATTACTCTATTATGTTGATGTTACCTACACTTGATGTTGTTATTCAATTGAATATTAAATGATGAAGTTATGCACGTATGATTAGGCTATGATTATGTTGAATGTGAGATCATGATGAAGTAAGGTTATGGAGGGTTGGAAGGAATTCTCTTGTGCTTCTTATTAATGTGATTATGATATCTTGTAATGCTCACATGATGATTATTTAGTGATGAACTAGACCTAATGAGCTATTTCCATGATTATACAATGGGTTAGTCTCCTATGACCTATATAAAGAATTGATTATTCAGAAATGCTTAAAGAGACTTCAAAAAAGGACTTTAGCTTAGCTCCGAGCGAACTATATATGATATGTGTCCCTTCCAAAGAGGGAAGGTAGGTTCACTGTTGTTCTCATGATATGGAGACTACAATGAAAATCTGTATAAAAGAGTTTCTAGAAAATTTCCTAGTTTCTTAACTATGTTCCCCCATAGGAATACTGACTAGTGGATCCACATACAATGTTTATGTTCATGTTATGATTCTACCTTGGCAAGTAGAACACCTTCTTTTGGTGTAGGGTTTCATGACACCGGATTCCATATTTAGCTCACATAGTCTTTTGTCGATTAAGGCAAATGTTCCTGAAAGTAAAATTAATGAATGAAAGTAATAAAGATGGACACTAACTAGGGTGACTCATAGGGTACTACTTAGTATTAAGGGTATGTGACTTTTCCTATGCATTGCACAAGTTGACCTTGAGGGGACTCGTAGGAGGTTGTTCTTATGCACTTATGTTATAATGAAATGTATAATGTTGATTTTATATGTTCGATTATATAATATTGGTTTCATTTGATGAACATGATATTTGTCTAAATTGCTATATATGGTGATGACTACTCATGATATTATGTTATAAGATATAAAGGCATTGCTTATGGTTTCTTCTCTAGTTTACTTGATTATGTGGAGTTATGGGGCTTCACATGAGCATTGCACTTGTAGGCTTGGAATGGATTGTGAGTAAGGGTCTTGTATGCCTTGATGATATGAACCCTTGAACATGAAATGTTGATATGACTTTTGAGTGATGTTATTCTTGTTTATGAATATGAATATGTATTAAGGTTGTAGTGATCATTGACTTGTATATGCTCTTGTTTGTGTGCATAAAGACTTTCCAAATGACTTAGCATGTTTCTAAAGAAATGGTCCCTTTTGTGCATGTCTTCAATGGTTTTAATTGCATATGTTTTCATACGTAGTACATGTGGTTTGTACTAACCCATATTATTTATATTTCTATAAATATGTAGGTTCGGGCCATTGAAGAGATTTCAAGTTCATTTGCAAAGAAGACTTGGATATTTTCTCAAGTTGTTGGTGAGTCCTCAAGTTCGAGGATGATGCCACTTTTCTAGCCTTACTAGTATATATGATGTCTAAGACACTTGTTCTTTCCTTATATTTGAGACTTTGTTGTAGACCTTTATGTGGCATATTGTACTAGTGTAAGCGGTATGCCCAAAATTTGTAATTCTCTATTAGATGGTATGTGTGAGACAATTTTAGACTACTTAAATAAATTAGATATGTTGTTAAATGAGAAGTCTATGTAAACTTCATAAGTGAGAAGTCTATGTAAACTTCATATATGATAAATGAGAAGTCTAAGTATACTTCATATGTAAAAGTTATAAATTTTCCGCATTTTATCTACCTATGATATGCCATGATGTATGCTAAGGTCTACTATAAGGCCTCTTCGAAGACAAAGACGCCGATTATGTCTAGGGGGTGCTCTCCGGTCGTGACAAACTTGGTATCACAGCATGAGGTTGAGTAACCTTAGGATTGATGTCTCACTAAACCACGTGTACGTAGAGTCTTGTTCATAATTGTGAAGTGCGCCACACTTATGAATGAGAGGCTATGTGATGCTTAGGAAATTCTCATCTTCTTGGTATTCCTATGTTGTATTTCAAAGAGTGTTAACTCTAAGTTTCCTTTTCATCTAACCTTTTTGTGTTTGTATAGAGTATGACTACTAGAAGGGTAGCCGCAAGAAGAGTTGAATAAGAGATTGCTAATGCGGGAGCTCCTCCTAAGACAACCACGCTACTCCATGAGACAATGAAGCTCATCCTCAAGAACAAGTTCCTTTGGGTGGCCAAGCTCCAGTCAGTCCTCCAGCCATGAAGGATGGAGAAATAAGGTCGACTTTTCTAAGTTTGGCTCAATTTATGACTACTCAAGCTCAAACCGTAACTACTAAAGTTCAAGCTATGACGACTCAAGAAAACCGGGAAGTAGGACCCCGTATACACCAAAATGCTAGTACCATTGATTCTCACTTGAGGGACTTCACTAGAATGAACCCTCCAATGTTCTTTGGGTCTAAGGTGAATAAAGACCCCCAAGACTTTGTTGAGGAGGTCTAAAAAAGATCTTGTATGCTATGGGGGTGAGTTCAAATGAGAAGGCCGAGCTAGCTGCTTATCAACTCAAGGATGTGGCTCAAACTTGGTAAACTCAATGGAGGAATAATAGGGCTTTGAGAGTGAGTCCTGTGAGTTGGGACGTTTTTAGAAGGTCTATTCTTGATAGGTTCTTACCAAGGGAGAAAAGAGAGTCAAAAGTGAGAGAGTTTCAACTTTCGTCAACGAGGTATGAGTGCGCTAGAGTACTCTTTGAAGTTCAATAAGTTGTCTAAGTATGCCTCTTCCTTGGTGTCAAAACCGAGGGATGAAATGAACCGTTTTGTGACGGGAGTGTCCGATTATCTAGTAGAATACCTTCGTTCGATGGTGCTTCATGACAAAATGGACATTTCTCGTTTGATGGTGCATTCTCAACAAGTTGAAGAGAGTAGGCTCGAGAGGAAGATTAAGGATGTTAGGAAGACAAGGTCTTATGAAGGAGGTACTTCTAAGGTTGGAAATTCAAGAGAAACATAAGTTCAAGAAGAGGTTCTCCAACCAGTTGCTTCTAATTTCCCCAAGGCTCGTAATGATAGGGTGTCTAGCCCTAGGTCACAAAGGGGAAGAGGTGGTTATTCACCAAGTGAGAAACCTACTTGTACCAAGTGTGGTAAGAAGAATGTGGGTGAATGTCTAGTTGGAATGGATAGTTGCTTTGGTTGTGAAAGAGTGTCCATAAGGTGAGGGATTGTCTTATGGTGAAGGGTTAAGTAAAGGGGATTAACCAATCACAAGAAAGCGGTCCTAGTTCTGATGCTCCTGACAGGAACCTCTTCTATGCTCTTCTCTCTAGAGGTGATTAAGAGGATTCTCCCGATGTTGTCACCGGTATGTTACAAGTCTTTTCCATTAATGTCTATGCATTACTTGATCTTTGTGCTACTTTATCTTTTGTAACTCCTTTAGTGGCCATTAAGTTTGATCTGTTACCCGAAGTCTTAATTGAACCTTTTTCCGTTACTACCTTGGTGGATGACTCGGTTGCTGCTTAAAGAGTCTATATGAATTATCCTATAATGTTTTCCAATAGAGTTACCTTGGTGGGTTTGGTAGAACTTGACTTGTTTGATTTTGATGTATATTGGGGATGGATTTGTTACATGCTTGTTTTGCTTCTATTGATTGTAGAACAAGGGTAGTTAAGTCCAATTTCCTAATGAACCCGTCTTAGAATGGAAGGGGGGAAACTCAATCCCTAGAGGTCGAATCACTCCATTTCTAAAATCTTGTAAGATGATCTCTAAGGGGTGTCTCAACCATATTGTGAGGGTCAAGGACCTAGAATTCGAAGCTCCTTCTATAGAGTTGGTCCCCGTAGTGAAGGGTTCGCCCTAAGTCTTTCCCTATGACTTACCCGGAGTTCCTCCAAACAGGGAATAGACTTCAGCATAGCTTTTTTGCCGGATACGAAACCCATTTCAATTCCTCCTTATCAGATTGCTTTGGCTGAGTTGAAAGAGTTGAAGGCTCAACTCAAAGATTTGACTGACAAGGGTTTTATTTAACCAAGCATATCTCGGTGGGGAGCTTCCGTATTATTTGTGAAGAAGAAAGATGGGTCTCTTAGAATGTGTATCGACTACCGACAATTGAACAAGGTCCCTATAAAGAATAGATATCCTCTCACTAGGATTGATGATTTGTTTTATCAACTCCAAGGTGCGAGTTACTTTTCAATTGATTTGAGGTCGGGATATCATAAACTTAGGGTCAGAGGTGAAGACATTCCTAAAACGGCTTTACAAACTAGGTATGGTCATTATGAGTTCCTAGTCATGAATTTTGGGTTAACAAATGCCCAGACAACTTTTATAGACCTTATGAATAGAGTGTTCCAAAATTACCTTGATTCTTTTGTAATTGTCTTCATTAATGATATCTTGGTATATGCTAAGAGTGAGGATGAGAATATGGGCCATTTGAGGGTTGTATTGCAAGTCCTCAAGGAACATCAACTCTTTTCTAAATATAGTAAGTGTGAATTTCGATTGAGATCAGTTTCTTTGTTTGGTCACATAATCTCAAGTGAGGGTATAGAAGTCGATCCAAAGAAAATGGAAGCGGTTAAGAATTGGCCTTTGACTCCAGCCGATATTCGAAGTTTCTTGGGTTTAGCCGGGTATTATAGAAGGTTTGTTGATAGGTCTGCATCTATTGCTTCTCCTTTGACAACCTTAACTCAAAAGAAGGTTAAGTTTGAGTGGTCAGAGGCTTGTGAAAGCAGCTTCAAAGTGTTGACAGATAAGCTTATGTTGACCTTACCGGAGGGTACCAAAGGGTTTGTAGTGTATTGTGACTCTTCTCGAGTAAGTTTGGGTTGTGTCCTCATGCAGCATGGTAAGGTGATAACTTATGCCTCTAGATAACTCAAGGTGCATGAGAAGAACTATCCGATTCACGATCTTGAATTAGCGGCCGTAGAGTTTGCTTTGAAAATATGGAGGCATTATCTCTATGGGGTATATGTGGACGTATTTACCGACCACAAGAGTCTTCAATATGTGTTCACTCAAAAAGAGTTGAATCTCCGACAAAGGAGATGGTTGGAACTTTTGAAGGACTATGACATGAGTGTCCTTTACCACCCCGGTAGAGCAAATATTGTTGTGGATGCTTTGAGTAGAATGACTATGGGTAGTGTAGCACATGATTCCGATTATAAGAAAGATTTAGTGAAATAGGTGCATAGATTGGCTCGGTTTGGTGGTCGGTTAGAAGATTCTCCAAATAGAATTTCTATGGTTCATCATAATTCCAAATCATGTGTAGTGGTTGAGTGAAGTATAAGCAACATCTTGATCTTCAATTGATGGAGTTAAAGGTTAAGTCTAAGCAACATCTTGATCCTGTATTGATGGAGTTGAAGGAATCGGTTCTTAGCAAGTTCAATGAGTCATTCTCCCAAGGGGGGGATGGGGTACTTAGGTACCAAGGTAGATTGTTTCTATCGAATGTCCATGACTTGAGAAGGAAAATTTTGGAAGAAGCTCATGGTTCCCAATATTCTACTTATCCGGGTGCCACCAAAATGTATCGTGATCTTCAAGAGGTCTATTAGTGGGATGGTTTTAAAAGGGACATAACGGAGTTTGTGGCTAGGTGTCCTAATTGTCAATAATTTAAGGCCGAACATCAAAGACCGGGAGGTTTAACTCAAGTAATAGATTTCCTTACTTGGAAGTGGAAAGATATCAATACGGACTTCGTAGTGGGTTTGCCTCGCACACGTAGGAAAATGATTCCATATTGGTTATTGTGGATAGATTGATGAAATCCGCACACTTTATCCCTGTCAAATCTACTTATTCGAAAGAAGAATATGATATATTGTACATTAATGAGATTGTGACTTTATATGGGATTCTTTTGTCCATCATCTTGGATAGAGGTGCCCAATTAACTTCTCATTTTTGGAGGTCTTTTCAAAAGAGTCTAGGTACTCAAGTGAAACTTAGTACCACTTTTCATCCTCAAAAGGATAGTCAAGCGGAACGTACCATCCAAACCATAGAAGATATGTTAAGAGCTTGTGTTATTGACTTCAAGGGTAATTCATACGATACCATTGATAGAGTTCTCCTACAATAATAGTTATCATTCGAGTATTTCTATGGAAGCTTTTGAAGCACTCTATGGTAGGAGATGTAGGTCTCCAGTTGGGTGGTTAAAAGTATTTTAGTCTTCACTCCTTGGTCACGAGATAGTCTATGAGATAATAGAGAAAGTTCGAATCATAACAGATAGGTTGAAAACAACCAATAATCGACAAAAATCTTATGCCAACAATATAAGAAGAGACCTTGAGTTTGAAATAGGTGATTGGGTCTACTTGAAGATTTCGCCCCTGAAAGGGGTAATGAGATTTTGTAAAAAGGGGAAACTTAGTCCCCAGTACGTGGTTCCTGATGAGATATTGCAACGGGTAGGTAAAGTTGCGTATGAGTTGAAACTACCAAGTGAACTAGCTTAGGTTCATCCGGTATTTCATGTCTCTATGCTTAAGAAATGTATATGCGTCTCGGTGTCTATTCTCCCTATTGAAGGGTTAGGGGTGAATGAGAACCTTTCTTATGAAGAGGTTCCGGTCGAGATCCTAGATCGTCAAGTCAAAAAGTTAAGGAATAAAGAGGTTCTCTGGCCTCCGTAAAAGCTCTATGTAGAAACCATCTAGTTGAGGGTGCAACATGGGAGGTCGAGGTCGACATGAAGTACGGCTACCCTCATCTCTTTCCTCTTTGACGTTGTAGTTCCTCTTATAATAAAAATTATGAATAATATGGAATTCGACTTGTTTTTTTTCTAAGTATGTGCATAACTTGGTAAGGATTCATGTTAATAATGAGTTTTCATGAAAAAAATGCTTTTATGTTCTACTTGCATTTATATGAAATGTGTATAATTTCCTTCTTGAGATTGTAGTGAGCATACTTTGATATTTTCTTGAGAAGAAGAAATTTTATGTTAACTCTTTGATGTCATATTGATCTCATGTTGAAATTGAGAAGGTAATTTCTAATCATGTGATATGAAATATTTAGCTCTTATATGTGATGGATCGTGAATTTAGTTGCTATGTGTAATGACATGTTTATGTGTTGAATGGAGTTGTGAAGTACTCCTATAAGATGTGACTCATGATTATTATACTCATTTTGTTGTTGTTGATTGGTTGGGCTTCTAGTATCGAGTCTCTTCCCTCCCTATAAAATGATTTAGGTGTCGTTCGAGGACGAATGTTCCTAAGGGGGGATAATGTAACACTCCGGAAGTTCCATGTCTTAGTCTAGAGCCTCACTTGATGAACTAAGCCTTAAAATAGTGTTTATAAGCCTAAATTAATGTACTCAACCTAATTAAAAAGTATTAGAATCAAACGTCAAGAAACGACCACGATGTTCAGAAACTAATGAAATTGAGCAGTGTTCCTTGGTGTGTTTCAAAGGGTTTAAAGAGTTGGATTAAATTAAAATTTGGTGGAAATTGTTGAAATACATGTTAGAGTTTGTTTAGGTCTAAACGTCCGGGTACGTCTCCCAAAGGACCACCCTAAGGGTCCTTGAAGGGGACCCTACATTTTCACCCCAAAACTGTCAAATGGGAGTGTGCCATCGACGAAGCAATTGATGAGACGCCGATGGGAAAACGGTCCGTCGATGGTGCTTGTTTGTAGACACTTAGACTCAGCACCAAAAGTATCCAAAATGGAGCCTCTGATCCAAACCATGATTGACCAGTACGATCCGTGGTTGGATCGACACACCGTGGACTGGGTTCCGTTGATTGGATCTTGGTTCACTGTCTAGTTTTGGTTAAGTGAGGGATAATTAGTTAATTAGTTAATGAATTAATTAGGTTTCAAGGGGTGGTTAATTAAGTTAGTTGGAGACTATAAAAGAGTTAGACTTCATTAAACTAACCCAACACTTCATTATTTCACAAACCCAAATCACTCCCACTTTTTCTACTTTCTCTCTCTATCCCAAAGACCCCCATTAAAGACCAAGGTTCAAGATTCACTAGGGCTTTAATACTGAAGTTTTATTCCATCATTATTCAAGGATAGTTAAGGTATGGAATCTATTCACTATTGGGATCTCTTTCCCCAAGAGGCTCTTCAAAATTGGTTTCCGAAGATGTCTAAAATTATGGTTTTCATCAAATTTAGTGGGTAGTCTTTCAAATTGATTTAATGATGTATTGTTTTGTTTTATATTGATAGATTATGATTGTTTAATGGTTTATTGTTGTAGTTCTTGATACTTTGACCTAATATCTCTAAAAGATCCATGGATGGCCCCTTTTCCCTAAACCTAACTATGAACTAGGTTTGTAGATGATTAGGGTTTTGGGAATTGAACATGTCATTACTTAATTTACTATTATATGATGATGGTGATTGGATTATTGGATAACTGTTATTGAATTGAGGGTGAGATGTTGAAGGAAATTCTTGGAAGCAATAGGTAAGACTTCTAAGATCATGATTACTTTATTGTGTTGATGTTGGCCTATACATGATGTTGTTATTCAATGTGAGGGTAAATGATGAAGCTATGAATGTATTATTAGGCTATGATTATGTTGAATGTGAGATCATGATGAAGTAAGTTTATGGAGAGTTGGAAGGAATTCTCTTGTACTTCTTATCAATGTGATTATGATATGATGTAATTCTCACATAATGATGGTTTAGCGATGAAAGGATGTTCTTATACTAGACCTAATGAGATATTGACATGATTATACAAGGGGTTAGTATCCTATGACCTATATTAAGAATTGATGATTAAGAAATGCTTAAAGAGACTTCAAAAAGGGACTTTATCTTAGCACCGAGCGAACTAGATATGAGAGGTGTCCCTTTCCAAAAGGGAAGGTAGGTTCACTATTGTTCTCATGAGATTGAGACTACATTGCAAATGTGTATAGAAGGGTTTATAGAGAATCTCCTACTTCATTAACTATGTGCCCCAATAGGAAGACTAACTAGTGGATCCACCTATAATGCTATGTTCATGTTACGGTTCTACCTTGTCAAGTAGAGCACCTTCTTTCGGTGTAGGGTTTCATGAAACCGGATTTCATGTTTAGCTATCATGGTCTATTATCGGTTAAGGCAAATGTTCCCGAAATAAAATTAATGAATGAAAGTAGTAAAGATGGACACTAACTAGGGTGACTCAAAGGGTACCACTTAGTATGGGTAACGGTATGAGACTTTACCTATGCATTGCACAAGTTGAACTTGAGGGGGGTCCTAGGAGGTTGTTCTTATGTATGTTATAATGAAATGTATAATGTTTGTTTTACATGACGTTGCTCTTATATGATGTTGGTTTGATTTGATGAACATGATATTTGTCTAAATTGCTATATATGGTGATGAATAGTTATGTTGTAATGTTATAAGATGTAAAGGCATTGCTTGTGGGTTCTTCTATAGTTTACTTGATTATGTGGGATTATGGGGGCTTCACATGATCATTGCACTTGTAGGCTTTGTATGAGATTGTGAGTAAGGGTCTTGTATGCCTTGATGATATGAACTCTTGAAAATGAAATATTTATATGGATTTAGGGTGATGTTATTATTGTATATGAATATGAACATGTATTAAGGTTGTTGTGATCATTGACTTGTATATGCTCTTGTGTTTTTCATAAAGGCTTCCTAAATGAATTAGCATGTTTCTAAAGAAACGGCCCCTTTTGTGCATGTCTTCAAGGGTTTTAGTTGCATATGTTTCCACACTTAGTACATGTGATTTGTACTAACCCGTATTCTTTATATTTCTACAAATATGTAGATTCGGGCCATTGAAGAGCTTTCAAGGCCATTTTGAAGGAAGACTTGGACATTTTTCCAAGTTGTTGGTGAGTCCTCAAGTTCATGGATGATGCCACTTTTCTAGCCTTACAAGTAAAGACTATGTCTAAGATACTTGTTCTTTCCTTATATTTGAGACTTTGTTGTTGGCCTATATGTGGCTATTGTACTAGTGTAAGGGCTATGCCCAAACTTTGTAATTCTCTATTAGATGGTATGTGTGAGACAATATTATACTACTTAAATGAATTGGTTATGTTGTTAAATAAGAAGTCTATGTAAACTTCATATGTTAGAAGTTTCTAAACTTCATATATCATAAATGAGAAGTCTAAGTATAATTCATATGTAAAAGTTTTATATTTTCCGCATACGCATTTTCTCTACCTATGATATGCCTCGATGTATGCTAAGGACTAGTCTAAGGCTTCTTCGAGGACGAAGACGCCAGTTACGTCTGGGGTGTCCTTTCCGATCGTGACAGTTTCAAACCTAAAAATGTTCATCTAGATGTTAGGAACCTATCCTATCAATTTGGACCAGAAACGTCACATAAAACATAAAAAGGCACCCTAGAACACACTAGCATGCCTAAAGGCTAACTTTCAAACGTCTTGGTCGTTCTTGGATGTTTGACTTCTGAACTCCTCAAACTGCTTGCTAGCATCATTTTAAGACCTTATTAACTCATAACCAACATGTTATTCTCTAATTTAACCTAGTTCATTTATAGGGTCGTCACATTCTCTCCGACTTAGAAAACATTCGTCCTCGAATGACACTTGTTACACTTTAAATACTTTCAAGAGTAAAGACTCGAGAATAGAAGATCATAACCATACCACACCATATAAAATACAAATAGATAGGAGTAACATCAACTCCACACCATCAAGAGACTCAAAACACAACAAGAAGTAGGAACATCATCTACACTTATCATTTAATAAAACTCTACCTTCTCATTTCATATAGGAGGAACTTCCTTCTCCACTTGTCATCATGCTCATATACATCATTTGTATGCACACAATGCCAACTTCTCATGAAAGCACAACTAAGCAACATTTTCAAATACTTCACAGTAAAGCATGCTTTATAGTTCACCAATGCAATATTTACACAATTTATTATAAAGGCATGACAATATGAGAGAAAAAAATCATATAAAGTCATTTTACCACATAAACAGAACTTCATGAAAAGATATGCACAATGTAAGGAGATTAATGAAATTGATTTTCACTTAGACTCCTAAACACAAGAAACATGCTACTATAAAGTTCTAACTATCAAGCTTGAATAGAATAGAATAGAAGAGACAACAATCCACAACCCAACTATTCACCATACTCCCCCATTTAGAAGAAACCCATCACAACTTAGGAGAGAAAGTTATAACTTACCGGTATCCTCATCCGTATTTGCTCCCTTGTTAGCTTGGAGGCAATAAAAATGATTTCTCTTTAGTGCACCAACATCTGGGACATTAGGAAGAACATGCTTGACCTCTCTTCCTATAGCTGCAATAGTAGGACAATATCTCACCTTGTGATCATCATTTCCACAACCAAAGCACCCACTAGTACCGGCTAAACACTTCCCATAATGTTGTTTCCCACAATTGAAACAAGTAGGCTTAACAGCTTGAGAACCACCACCTCCCTCATAGATGGTCTTAGGAGCACTAGCACCATCTTGATTTGAGGCCCTGTTCTTAAGCCTAGGTTGAACTTTCTCATCGTTTCTTCCTCTCTTAGCATATCTACCTCTCCTCCCAAGTTTAGACTCTTCAATGGATTGAGCTTACACCATAAGCCTAAATAGAGTCACGTCACCATGGAGCATAGCCGTAGGACACTCTTCTTTCACAACATCGGAAACACCTGTCAAGAACCTACTCATCCCATCCCTAGGGTTAGACACCATGGATGGAGCATACTTAGTTAATAGGGTAAATTTCAAGGAATACTTCTCAACACTCATGTTACCTTGACTAAGGTTTATAAACTCCTCAACTTTAACCTCCCTCTTCTCACGGGGAAAGTATCTTTCTAAGAATGCTTCCTTAAAATCCTCCCACTCTAAAGGTACCAATTCAACCGGCCTATTACATTTCCATTGAGTGAGCCACACTTGAGCAACCTCTTTCAATTGGTACAAAACTAACTCTGCCTTCTCCCTAGACGTCACTCCTATAGCATGCACTATCTTATACACTTCATCCAAGAAGACTTGGGGATTTTCTCGCACCTTAGAGCCAAGGAATGTAGGGGGATTCATCCTCACAAAATCACTCATTCTTGATGTCATGGTGCTCTAAAAAACATTCATCCTAGGCCCAATCTCTGTATTTTCTTGAGACGTCATGGCTCGGGCTAGGGTAACATGAGCCCCTCTAAAGTCCTCATTTGTTATGTTCGGGGTAACCACCGCAACCTCATTCCCTTGATCCACTATAGGGACTTGTTCACTTTGAGGAACTTGAACACCTTGTGGAGCTTGTCTACCTTGGGGAACTTGTTCAACTTGGGGAGGAACTCCCTCATTGACCACATACTCATCAACTCTCCTTGCGGGCGTCCTTTTTGTATTCATGTCCTATAAACACAGGAGAAGAGATTAGGAAAAGACACTTATAACCTCAAATCTATGGCACAACACAAGAGTAATGAAGAAAGGGAAACTTCTATCATCTTATAGACTATCGCTCATAGATGTATCGTGACTCACACCGATAAACAAAACTCTACTAGACGTGGCTATTATAAGACTTTGAATCCTAAGGACTAATTCATAACTTTATGATCTGATACAAAGTTTGTAACGACCCAAAGTACCCCCTAGAAGTTAGAGCACTCTTAAGTCACCACACGGCGTACTCGACCTCTCAGAGGTCTTATACTAGCGCTTAGACATCATTCATCGCATATACGAAAAGTAGTGTGAAATTAAAACTTTTCATAGAAGTATTTCAAATTCTTTTTATAGAAAACATACGAAAACTAAGTCTCTTCATAGCCATCTTCGACACGTATAAATCTTAGGGTCACAGCCCATACATCAACTAAAGTAAAACCAAAGTCTATTACAATGTCTTTTGAAATGGAAAACTAAACATAACTATGTCCTCAAATTGTATGAGGACATACCAAATTGGCTTGATAGAATTATATTCCCAAGCTTCACTTCTAAGAGACTCCTCACTTGCCACCTACACTTGCATAAATAAAAAACATATTGAATTAGCACATTTAATGTACTAAGTAGGTGAACATGCAAGAAACCCATGCTAAAATGGACATTTACTTTATAACATGCTTTTTATGCTCTTTTGATGTAAATCACATAACATAAGTATAAGAACCCCTTTTACCACAACATACACATATATGACATATTCAAGTAGTTCATAGTAGACGACCATAACCATTTAGGATGCACATAAGCATTAGACTCTCTACCAAGAGTTATCCTAAGACTTACTAAAGTAAGACAAGAAGAGACCGCCCATACACCCTCTTCAATCACACCTAAGTAATCCTTAAGACTTCCCCAAGTATGATTATTATTTACATTACAATAATACATTGTTCCATAATCATTAAGTAACCCCTTTTTATTTTCTAGAATCTCCACCTAAAGTTACTCTAAGATTCACCTAAGTAAGACATTAAGAGACCGCACATACACCCTCTTCAAGCCTACCTAAGAAACCCTCAAAGTTACTTTAGGTAAGACCTTTCTAGTCAACAAACTTTATTAAAAAAACCATATTCATTTAAAACCATTTTGAGAGACAAGTAGCCACATAAAGGACTTCACGTAATGGTCTTGGAAAAGACAAAGGAAACTCACCTAGCATCTTCAAAGCCTACTTGTGCAATGTATCGATAGCGTCCCATTCCACTACCTACACATTGTAGAACCTATCCAATAACTAG
>CM040618.1:72431149-72448791 GCA_022817965.1 Solanum lycopersicoides | reverse complement strand
TGGTCATCCCAGCTACCTCTGAAGTCAATCACACACGCTCTCAACATGTCCTCCAATGTCTGAATGGTGCGCTCTGCCTACCCATCTGTCTGAGGATGAAAGGCAGTGCTAAGCTTTACCTGCGTGCCCAAGCTCTTCTGGAAAGATCTCCAGAAATGTGAAGTAAACTGAGCTCCTCTATCTGAAATGATAGACAAAGAATCCCGTGCCATCTCACAATCTCACAAATGTAGAGTCTCGCATAATCCTCGGCTCTGTAAGTAGACTTCACAGGGATAAAGTGGGCAGACTTAGTCAATCTGTCCACAATAACCCATATGGAGTCATGCTGCCTCCTAGTCCTCGGAAGACCAACCACGAAGTCCATATTAATTGGCCTCCCACTTCCAAGTCGGAACCTGAATAATCTTAGTCAGACCGCCAGGCTTAATATGCTCTGCCTAACCTGCTGACAATTAGGACACTTGGCCACATATTTTGCAATGTCCTTCTTCATGCCATCCCACCAATAAATCTGCTTAAGATCATGATACATCTTGGTGGAACCTGGATGTATTGAATATTTGGAACCATGGGCCTCTACAACAATCCTGCGTCTGCAAATCATCCACATCTGTACACACAGCCTGTCCTGATACCTAAGTATGCCATCACCTCCCAAAGTGAAAGACTCATTCATCTTTATCAACACTGAGTCCTTCAGGTCCATCAACACAGGATCTAGATGTTGACCCTGTTTGACTTCAACTACCAAGGATGATTGAGAACTAGGATGAACTGAAACACCCCCACTAGTAGAGTCAACCAATCGCACACCCAGTCTAGCCAGTCTGTGTACATCTCTCACCAACTCCTTCTTCTCATCCTCAACGTGGGATGTACTTCCCATGCTCATCGTGCTCAAAGTATCAGCTACAACATTAGCCTTACCTGGATGGTAGTGAACATTCATGTCATAATCCTTCAACATCTCCAACCATCTTCGCTGACGTAGATAACTCCCTCTGTGTGAATACGTACTGGAGACTATTGTGGTCTGTGAATACATCCACATGCACTCATACAAGTAGTGCCTCACAACTTCAGTGCAAACACCACAGCTGCCAACTCCAGGTCATGAGTGGGATAATTCTTCTCATGAACCTTGAGTTGTCTGGATGCATAGGCTATCACCTTACCAACCTTCATAAGAACACAACCCAAACCAAACCTAGATGCATCATAGTAAACAGTGTAATTCTCACCACACTTAGGCAAAGTAAGCACCGGGGCTGAAGTGAGTCTGTCCTTGAGCTCCTGGAAACTCTTCTCACAAGTCTCCGTCCATTCAAACTTGGCTTTCTTCTTAGTCAAAGCTGTCAATGGGGCAGCAATGGAAGAAAAGCCCTCCACAAACCTGCGGTAGTAACCAGCCAATCCCAAAAAGCTACGGATGTCAGTGGGAGTAAGAGGCTTTGGCCAGTTCTTCACAGCCTCAGTCTTCCTGGGATCCACCTCCACGCCCTGATCGGACACAACATGACCCAGGAAGGTCACTGATCTAAGCCAAAATTCACACTTCTGAATTTGGCATACACTGATGTTGTCTAAGTACCTGCAAGGTTAGTCTCAAATGATGTTCATGCTCTTCCTTGGTCCTAGAGTAGATGAGAATGTCATCAATGAATACTATGACGAATGAGTCAAGGTATTCACGAAGACTCGGTTCATGAGGTCCATAAATGCAGCAGGTGCATTCGTAAGACCAAATGACATGACTAAGAACTCATAGTGACATAACGGGTACGAAAGGCTGTCTTTGGGATATCTCCATCCCTAACCCTAAGCTGATGATACCCTGAATGAAGATCAATCTTAGAGAAGAAACTAGACCTTGGAGCTGATCAAACAAATCATCTATTCTGGGAAGTGGATACTTATTCTTTATAGTGACTTTGTTGAGCTGCCGATAATCGATACACATTCTAAGGGTTCCATCCTTCTTTTTCACAAACAACACTGGAGCACCCCAAGGGGATATGCTCGGCTGAATGAAACCCTTGTCAGTGAGATCTTTTAACTGCAGCTTCAACTCTTTGAGTTCAGCTGGAGCCATTCTGTAAGGAGGAATTGAAATTGGTTTAGTATCGGGTTCTAAGTCGATACCAAAATCAATCTCTCGAGGGGGAGGGACTCCAGGAAAATCATCAGAAAATACATCTAGGAACTCATTCACTACAGGCACTGAGTCTATGGAAGGAATGTCATGATCTAAATCATTAACAC
Source organism: Solanum lycopersicoides (assembly GCA_022817965.1). Classification (NCBI taxonomy): domain Eukaryota; kingdom Viridiplantae; phylum Streptophyta; class Magnoliopsida; order Solanales; family Solanaceae; genus Solanum; species Solanum lycopersicoides. The sequence goes on along the minus strand of CM040618.1, from coordinate 72,446,526 downwards.
TCACAAGATGACACAACAACCCCTTGGACATCATTTTATTGGCCTTAAGGTTAGAAATCAAGAGGTTAGGACGACTCGAGTTGTACCCCTCCCAGACTAGCTCCTCTTCATTAGGGAAACGAAATCTCACCACTCTACTACGATAATCCAAGCAAGCATAACAACTGTGAAGCCAGTCCATGCCAAGAATAACATCAAAATCATGCATGGGTAACTCAACCAAGTCTGCACACATAGTCTTACCAATTATCACTATTGGGCAATCCTTGTATACTCTATCAGTTCTTATATTTTCTCCTAAAGGTGTACTAACCACTATAGGATCATGCAGAACTTCAGGCAATATCTCAAAAGTGAGAGCAATCAAAGGAGTTACAAAGGAAAGCGTAGACCCTGGATCAAGTAAAGCATAAACAGAAGTTGAGAATACTTGTAGCATACCTGTGACCACATCAGCGGACTTCTCCTGCTCTTCCCTGCTCTTCAGGGCATAGAACCTATTCCTCTTATGAGGCTTGGCCGCTGCTGCACCCTGTGGGTTAGACCTAGGCTGAGCATTACCTCTAGCCTGACCTCTGTTCTGTGGGCAGTCTCTAACCATGTGCCCACTCTTACCGCAACCGAAGCAGGTATTAGTGCCCTGTCTGCACTCTCCACTGTGAGCTCAGCCACACTTAGCACAATTCTTTTTAGGACGCTGCATCTCACCTCCATTGCCCCTCTTGGGCTTAGGTATGCCTTCTCTAGGTGATGTACTCCTCTGAAAATTTGAGTTCCCAGAACTCTGTTGCCCCTTCTTGAACATGGGCTGTTCACGGACGCCAAAATTGTTTCTGTGGCCTCCATGGCTGGGACCTGCCTGATCTTGAGGCTTAGGCCTCCTAGCATCACGAATACCCCTCTTTTTGCGGCTGTCCTCTACCTGCTGGACATGCACCATCAACCTGGAGAGGTCCATATTATCATGGAGCATCATAGACCGAGACTTCTCCTCCAGATCTCCATTGATTCCTGTGAGAAACCTGCTCATCTCATCCCTGCTGTTAGACACAAGGGAAGTAGCATACCTGGATAATTTAACAAACTTCAGTACTCACCTTATTCTTGTTGTTATATACTAAGGAAAGTAGCATACCTGGATAGTTTAACAAACTTTAGGGAATACTCCCTGACTGTCATAGATCCCTGCTTAAGGTTGATGAACTCATCAACCTTGGCCTCCCTCATTTCTCTGGGAAAGAATCTCTCCAGAAAGGTTGTCTTAAACAACTCCCAAGTGACTGGAACTCCGCCAAAGCTCGGCTATCCTGCCACATCTTCCACCAAGTCTGTGCCACATCCTTGAGCTGATAGGAAGCCAGCTCAGCCTTCTCAGCATCTGTGGCCCCCATAGCCACCAGAATCTTATGCACCTCGTCCACGAACTCCTGGGGGTCCTCTAAAGTCTTAGACCCTATGAAAATAGGAGGATTTATCCTCGTGAAGTCTCTCAGCCTGTCAGCCATGCTACGAACCGGTGGGTTCTCCCTCTGAAGATCCTGCCGGTTGACCTGGGCAGTCATAGCCTGGGCCTGCATAGTAATGGCCTGTGCCATCTGGGCCAGAGATGCCCTCACCTCAGCATCAGTCAACCCAGCTGGGTTAAATGGCATATCCACTCCTTCAGCTGGAGCCTGGGGTGGAACCTGATTGTTCCCAGCAGCTGCTCCTCCTCTCCTCCGACCAACATTCCTCCTAGTATTCATTCTCTGAAAATAATAAGAATTGATGTTAGATACGCTCATAACACAAAGAAATCATACATTAGGAAAAGCACGATAAGAGCACAAGAAGGGAAATTTTCCTACGCATTATGCCGTCTCTAATTCAAGATAGTGGTGCACTTCTCTACCATGACTTAGAAACTACTCAATGTGGTTGATGTGAACTCATTATTCTTGAAACTTAACCTAGTGCTCTGATACCAACTTTGTCACGACCGGAATCTAGACCCCAGACGTGACCGGCGTTGTTGACCTCTCAGAGGTCGCAGACAAGCCTACATACGTTATTCTTACTTCATTTAGGTTAATTTTAGCAGAAAATTTGAAACTTTTTGTTTCTTAACATACTTATTAAACATTCTCATTAATACATAATTGTTCACCATCAACCATCTAATATTAAGATCATCAAATGAAAGAAATAGTATAATATAGTAATAAAGATGTACTTGCCAAAATGGCACCAATACAATGTCTGATAAAACAGGAAAGAAATGCTAGTGGAACATGCTCCACTAGCTCAACTCTAAAACTAAGCTAGAATATAAATGGCAGCATCCTCGAAAGCAAGAGGGCCTACCAAGTCCGGATGAATGCTCGACGTTCGGATAGCTTCAGCGTCAACCTGTAGCTCTAGCGTCCACCTGTGCCTGCACCTAAAATTGTAGAGTTGTATAGGGTTAGTACACACTTGTACTAAATATGGGTATATGCAAGCACACACCAAAGACATGAATGAGAAAGGATAGCTCTTCCCTAACAACATGATTATGGAAAGTCAAGTCAGTGGACTTGCCAAATTGAGATTAGGAAAGTTACACTACAACATTTTATGCCTACAACCACCCTAGAAAAGTGTGGCCTAAACTATGAAAAAGTGTGGCCTTTGATAAAAGGCCACACTTTTTGACTTTAAGCCACACTTTTTCAGGGGTGGCTGAAAGCCCCGTAACCTTAGAGTTTAGGCAACACTTTAAAGTGTTGCCTTAGCAGCTGCGCTGAAAAGCGTTGCCAAAAAGTAAAGAGGCCACGCTTTTGCAGCTACGCTTAAAAGTGTTGCCTTATCAGCTACACTTTTAAGCGTAGCCTAATAGGCAAAAAGGCCACACTTTGCAGCTACGCTTAAAAGTGTTGCCTTACCAGCTACACTTTTAAGCGTGGCTTTTTCTACCATATTGCCCACAATTATGAAGTGTTGCCTTTTTTATCTAATATATGACAACATTTTGAAGTGTAGTCTTTGCCCATATGCATACACAATTTATATGCCACAATTTCTAATTAAATACACCAATATTGTTTTGCAATAATAATCTCAAGCATTAAATTAGCTAATAAGTAATTCAAATTTATAGATTTTCCTTAAACTTCAAAACATAATATGTGTTGTGTACATATGCATACTTATTCAAAAAGTACTCTTACAATAGTTCAATATATTCCACCAATGAATATATTTAACAAAATCAAATATAATGTATCCAAACTTTTACAATAGTTCAAAACCTCTTCATCATCCACTTCAAATTTGTTCACCTCCATTTCCCTACACAAATCAGATTGCGATGGTTATAGAATAGGCAAGAAGTTCCATATTGCAACATTTATTGAAGAGGCAAGAAGTCCATATTGTAGTAGTTTATATTATCATTCTTGGTGATTCAAAGTATGTATATATGGTCAAATAATGAGAATTTTAAGTAGTGCTCAAATAATCAAAAGTATATATAACTATTAATTAATGGAACAAAAACAACATTCTTGGAACTTGGAAGTCAATAGAAGATTGGACTCATTTTTATAATTAAAAATAGGTAAGTAGAACAAAGGTGTATGAATATTGTTCATGGCTTCCCATTATCTCACAACCTTAGTGGAATAGCATTAACCAAATAAATGGGAAAGTCTCTAATTACCTAGTTCCTCCATCATAAAACACACAACATAAAAGAAAAAAAAATATCGAGATATCATTACAGAAAACAAAAAATCAGCAGATTGCAAATTCCAGATTGCATCAGAAGTTACAGAAAACAAATGAAGAAGCAATTTGCTTATGTTTTGGCATTTTTCTTGATTGCTGTAGTTTATAGAACAAAAATAACCAAGTAGATTGCAACAGTTGCAGAAAATTGCATCTGAAAGTTACAGAAAACAAAAAATCTGCAGATTGCAAATTCCAGATTGCATCTGGAAGTTACAGAAAACAAATGAAGAAGCAATTTGCTTATGCTTTGCCATTTTTCTTGATTGCTGTAGTTTATAGAACAAAAATAAACAAGTAGATTGCTGCAATTGCAGAAAACCACAGGAAGTTATAGAAAACAAAAAATGTGCAGATTGCAAATTCCAGATTGCATCTGGAAGTTATAGAAAACAATAAATTTGAAGTTGCAGATTCCAGATTGCATCAGTAATATGACTTGTTTCAATTTCTTTTCCATTGGTAATATGAATTATGAGTACTTTTGTGCTTATGAAAGAACTTACTATTCCAAGACCGAGGTCCATCTTTGTGGTTCCTGAATGGTCTGAAGATGCAACATGGAAACAGATAAATCATTTCTGATGCATGATTGGCTTCGGCTTTAATATAACTGAGGGGAAGACCATAAGCTGCTGTAATTCCAGCAACCTAAAGTATGTGAAATCATGACAAGACATATGTGAAAGCAATATGTTTGTTAGATTACTGAATGCCTCATAAAATTTAATTAAGCGAAGAAGCAAAAAAGATCAATTGAGTCCTATATCGGTAACTAATTGTTGTTCTCTTACTTATGATAAGAAAGTAAAAAAATGCTAAAGAGATGATTAATGTACCTCCACTTTAAAACCTTTAGATTTTTCTTGTTTGGCAGCCACAACAAAATTTAGTCGATCACTATAACAAACCATATTAGCTAAATTTAAGCAAAAAAGGTTCATAAGCAAAACAATTATAAGACAAAGTTAAATGTTTCAACTCCATTTTAGAAATTTTTATTCTACTTTTCTAGCGTCATAAGCATTGAGAGAGTTTTGATATGCACAAATATTGCATCACTTGAAGGTGAATTCAACTATACATCTCATGTTGCTCAATTAACAAATAAGAAATTATAAGTATAAGTTATATGCCATCCACATCTACGGGAGATTATCTTGTCACTGAACGGAATTGGAAGAATTAATTATTATAACATGAAAAACTAAAGGAATGTGAGCAATAGAGTATTGATGCACTTTTCAGATGTTGGCAGAATAGTGTAGCAGGGGTCTCAGTTCTAAACTTCCAGTTATGCATATTTTACAGCATTCCAGTGATTTCGAGCATATAATAATAACAATACCGTGGTAAAAAGGTTGAGGACATTGTTGGTGTCATGAAATTATTCAAATAATTTGAGCATAATATCTTAAGAAAATAGATAGTGACCTTAACAAACACATCACATCCTTACCAGCTAATGAATGTTTTATAGTTTGGTGCCATCTAATCACCTATGGAGATGCTGGCATGAGTAGAAAAGAAAAGGATGAAAGCAATTAAGGTACTATCCAAGCCCCAACCGAATCAACAACCAACTGCATCATTATACTTTGTTTTTTGTTAGCCAAATCTTTTCCTTGTCTAATAGGTTATTCGATGTGTCGTGTCACTAGTTTTAACCAAAAATCACAAATTAAGTCACCCAAAACAAATATCAATCAGTGGGAACACATATACATACACGCTAAACGACAAAAAATAGAAAGTGTGAAATCAACTAAAAAAACAGAACTCAAATTAAAACGAAAATCCAAAAAAAGAGCAGTGATGAAAGCAAGCTTACAGACGTCAAAGGAAGAACACCTAAATTAGTGAGACTGAGCAGGAAGAAAAAGATTTTATCAGCAAGAAAGAACCTTTGTTAGACCAAACGAAATTACAGCAAAGCAAATCACCTAGACTACAACGTGGTGGAGCTGTAAGCATATCTTATTGTATAGCTAGGACACGTGTTGAGAGTTGCATAAGACACACAATATCAATACATGAAAAGATAAATTTAACCCTATACGAAGGAGACATGATGAAGACCACCAGCTTCCTCTTAGACTCTTCTCTCTCTCTCTCTCTCTATATATATATATATATATATATACACATACATATAAGAACACTAAAACAAAAACACTAAACTAGAGGGGAAAAGTAATACACAGAAATCTACATTGTTGATTTTAACCCTAAAAGGGTACAGATAGTAGCGGGATACCAATTAGATGTTGTTAAACAAATAGTAGCAGGATACAAATAACAATAATCAAAAGGAACTGATTGCATTCACACAAGGAATTTGCACCCTAAAAGGGTACAGATAAAGTGATGGACTTACTAGACAACACAATTACAACAATACATACATGTCATCCTTCTTTTCATTAGATAAAGGCATACACTCTTAAGTACATGTCACTAGGACATCCACATATAATTGTTAAGATTCTAATTTCAGTACTCTTATGTAGACTTAGCACAATCAATGGTGTTTTTCAATATTTTACATGCCATGATTACCTCTTGTTAAGTATTTATATGTTCAGTTTTGTAAGTAAGACAACTGAATACATGTAAGATAAGAAACTCATGAACTATCTGGGGTACACAATACATGTAAGAACTCCATAGCTAAAAGCTCACAATTTTCACTCCAATTTGTAGCAAATTACGTTAGTACAGAGAACAAGTTTTCAAATTGCCATAGCTAAAAACTCGCTATGAATAACTATGACTAAATTCTAACCATTTGCACTACAAATTTTAACAGATTACGTCAATTCAAAGAGCATTAGAACCAAAATATAAATATGTACAGCTAAATTATTCTAACTTATTACAGATAACGTTACGAACATTATAACGAAATTCTAATCGCCATAAGTGAGAACTCGTCATTTCCACTCCAACTTCTAACAGGTTACGTCGAAACAGAACACATCAGAACAAAATTCAAATTTCCATGACAAAAACCTAATCAAATGTGCTCTAGATAATACTCACCCATTTTCATTCATGACCAAAACCTTTAATCATTGAAAACTCATCTGTGATTTGCTGGAAATTTGGTCAAACAAAGGGGTTCTTAGATTCATTTGCACTTCAAGGAATTCCAATTTTAATAACAGATGTATCAGATTCACAAACCTGTTTTTAGCAGATTCACCACTTGCCAAGAGCTTCACTTTCAATCTGAATATGTCCCACCTAAGATTTACGAACTATTTTGTGGCACATTAGATAATGTGTCAACACTAAATACAGTAAAAGGAACGAAATTTAATATGAAGAAATAACCAAGGTCACATAGCAAAATGAAAATCAAAGTTGAAAATGAACACCTACGAACTGCGTACCCCGTACCTCTTATGAGCATTTGAGAGGTTTTTCTGATTTAGGGCGAAAACTGAGAGATGAGGCTTCAACATCTTCCATGGCTTTGAGAATGAATTGACTGCTAATCTCCTATGGAAGAGATTGCGGCTAGGGTTTTGAGGATGCCATGAAAGGACTCTTTCATAAACATGGAGTGTGTGTTTTTATTAACTTTTTGGCTAAATTAAAATTGGAGGGAGAGTTAAATTTGTTTGGGGTATACATAATATTTTAGGGAAAATTATAAGACCACACTTGCAAGTGTTGTTTTTATAATTATAAAAAAACCACACTTTAAAAGTGTAGTCATATACATAAATAGATGTGGTCAATTATATAATGATCAGACTACCCTTAGAAAGTGTTGCCTATACTACTAAAAAGCACACTTTATAAGTGTTGTCAATATAACAGTGGTCAAAAGATAAAAACTAAGGCAACACTTTCAAAGTGTAGCCTTAAAAGGTTTAGGCAACATTTTACAAGCGTTTTCTTGATTTAGTGTGGCTTTAGGCCTAAAATGGTGTAGTGTTAGTGAACCTTCCAAATTTGGATTAGGAAAGTCAGTGAGCTTTCCGAATTTGGATTAGGAAAGTCAGTGAGCTTTCCAAATTTGGATTAGGAAAGTCATGCCATGAGAGTAACATGCATCAACATAATTATCATATTGCACACAACACATAACATCTTACACATAGCACATATCATATTGCATATAGCAATAACATCTTTTATAACATTCTTTCATATGCCATGGGACCTTGGAATCATGGACTTAACATTAAGACTTTACAAAATGAGGGCTCAACATATGGGACCTCAACTAGGGAGTCTTCATTAGCAAATACAGAGTCTGCTTCATTCGTTCATACGTACTTCATTTCATTTCATTCATAGGCCAGTGTAAACACCAGCTATACCTAGGGTGTAGTTTAAGACCTTCATCGGGTTTGCTGTGCAATGATCAAGAATAACCTAGTGTCATTACCTGAGTCTAGCTCACCTCTTGATTATGCTATCCTAACACCTTTGGTATCATTCATTTCATTACGTGCTTCATTTGAGGCTGGGCTCATTCATTCATTAGGAACTTTAACATTAACCGACATAGATCATGAGAGCATCATGAAATCCAGTGTCTCACCCACACCGAAAGAGGTGGAATCACCAGCCAAAGTGACCCAAAACATGCTAGCGTACATGGGAATTTAACCCCACCAGATCCCTATATTGGCAGTATAGGTTCGAAGACCAAGAGATATAAGGAGACCCATACCCGGCAAGCCGGACAGTCTCATCTCATGAGAGTTATGTGAACCTCCGCCCTTCCTTAAAGAAGGCATCACCGCTCATAGCTAGTCTATCGGTGCTCAGTATAAAGTTCCATTACATTCAACTCATGCGTCATGGAAGCTTGCTTCTAGTATGAGGACATCATAGCTCAATAGATGATTTCTCATCTCATCATTATTATTAAGTGTGTTAATCTCAGTACTTTCATTAGAGTGTTCATAAAGACTGGTCTCTTCATTAACTTTACACTCTCATAGGTGAGTACGTTTCGGTAACATTTACTTAGTCTCATTTGAGATTGTTCTCAAATTTTACATTAGCCTCATATCATGTTGTCACCACATTCATTAACATTAGCACATTTACTCTTCATAATTACTCACCCCATTTTACGTGAATGTTCATTTCATCATATGCCAATATATTTGGCCATTTGTCTGTTTCATACTCTTACTTAACCCTTCTAGGGTTTTGTCATTTCATTACATAATAATCATTTCATCGTATGCCAATGCACTAGGCCATTTAGTGCGTTTTACACTCATACTTAACCCTTCTAGGGTTACATCCTTTCATTACATACATATTAGGTTCACTTCTTTAAAACGTATGCTAGACTTATGAGTCTATACACACAAGCCATGCGGCTTCATTCATAATTCGTTAAGTGATTCATACATTCCGAAGGTTATGTAGTACAAGACTTATGTATCTTATATATATGCCAAGATCTTGATTTCGATCTAAGTAGGTGGCATTGTTCTTGGATATTTAATTCACGTATGACTTATGTACCAATACGGAGTTTGGGAAAGGAAACCCAAGTTCGAATCACTTGGATAACATTTACATTTTTCATTGATTTTATTTTTAATCTCCATGACATTGGGACTCTAGATTGAACCCCAACATTGACATTGTATCTTTAGTCTTGTACTTGGTTTTCCTCTTAATTTGGCCAAAGGGTTGTGTGTTCGAACCCCCACAACCCCTTTTTATTTTTCGTTAACATCTCATTGCCCTTTTTTGCCCAAACCAAGAGGTTGTGGGATCAAACCCCCACAACCTCTTTTATTTTATCCTTATATTCGCTGGGAATTGGGAGGTTGTGGGTTCGAACCCCCACAACCTCCTTATTTAAATTTTATATTCGCTGAGGTTGTGAGGTTGTGTGTTCGAACCCCCACAACCTACTATTTTTATTTTTAATTAATGTTTGCTTAACTAGGCTTTTAGGCAGTGAGGTTGTGGGATCGAGCCCCCACAGCCTCACTTTATTTTCTTAATTATTTCGCTCCTCTCCTTTCCAGCCTTGAGGTCGTGGGTTCGATTCCCACGCCTCACATCTTCTTTTTCTTTAATTTTCTCTTCTCTCATTCGCAGCTTGTAGGTCGTGGGTTCGATTCCCACGCCTCCCATTTATTTATTTAATTTATTGTTCTCCCCTTTCTCAACCAGAACCCGATTTCGATTCCCCCCAGCCCCATTTTTCATCTTTTTTTCGCGAATTACAACAGCTACACGGGTGAGGTCACAGGTTCGAATCCTGGTGGCCTCACCCTTTTAAAACTCATTAAATTTCCAGATTTCTCTATTAAACTTTAGCCTAAATTAACATTGCATAGTTGCTGGAAATTTTGGTCATTTTTCAATTCATTTTTATCAACGTTTTCACTTGATTCATAGGGTGTATTCATATACCATTTTAACACATTTTTAGGCGCATCTTTCATAGGTTTATTTGGCTAAAATATTGTTATTCAATCAACCACATTTCCTTGAATGAACATCACAATTTTTTTATGAATTTATGTACTTAAAATAACAACTACAACCTTATCAAATTTTGCGCATCAAGTCGAGACCCTTGTCACAGTAACATGCTTGCACACACTTGCACATAATTTCGATCACACATTGGTTGTCATTTTCATGATTTCACGTACATAAACATATTCACATTCAACACAAAAACATCACACATACCTAAATCTACCAGCAAACAAACCCAACCTACGAATCATTTGGGAGCTAGTGACAGGGACATGCAACGGGGAACAACCCTAGTTTTCGGAGTTAATATCTTGAATCTTAAGGGGTCTCTTGGGAAAGGGACCAAGAGAGAAGAAACCTATACCTTAATTGATGTTCAAACATTGAACTTGCTGCCCAAAACCCTCTCCAAAATCAGTCGAAGCCTCCTCAACGTCCACACCACTCGACGGACAACTTCTCTTTGCCTTAACGTTTTTGGTTACTTTGTTTTTCTTAAAATTTTCGTGTGTGTTCTTCAAGTGTGAAGAACTTTGATATATTTTCTGTTGTTGTAGTTGTTTAGGCAGAGAGCAAACGTGAAAGAGATGGTGAAACGTGAGAGAGAGATCGTGAGAGAGTAGTCTATGATTATGATTTTTAGTTTGGGAATTAGTCAAACCAGGACTCCTTATTAATTTAAATAAAAACCTGATTTAATTATCTCAGTGAAATGACCATTAAGCCCTTACAAAAATCAGATTATAAAACATTAATTAAATCACCAACTCGTTGCTTCCGTTGGGGCTCGAACATGGGTGACACCATTTTCGGGAAAACGGGTCATTTCGGGTCGACCCAACCCGAATTGGTTCTTTAATTAAATTAATTAATTAATTAATTAATTTCTTAGGGTAATTATGATATGACCCTTGGCCTGGAAAAGACCATTTTACCCCTGGACCCTCAAAACTTAAAATTTCTTCTTTTTAAGTCCGGTAAAGACTCCTTCGAATAAATCTTCGTTTTCGAGAGCCTTACATGGTTGGTTCCAACCTTTCCAAGCTCAACTAACTCCCCAAGTTAGTTGGCTTGGCCGTAGTAAGGGTTCTGAGGTCTGGTTCTACGCGTATCAATTCGTGTGAACCTTGGTCTAATCGCAAGCATTCTTGACACCTTAAGCATTTATCTTATTCATTTTTAGGGTTGTTATATGGGAGAACCATTACTACAACCCAACTAAAAAATCTAAAACTACGGAAGCAAGTTAAATTCTAAGGAAAGAAATATAGTTCCCTTAAGCTCCAAACAAAAGTGCAATAACAAACTAACATTGTGGAAGTAATGCCTAGAATGTAAAAGTCAATGTACCAAGACGTCTAATGATCAACCATAAGTCAAACAAGAAGAGGTACGCCCCCAAACTAATGAACTAATTAACTAACTAGAAAAGTACGAGTCCGAAGTGCGGACATTGATGAAAGTAGAACTCATGGAAGCCCGGAAGAACTTGCTCACCCTTAAATTCGATTGACGGCCACTTATGTTCTAAACGAAGTCTGTCAATAGCCACATGAAGATGCACTGTTATCAACAAGGAAAGAGCAAGTGCAGTATGTGTACACAACCGCAGTGTACCGATAGGATCACACGGCTATCCCAATAAGTGCAACATATATAAGTTAATACAACATAGTAATCACATGCATACATCAAACATATACAATATCATCATTAATTATGAAACAACATTCAATTTCACATTTCTCAATTACACAGTTATACCAAGTCATTGGTTCTCTTATGGAACCCAAACCCAAATATTTAGCATACCGGAATGTGGTACCCCATCCAATGCTTATGCCGAAACGTGGAAACTTGTCCCATAATTATGTTGGAACGTGGAAACTGATCCAAGTTAGTGTGTCAGAATTCAACACCTGATCCATTCAACAAGTCACAATCGCAATCACAAGTATATTCTAAAGATCATACAATAAAGTCATGATTCACGACATTCGTCATTCATCTATCTCATTTACAACAAGTGTGATCAATAATGCAATATTTGCATACATAAATGTATATTATGAATAAAGTACAAACATAAAACACACAATCATGAAATCACAATCATCACCTACCTCTAAACAAACTTCAATCCCTTAAAAACTTTATTCTTCCCTTTCTGGATTTGTTTTGCTTGTTCTAGGTCTACAAATTGTAACACCTCTAAAATGATTTAGGTGAAACAAGAGCCTAACATGTGTGTTATGATGTTTTAATGTCCTAAAATAGTTAATAATAGTGTTTATATACAGAGTATAAAGTTTGGAAGTGTTAGGAGGTCAAAAGTCCAAGAACGTCCAGAAATTAGTTGAAGTTGAACTTGTGTGTCGTAGTATTTTGTAGTGGAGATTTGGGGGAGGGTTTGAGGGTAAAATTTAGCATATATGGTTCCTATACATAGAAGTACATGTAAATGGTGGAAATTTATGAGAACTACACCCAGGGACCAGCCTAAGGGTCCCCAAGAAGGACCCAAACATGGGCTAAGTAAGTTGCCGCGCCTGCCAAAAATTGGCAGTGACTGCGTGTCGCGCAACCTGCACTGAGAAGGAAAAATTTTGCCCTGCAACGCGGGGCCATCACGAACCATTATGTATCAAAAATTTATAGAACCAAGAATTGAAAATGCCTCCGCGACGCGCAGTAACTTCCCAGTTTTGGTCGCGTTGTTTTTAAGTCAAATTTGAATTGGTTAAAATATTTTTTAATTGAAGGGGTATTTTGGGTAATTTGGGGATGAATTAATGAAGGTTATTGAGTCCTTTTAATCCCCTAAACTCACCAATCTTAGTAAAACCCTCAACTCAAAACAAAACCTCTCCATTCTTTTTCTCCAAAACCTCCATTGATAAAACTTTAAAACTCCAAGGAAGAAGAATGATTTCACAAGATTTCTTCATATACAATATGGTATTCATCCTTTAATCTTCTTTCTTCAAGGATCCCAGCTTAAAAGTGTTTTCCAAAGATTTTTAAGAAGATGAATTGTCCTATTTTGATATCTACCCATGGGTTCTTGCATAAAACGTTTTGAAGCAATGCTTTATGATTTAATTGATTATAGTTTGCTGATTCTAAATCAAATTCTCTACTAACCCAAGCAAATCATGCAATCCTTGTTTTGACTATTTTATGGGTGATTTGATCATGTCTCTATACTATTGGATTCTTGTATTCTTGTGTAGTTTACTTTGGGCCATTGAATTAGGAAATAAGCATGTTAGAATTATATGTAGGATGTATTAAATTGATGAATTCTATTGTATTGTCTTTGATAATTGTATATTGTGATTATTGGATTGAATTGGTTATTATGGCTATTGGTTAGAGCCTTTATGGATTGAATTGGCTATGGATTGAAGCTGTTGTGAATGGATTGGTGGTATGTTGACCTAACCTTCTTTATATTGTGTAGTATAGATATTTCAATTGTGATGTTTTGTATGGTCCACTTATGGTGGCGGTGCTTATGTGCTATACTTATAAAAAAATGTGGTCTCGTCAGCATTACTTTATGAATTGTGAAACAATGTGGCCTCGTCGGCATTACTTTATGAATTATGACTTTATCATGTTATAACTTTAATATGTGAGTATTGTGAAGGTGTTTATGACTTATGTGTATATGTGAAGTCAAAGCATGAGTTCTTATAGTTGATTATGTATCTCTAGTAAGCTATAGTGAAGTCTTTATGTGGATTACTTGATGTTGAAGTATGATGCTTCTTGATGGATTATATAAGACTTGTGATGGCTTATATTGATGTTTCTATAGTAGTGAATAGGGTGACCTATAGTTGACTTGGTTGTACCTATGTGCTTTTTGGATGATAGGCTATATGTAATAAGGTAAAGTGTGTGTGTCTTGTTTTGGTAGACTTGTGCCCTTACTTGGCATGTGTAGAATGTGAATATGGATTCTTAACTTAGTATACTAAGCCTCTTAGTCATGTATGTGTGATTGACATGACCTTTAATATACTTAAGAAGGTCATCTATGTGGAACCTTAAACCTAGATGCAATATTATGATATCCTTGAAGTTGAAAGCCGTAATGGTATCCTTCTTGTGTAAATGGTGGACTTAGGGTTGATTTGATGGAACATCATGAAATATTCTTTAGGAAAATCATTGAGCTATCCTCTTAACCATTGTAGGTAGCCTTAGTGGACCCTCTTTGGTAAGGTGTACTATGAATTTGTTATGAACAAGATATGTTAACTCTTTATAGACTCCATCATTGAAATAGTCTATGAGAACAAAGGCTAGAACCGAGTTAGTAGTCTTGAGAAGTTTCTCTAACTAAGATGATATTAGAGAACAAAGAAACCCTCTATATTCCTTAACCATGTGCCTACATGGAATGTGTCCTAGTTCTAGCATTGGCAAATAAAACACCCTCCTCGGAGTAGGGTAGACTCCGGGTTCCATGCCTAGCTAGTATGGTCTATGTTGGTTATTGCCTATTCTCATCATGTGGGATACATGCTAGTGTTGGAGAAGTACTATGAAGTTTAGTTAGTGGAATGGGACGATATCTAGACATTGCACGAGGAGGCTTTGAAGATGTTAGTATGTAGGTTACCTAGGTCTTCTCCAAGACCATTACGTGAATGTCCTTAATTTTTTAATGTCTCTTAGATGGACTAATGAAGATATTAAATTAAGTTAAAAGTATGTTAATGAATAAGTACTTATCTAGAGTAGCTTTAAGGGATTGCCTAGTTAAGGTGTGGAGAAGGTATATGAATGGTCTCTTCATGTCTTACTAAGGGAAGACTTAAGAGTAACTCTAGATAGGAAAGTTAATTAATGAAATGGGCATAATCTAATCTTAGGTAGTTATAAGGATTATTTAGTAAGCTTGAAGAGGGTGTATGAGCGGTCTCTTCTTGAATTACTTAAGCAAGTCTTAGGATAACCTTTGGTAGGAGAATGTCATATTATATGCTATTATGTGGGATGCTTGTTGTGTGACTTATATGTGTAGTTGTTGTTAAAGTGGTTTCTTATACTTATGTAATGAAGTTTTACTCAAAAAGAGCATGTTTCATTTAAATGTATATTTATTTATGAGTTTATGCATTATGACATAGTTAGTA
>CM040618.1:72380097-72430192 GCA_022817965.1 Solanum lycopersicoides | reverse complement strand
TCTGTAATGATATCTCGATATTTTTTTTCTTTTATGTTGTGTGTTTTATGATGGAGGAACTAGGTAATTAGAGACTTTCCCATTTATTTGGTTAATGCTATTCCACTAAGGTTGTGAGATAATGGGAAGCCATGAACAATATTCATACACCTTTGTTCTACTTACCTATTTTTAATTATAAAAATGAGGCCAATCTTCTATTGACTTCCAAGTTCCAAGAATGTTGTTTTTGTTCCATTAATTAATAGTTATATATACTTTTGATTATTTGAGCACTACTTAAAATTCTCATTATTTGACCATATATACATACTTTGAATCACCAAGAATGATAATATAAACTACTACAATATGGACTTCTTGCCTCTTCAATAAATGTTGCAATATGGAACTTCTTGCCTATTCTATAACCATCGCAATCTGATTTGTGTAGGGAAATGGAGGTGAACAAATTTGAAGTGGATGATGAAGAGGTTTTGAACTATTGTAAAAGTTTGGATACATTATATTTGATTTTGTTAAATATATTCATTGGTGGAATATATTGAACTATTGTAAGAGTACTTTTTGAATAAGTATGCATATGTACACAACACATATTATGTTTTGAAGTTTAAGGAAAATCTATAAATTTGAATTACTTATTAGCTAATTTAATGCTTGAGATTATTATTGCAAAACAATATTGGTGTATTTAATTAGAAATTGTGGCATATAAATTGTGTATGCATATGGGCAAAGACTACACTTCAAAATGTTGTCATATATTAGATAAAAAAGGCAACACTTCATAATTGTGGGCAATATGGTAGAAAAAGCCACGCTTAAAAGTGTAGCTGGTAAGGCAACACTTTTAAGCGTAGCTGCAAAGTGTGGCCTTTTTGCCTATTAGGCTACGCTTAAAAGTGTAGCTGATAAGGCAACACTTTTAAGCGTAGCTGCAAAAGCGTGGCCTCTTTACTTTTTGGCAACGCTTTTCAGCGCAGCTGCTAAGGCAACACTTTAAAGTGTTGCCTAAACTCTAAGGTTACGGGGCTTTCAGCCACCCCTGAAAAAGTGTGGCTTAAAGTCAAAAAGTGTGGCCTTTTATCAAAGGCCACACTTTTTCATAGTTTAGGCCACACTTTTCTAGGGTGGTTGTAGGCATAAAATGTTGTAGTGTAACTTTCCTAATCTCAATTTGGCAAGTCCACTGACTTGACTTTCCATAATCATGTTGTTAGGGAAGAGCTATCCTTTCTCATTCATGTCTTTGGTGTGTGCTTGCATATACCCATATTTAGTACAAGTGTGTACTAACCCTATACAACTCTACAATTTTAGGTGCAGGCACAGGTGGACGCTAGAGCTACAGGTTGACGCTGAAGCTATCCGAACGTCGAGCATTCATCCGGACTTGGTAGGCCCTCTTGCTTTCGAGGATGCTGCCATTTATATTCTAGCTTAGTTTTAGAGTTGAGCTAGTGGAGCATGTTCCACTAGCATTTCTTTCCTGTTTTATCAGACATTGTATTGGTGCCATTTTGGCAAGTACATCTTTATTACTATATTATACTATTTCTTTCATTTGATGATCTTAATATTAGATGGTTGATGGTGAACAATTATGTATTAATGAGAATGTTTAATAAGTATGTTAAGAAACAAAAAGTTTCAAATTTTCTGCTAAAATTAACCTAAATGAAGTAAGAATAACGTATGTAGGCTTGTCTGCGACCTCTGAGAGGTCAACAACGCCGGTCACGTCTGGGGTCTAGATTCCGGTCGTGACAAAGTTGGTATCAGAGCACTAGGTTAAGTTTCAAGAATAATGAGTTCACATCAACCACATTGAGTAGTTTCTAAGTCATGGTAGAGAAGTGCACCACTATCTTGAATTAGAGACGGCATAATGCGTAGGAAAATTTCCCTTCTTGTGCTCTTATCGTGCTTTTCCTAATGTATGATTTCTTTGTGTTATGAGCGTATCTAACATCAATTCTTATTATTTTCAGAGAATGAATACTAGGAGGAATGTTGGTCGGAGGAGAGGAGGAGCAGCTGCTGGGAACAATCAGGTTCCACCCCAGGCTCCAGCTGAAGGAGTGGATATGCCATTTAACCCAGCTGGGTTGACTGATGCTGAGGTGAGGGCATCTCTGGCCCAGATGGCACAGGCCATTACTATGCAGGCCCAGGCTATGACTGCCCAGGTCAACCGGCAGGATCTTCAGAGGGAGAACCCACCGGTTCGTAGCATGGCTGACAGGCTGAGAGACTTCACGAGGATAAATCCTCCTATTTTCATAGGGTCTAAGACTTTAGAGGACCCCCAGGAGTTCGTGGACGAGGTGCATAAGATTCTGGTGGCTATGGGGGCCACAGATGCTGAGAAGGCTGAGCTGGCTTCCTATCAGCTCAAGGATGTGGCACAGACTTGGTGGAAGATGTGGCAGGATAGCCGAGCTTTGGGCGGAGTTCCAGTCACTTGGGAGTTGTTTAAGACAACCTTTCTGGAGAGATTCTTTCCCAGAGAAATGAGGGAGGCCAAGGTTGATGAGTTCATCAACCTTAAGCAGGGATCTATGACAGTCAGGGAGTATTCCCTAAAGTTTGTTAAACTATCCAGGTATGCTACTTTCCTTAGTATATAACAACAAGAATAAGGTGAGTACTGAAGTTTGTTAAATTATCCAGGTATGCTACTTCCCTTGTGTCTAACAGCAGGGATGAGATGAGCAGGTTTCTCACAGGAATCAATGGAGATCTGGAGGAGAAGTCTCGGTCTATGATGCTCCATGATAATATGGACCTCTCCAGGTTGATGGTGCATGTCCAGCAGGTAGAGGACAGCCGCAAAAAGAGGGGTATTCGTGATGCTAGGAGGCCTAAGCCTCAAGATCAGGCAGGTCCCAGCCATGGAGGCCACAGAAACAATTTTGGCGTCCGTGAACAGCCCATGTTCAAGAAGGGGCAACAGAGTTCTGGGAACTCTAACTTTCAGAGGAGTACAACACCTAGAAGAGGCATACCTAAGCCCAAGAGGGGCAATGGAGGTGAGATGCAGCGTCCTAAAAAGAATTGTGCTAAGTGTGGCTGAGCTCACAGTGGAGAGTGCAGACAGGGCACTAATACCTGCTTCGGTTGCGGTAAGAGTGGGCACATGGTTAGAGACTGCCCACAGAACAGAGGTCAGGCTGGAGGTAATGCTCAGCCTAGGTCTAACCCACAGGGTGCAGCAGCGGCCAAGCCTCATAAGAGGAATAGGTTCTATGCCCTGAAGAGCAGGGAAGAGCAGGAGAAGTCCGCTGATGTGGTCACAGGTATGCTACAAGTATTCTCAACTTCTGTTTATGCTTTACTTGATCCAGGGTCTACGCTTTCCTTTGTAACTCCTTTGATTGCTCTCACTTTTGAGATATTGCCTGAAGTTCCGCATGATCCTATAGTGGTTAGTACACATTTAGGAGAAAATATAAGAACTGATAGAGTATACAAGGATTGCCCAATAGTGATAATTGGTAAGACTATGTGTGCAGACTTGGTTGAGTTACCCATGCATGATTTTGATGTTATTCTTGGCATGGACTGGCTTCACAGTTGTTATGCTTGCTTGGATTATCGTAGTAGAGTGGTGAGATTTCGTTTCCCTAATGAAGAGGAGCTAGTCTGGGAGGGGTACAACTCGAGTCGTCCTAACCTCTTGATTTCTAACCTTAAGGCCAATAAAATGATGTCAAAGGGGTTGTTGTGTCATCTTGTGAGTGTTAATGATTTAGATCATGACATTCCTTCCTTAGACTCAGTGCCTGTAGTGAATGAGTTCCTAGATGTATTTTCTGATGATTTTCCTGGAGTCCCTCCCCCTCGAGAGATTGATTTTGTTATCGAGTTAGAACCCGATACTAAACCAATTTCAATTCCTCCTTACAGAATGGCTCCAGCTGAACTCAAAGAGTTGAAGCTGCAATTAAAAGATCTCACTGACAAGGGTTTCATTCAGCCGAGCATATCCCCTTGGGGCGCTCCAGTGTTGTTTGTGAAAAAGAAAGATGGAACCCTTAGAATGTGTATCGATTATCGGCAGCTCAATAAAGTCACTATAAAGAATAAGTATCCACTTCCCAGAATAGATGATTTGTTTGATCAGCTCCAAAGGTCTAGTTTCTTCTCTAAGATTGATCTTCATTCAGGGTATCATCAGCTTAGGGTTAGGGATGGAGATATCCCAAAGACAGCCTTTCGTACCCGTTATGTTCACTATGAGTTCTTA
The DNA here is from genome assembly GCA_022817965.1 of Solanum lycopersicoides. Classification (NCBI taxonomy): domain Eukaryota; kingdom Viridiplantae; phylum Streptophyta; class Magnoliopsida; order Solanales; family Solanaceae; genus Solanum; species Solanum lycopersicoides. Next base: position 72,425,940 of record CM040618.1, on the reverse strand, counting down.
GTCATGTCATTTGGTCTTACGAATGCACCTGCTGCATTTATGGACCTCATGAACCGAGTCTTTCGTGAATACCTTGACTCATTCGTCATAGTATTTATTGATGACATTCTCATCTACTCTAGGACCAAGGAAGAGCATGAACATCATTTGAGACTAACCTTGCAGGTACTTAGACAACATCAGGTGTATGCCAAATTCAGGAAGTGTGAATTTTGGCTTAGATCAGTGACCTTCCTGGGTCATGTTGTGTCCGATCAGGGCGTGGAGGTGGATCCCAGGAAGACTGAGGCTGTGAAGAACTGGCCAATGCCTCTTACTCCCACTGACATCCGTAGCTTTTTGGGATTGGCTGGTTACTACCGCAGGTTTGTGGAGGGCTTTTCTTCCATTGCTGCCCCATTGAAAGCTTTGACTAAGAAGAAAGCCAAGTTTGAATGGACGGAGACTTGTGAGAAGAATTTCCAGGAGCTCAAGGACAGACTCACTTCAGCCCCGGTGCTTACTTTGCCTAAGTGTGGTGAGAATTACACTGTTTACTATGATGCATTCTAAGGTTGGTTTGGGTTGTGTTCTTATGAAGGTTGGTAAGGTGATAGCCTATGCATCCAGACAACTGAAGGTTCATGAGAAGAATTATCCCACTCATGACCTAGAGTTGGCAGCTGTGGTGTTTGCACTGAAGTTGTAGAGGCACTACTTGTATAGAGTGCATGTGGATGTATTCACAGACCACAATAGTCTCCAATACGTATTCACACAGAGGGAGTCGTATCTACGTCAGCGAAGATGGTTGGAGATGTTGAAGGATTATGACATGAATGTTCACTACCATCCAGGTAAGGCTAATGTTGTAGCTGATACTTTGAGCACGATGAGCATGGGAAGTACATCCCACGTTGAGGATGAGAAGAAGGAGTTGGTGAGAGATGTACACAGACTGGCTAGACTGGGTGTGCGATTGGTTGACTCTACTAGTGGGGGTGTTTCAGTTCATCCTAGTTCTCAATCATCCTTGGTAGTTGAAGTCAAACAGGGTCAACATCTAGATCCTGTGTTGATGGACCTGAAGGACTCAGTGTTGATAAAGATGAATGAGTCTTTCACTTTGGGAGGTGATGGCATACTTAGGTATCAGGACAGGCTGTGTGTACCAGATGTGGATGATTTGCAGACCAGGATTGTTGTAGAGGCCCATGGTTCCAAATATTCAATACATCCAGGTTCCACCAAGATGTATCATGATCTTAAGCAGATTTATTGGTGGGATGGCATGAAGAAGGACATTGCAAAATATGTGGCCAAGTGTCCTAATTGTCAGCAGGTTAAGGCAGAGCATATTAAGCCTGGCGGTCTGACTAAGATTATTCAGGTTCCGACTTGGAAGTGGGAGGCCAATAATATGGACTTCGTGGTTGGTCTTCCGAGGACTAGGAGGCAGCATGAATCCATATGGGTTATTGTGGACAGATTGACTAAGTCTGCCCACTTTATCCCTGTGAAGTCTACTTACAGAGCCGAGGATTATGCGAGACTCTACATTTGTGAGATTGTGAGATGGCACGGGATTTCTTTGTCTATCATTTCAGATAGAGGAGCTCAGTTTACTTCACATTTCTGGAGATCTTTCCAGAAGAGCTTGGGCACGCAGGTAAAGCTTAGCACTGCCTTTCATCCTCAGACAGATGGGTAGGCAGAGCGCACCATTCAGACATTGGAGGACATGTTGAGAGCGTGTGTGATTGACTTCAGAGGTAGCTGGGATGACCATCTTCCATTGATAGATTTCTGGTATAATAATAGTTATCACTCCAGCATTGGGATGGCACCGTTTGAGGCACTGTATGGTAGGAGGTGTAGATCTCCAGTTGGGTGGTTCGAGGTTGGAGATTCATCCATTTTGGGTCCGGAGATCATTCATAAGGCCTTAGAGAAGGTCAGAGTGATTAGGGACAGGTTGGCTACTGCTTACAGTGGGCAGAAGTCATATGCAGATAACAGAAAATGGCCCTTAGAGTTTGATGTTGGTGACTAGGTCTATCTGAAGATATCACCTATGGAGGGGGTAATGAGATTTGGAGGGACGGGGAAGCTGAGTCCGAGGTATGTTGGGCCATATGAGATCCTACAGCGTGTGGGTGAGGTGGCCTATGAGTTAGCATTGCCTGCGGAGCTAGCTTCTGTTCATCCTGTCTTTCATGTTTCTATGTTGAAGAAGTACCTAGGTGATCCAACATCGATTGTACCTGTGGAAGGTTTGGGGGTTGATGAAGACTTGTCTTATGAGGAGGTACCTGTTAAGATCTTAGACAGACAGGTCAAGCGGCTGAGGAACAAGGAGATTGCCACAGTGAAGGTATTGTGGAGAAATCCTCTTGTTGAGGGTGCTACGTGGGAGGCTGAGGCCGACATGAGATCCCGATACCCTCATCTTTTAAGCTCTTGAGGTTAGACTTCCTACTCTTAAGTCTAAGTTTCCTTATCTCTCCGTATTTTGTTGCTATTGCTTGACTGTGCATAGTGATTATGTGATGATCTGACTGGCATTACTATATGTAGTGGTAGTGTCATTCGGGGACGAATGTTCCTAAGGGGGGGATAATGTAACAACCCTAAAGATGAATAAGATAAATGCTTAAGGTATCAAGAATGCTTGCGATTAGACCAAGGTTCACACAAATTAATACGCGTAGAACCAGACCTCAGAACCCTTACTACAGCCAAGCCAACTAACTTGGGGAGTTAGTTGAGCTTGGAAAGGTTGGAACCAACCATGTAAGGCTCTCGAAAACGAAGATTTATTCGAAGGAGTCTTTACTGGACTTAAAAAGAAGAAATTTTAAGTTTGGAGGGTCCAGGGGTAAAATGGTCTTTTTCAGGCCAAGGGTAATATCATAATTACCCTAAGGAATTAATTAATTAACTAATTAATTTAATTAAAGAACCAATTCGGGTTGGGTCGACCCAAAATGACCCATTTTTGCAAAAATGGTGTCACTCGGGTTCGAGCCCCAACGGAAGCAACGAGTTGGTGATTTAATTAATGTTTTATTATCTGATTTTCGTAAGGGCTTAATGGTTATTTCACTGAGCTAATTAAATAGGTTTTTATTTAAATTAATAAGGAGTCCTAGTTTGACTAATTCCCAAACTAAAAATCCTAATCATAGACTACTCTCTCACGATCTCTCTCTCACATTTCACCATCTCTTTCACGTTTGCTCTCTGCCTAAACAACTACAAGAACAGAAAATATATCAAAGTTCTTCACACTTGAAGAACACATACGAAAATTTTAAGAAAAACAAAGTAACCAAAAACGTTAAGGCAAAGAGAAGTTGTCCGTCCAGTGGTGTGGACGTTGAGGAGGCTTGGACTGATTTTGGAGAGGGTTTTGGGCAGCAAGTTCAACGTTTGAACATCAATTAAGGTATGGGTTTCTTCTCTCTTGGTCCCTTTCCCAAGATACCCCTTAAGATTTAAGATATTCACTCCGAAAACTAGGGTTGTTCCCTGTTGCATGTCCCTGTCACTAGCTCCCAAATGATTCGTAGGTTGGGTTTGTTTGCTTGTAGATTTAGGTATGTGTGATGTTTTTGTGTTGAATGTGGATATGTTTATGTACGTGAAATCACGAAAATGACAACCAATGTGTGATCGAAATTATGTGCAAGTATGTGCAAGCATGTTACTGTGACAAGGGTCTCGATTTGATGCTCAAAATTTGATAAGGTTGTAGTTGTTATTTTAAGTACATAAATTTATAAAAAAATCGTGATGTTCATTCAAGGAAATGTGGTTGATTGAATAACAATATTTTAGCCAAATAAACCTATGAAAGATGCGCCTAAAAATGTGTTAAAATGGTATATGAATACACCCTATGAATCAAGTGAAAACGTTGATAAAAATTGAATTGAAAAATGACAAAAATTTCCAGCAACTATGCAATATTAATTTAGGCTAAAGTTTAATAGAGAAATCTGGAAATTTAATGAGTTTTAAAAGGGTGAGGCCACCAGGATTCGAACCTGTGACCTCACCTGTGTAGCTGCTGTAATTCGCGGAAAAAAAATGAAAAATGGGGCTGGGGGGAATCGAAACCGGGTTCTGGTTGAGAAAGGGGAGAACAATAAATTAAATAAATAAATGGGAGGCGTGGGAATCGAACCCACGACCTCCAGGCTTCGAATGAGAGAAGAGAAAATTAAAGAAAAAGAAGATGTGAGGCGTGGGAATCGAACCCACGACCTCAAGGCTGGAAAGGAGAGGAACGAATAATAAAAAATAAAGTGAGTTGTGGGGCTCGATCCCACAACCTCACTGCTTAAAAGCCTAGTTAAGCAAATTAATTAAAAATAAAAATAGGAGGCTGTGTGGGTTCGAACCCACAACCTCACAGCCTCGCGAATATAAAATTAAATAAGGAGGCTGTGGGGTTCGAACCCACAACCTCCCAATTCCCAGCGAAATAAGATAAAATAAAAGAGTTGTGGGGGTTTGATCCCACAACCTCTTGGTTTGGGCGAAAAAGGGCAATGAGATGTTAATGAAAAATAAAAAGGGGTTGTGGGGGTTCGAACCCACAACCCTTCGGCCAAATTAAGAGGAAAACCAAGTAGAAGACTAAAGATACAATGTTAATGTTGGGGTTCAATCTAGAGTCCCAATGTCATGGAGATTAAAAATAAAATCAATGAAAAATGTAAATGTTATCCAAGTGATTCGAACTTGGGTTTCCTTGCCCGAACTTCCGTATTGATACATAAGTCATACGTGAATTAAATATCCAAGAACAATGCCACCTACTTAGATCGAAATCAAGATCTTGGCATATATACAAGATACATAAGTCTTGTACTACATAACCTTCGGAATGTATGAATCACTTAACGAATTATGAATGAAGCCTCATGGCTTGTGTATATAGACTCATAAGTCTAGCATACGTTTTAAAGAAGTGAACCTAAGATGTATGTAATGAAAGGATGTAAAAGGGTTAAGTATGAGTGTAAAACACACACTAAATGGCCTAGTGCATTGGCATACGATGAAATGATTATTATGTAATGAAATGACGAAAACCTAGAAGGGTTAAGTAAGAGTGTGAAACACACAAATAGCCAAATATATTGGCATATGATGAAATGAACATTCACGTAAAATGGGGTGAGTAATTATGAAGAGTAAATGTGCTAATGTTAATGAATGTGGTGACAACATGATATGAGGCTAATGTAAAATATGATAACAATCTCAAATGAGCCTAAATAAATGTTACCAAAACGTACTCACCTATGAGAGTGTAAAGTTAATGAAGAGACCAGTCTCTATGAACACTCTAATGAAAGTATTGAGATTAACACACTTAATACTAATGATGAGATGAGAAATCATCTATTGAGCTATGATGTCCTCATACTAGAAGCCAACTTCCATGACGTATGAGTTGAATGTAATGGAACTTTATACTCAGCACCGATAGACTAGCTATGAGCGGTGATGCCTTCTTTAGGAAAGGGCAGAGGTTCACGTAACTCTCATGAGATGAGACTGTCCGGCTTGCCGGGTATGGGTCTCCTTATATCTCTTGGTCTTCGAACCTATACTGCCAATATAGGGATCTGGCGGGGTTAAATTCCCATGTACGCTAGCATGTTTTGGGTCACTTTGGCCGGTGATTCCACCTCTTTTCGGTGTGGGGGAGACACTAGATTTCATGATGTTCACATGATCTATGTAGGTTAAAGTTAAAGTTGCCAATGAATGAATGAGCCCAGCCTCAAATGAAGCACATAATGAAATGAATGATACCAAAGGTGTTAGGATAGCATAATCAAGAGGTGAGCTAGACTCAGGTAATGAAACTACGTTATTCTTGATCATTGCACAGCAAACCCGATGAAAGTCTTAAACTACACCCTAGGTATAACTGGTGTTTACACTGGCCTATGAATGAAATGAAATGAAGTACGTATGAATGAATGAAGCAGACTCTGTGTTTGCTAATGAAGACTCCCTAGTTGAGGTCCCATATGTTGAGCCCTTATTTTTGGAAAGTCTTAATGTTAAGTCCATGATTCCAAGGTCTCATGGCATATGAAAGAATGTCATAAAAGATGTTATTGCTATATGCAATATGATATGTGCTATGTGTAAGATGTTATGTGTTGTGTGCAATATGATAATTATGATGATGCATGTTACACTCATGGCATGACTTTCCTAATCCAAATTTGGAAAGCTCACTGACTTTCCTAATCCAAATTTGGAAGGTTCACTAACTTTCCTAATCTCAATTTGGCAAGTCCACTGACTTGACTTTCCATAATCATGTTGTTAGGGAAGAGCTATCCTTTCTCCTGCATGTCCTTGGTGTGTGCTTGCATATATCCATACTTAGTACAAGTGTGTACTAACCCTATACAACTCTACAATTTTAGGTGCAGGCACAGGTGGACGCTAGAGCTACAGGTTGACGCTGAAGTTATCCGAACGTCGAGCATTCATCCGGACTTGGTAGGCCCTCATGCTTTCGAGGATGCTGCCATTTATATTTTAGCTTAGTTTTAGAGTTGAGCTAGTGGAGCATGTTCCACTAGCGTTTCTTTCCTGTTTTATTCAGACATTGTATTGGTGCCATTTTGGCAAGTACATCTTTATTACTATATTATACTATTTCTTTCATTTGATGATCTTAATATTAGATGGTTGATGGTGAACAATTATGTATTAATGAGAATGTTTAATAAGCATGTTAAGAAAAAAAAAGTTTCAAAGTTTCCGCTAAAATTAACCTAAATGAAGTAAGAATGACGCATGTAGGCTTGTCTGCGACCTCTGAGAGGTCAACGACGCCGATCTTGTCTAGGGTCTAGACTCCGGTCGTGACATCCCAGTGGAGGGTTAGTATGGGTGCAAATCATGATGGTCTAGGGCGTGACAAAGTTTGTATCAGAGACTAGGTTTGATAATATCGATGTACTAAAATGGTTGTAGATTCTTGCGGAACAGTATGGAAATGTTTGTACTTTTCTTCGAGAGGCTATAAGACATTAGGAAATCTCTCTTTTTTCTTTTATCTCCTTCGTGCGATAACTTGATTCCAATTGGTATATGTCGATTCAAATTGGTATCTAACCTCCTTCACTCTTCTGTCTTCATATGGTTAACACTAGATTCAATGGCGTCATACCCATATCTCTAATCAATGCTCCAGCGCCAAAATCTACAGCGAGAGGTCGCGGTCGATCTAGGGTAGAGACCGAGGAAGAGAGGCGCCTACTAGAGATGGGTTACTGGACAAAAATACTCCGCAAAATGAGTCCCTGATGTACATTACGAAAAGATATAATAGAAAGTTAAGGTTATAATTGTTGAGGAGGTTAGGCAAGAGGAAGAGGTGGAAGCAGAGACTATAGGCATTCCTCCTATCGACCCAGTGTTAGCTCAGCAGATCATGTTAATCTTGAAAGGGTTGGTATGTCCTTGAGTGCTTTGTTATTTTCAAGCAACTCAACCTCCCGTAAGTCCTCCCATTGCTATCATGTCCCCAAAGTAGGAAAAAATTTAGGTAATAATGTTTTATTCCGTCCTTTTTGGTCCTGTTATGATTGGTAATGAACATGAGATGTTCACCAAGTTTTTGAAGTTGAAACCGCCTATGTTCCATGGTTTTGAGAGTGACGATGCATATGAGTTCATCCTAGATTGTTATGAGAGGCTTCATAAGTTGGAAATTGTCCATTAGCATGGGGTTGAGTTCATGAATTTTCAGCGTGAAGGTATGTCTAAACAGTGGTGGAGAGCTTATATGGAATGCAGATCTTCTGTTTTATCTCAACTTATTTAGACCTAATTTCATGACATGTTCTTAGTTAAATATGTACCTAGGACTTTGAGAGATCGCAAGAAGGATTAGTTCATTGCTCCGGATCAACGTTTTATGTTTGTGGCTGCTTATAAGACCATGTTTCAGGCCTTGTCTAGATATGCTACGTAGTTTGTGACTACGGAGGAAGAGAGGATCTTTTTATTTATTAAGGAACTAAATTCTGAGTTGGGGGTATTATTTGTTCATATGGCCTTTGTAGGGAGGAGCTTTAATGAGGTAACACACATTGTTCAGAAAGTGGAGGGGGTGAGGCCATACGGTCAAGCTACGAAATTGGCTAATAGGTCCAGAGACTTGGGTAACTTTCAAGGTTCTTACTCAAAATGGGCAGGGAGGCCAACACTTGCAGCCAGAACAATTCAGGTCGCCATGCCCGCCTCTACAAGTAATTACTCGGGAACTCCACCTCAAAATTTGATTCACGATAGCCAGTGATTTGCTATTTTGTTATGTGGCAGACAATCTTTTGATCTTACTTGCTACAATTATAGAGAACCTGGGCATATCAGGAGAGATTGTCCCCTCTCATGTGTGTTGGATTCCGTGTAGTAGCCGTCTAGGGAAGTGGTACTCGTGGGAAATGGTAATAATGGTCGAGGGTGTCCAAATGTTGGACGAGGAGGTAATCAATAAGGTTGTGGAAGTAGAGGAAATGGTAAGCAGACAGGGGTAACGTGCACCCAGGCAGGGATGTCGATCGACATGAGGATAGGGCTCAATGTTACACCTTTCCAGAAAGGAATGAGGCAGAGGCGTCTAACGCAGTGATCACGAGTACTATTTTTGTTTGTGACCGGATGACTAATGTGTTATCTGATCCAAATTCTACATATTCTTATGTGTTAGTGCTATTTGCCTCAGATTTTACTATAAGTTTTTATATACTTGATGCCCCCATCCATGTTTCTACCTAGTTGAAAGTATGTCATTGTCACCCATGTCTATCATGATTGTCCTATTTTTTTTATAGGTTTTAAGACTTGGGTTGAGTTAGTGATTTTGGATTTGACTGACTTCGATATAATCTTAGGTATGACTTAGTTGTATGATGTACTTAATTGTAAAACTATGGCTGTAACTCTAGAAATTCCGTGAAAGGAAATATTAGAGTGGGAAGGGGTGTATAAGCCTAGAAAGCTAAGATCATATCCTCCATTTGGGCTGGAAAATTGGCAGGGAAGGGTTGTTTGACTTATTTGGCTTATATACGAGATGTTGAAGTTGATTTTCCATCCATTGAGTCCATTCCTATGGTGTCAGGATTTAGAGAAGTGTTTCCTACTGATTTGAATGGTACGCCTCCGGATAGGGATATAGATTTTTGCATTGATTTAGATCTTGGTACTTGTTTTATTTCCACCCGTGTATCGCATGGCTTAGACGGAATTAAGAGAGGTTAAGGCTCAAATCCAAGAGCTTCTTGATAAAGGATTTATTCATGCTAGCATTTCTCCATGGGGTGCTTGGTTCTAGTTTATTAAGGAAAAGGATGGTAGTATAAGAATGTGTATCGATTACTGACAATTTAATAAGGTCACTATTCAAAACAAATACCCTTTGACTCGAATAGATGATATTTTTGAACAATTGCAAGGTGCATCAGTTTTCTCCTGGATTGATCTATAGTTTGGCTACCATCAGTTGAATTTTGGCCTAAAGATGTGCACTATGAGTTTTTTGTTATGCCATTTGGGTTAACTAATGTGCCTACCGCTATTATGAGTTTAATGAATGGGGTGTTCAAGCCATTTGTTGATTCATTCGTTATAGTCTTTATTGATGATGTTTTGGTCTATTCGAAAAGGGAGGAGAACATGCCTACCATCTTCGTATTGTTCTGGGTGTTCTTGGGAAACAAAGGTAGTATGATAAATTCTCTAAGTGCAAATTTTGGTTGACTTCGGTTGCATTTCTGAGGCATGTAGTTTCAAAAGAAGGAGTAATGGTACATCTTAAAAAGATTAAGGCGGATGAGAATTGAGTTCGGCCTAGCTCTATGATGGAAGTTAGGAGTTTTGTGGGGCTCGCTAGCTACTAACATAGATTTGTGAAGAACTTTACTTTTATTGCCACTCACTTGACAAATTTGACCAAAACGAAGATACCATTTGAAAGGACTGAAAAATTTGAAGAGAGCTTCCAAAAGCTCAAGACTATTTTGAATACCACACCTATTCTAGCATTACCAGTTGAAGGTAAGGATTTTATTATTTATTGTGATGTTTCACATTCTGGTGGGTTATAGTAAGTGCCACCATGACTTGAGAAATCGGGTCGTGACAAGTTTGTATCATTGCCCCAGGTTCACCAATCTCACTTGTACAGAGTTAATGTCTAGTAGAGTCTTGTGAATCGGTGCAGAGACGTCATTATATTATCTTTGAGCGGCTACATGATGTGTTTAGAAATATTTCTATTTTGTTTTACTTTCATGCAGCTTGTGTCTTATTGGTTCCTTTAAATCTCACTTGTTTCACTCTATCATATGATGGCTCGCAAGCGAGGTGGTGATGCACCCGGTCATGCAGACAGACCCCAGCTTGGTCTAGACGCTGACCCCGAGGTCGAGGTAGGGCCACAACACTATCCCGTGATAGGGAGGAGGATCTTCATGCAGCACATGTCTCCATAACCAGTGGGACCGGGGCCGGGGCCAGCCTAGCCACAACCCGCACCAGTTGCAGTTCTTGATTGTCATGTTCTTCTGACTCAGATACTAGACGATATTAAGGAGATGCGACAATCACCAGCCCAAAACCACCAACACCAAAAGCACCAGGACTAGCTCCTTCTCCCAGTCCAGCGCCACAGGGTCAGCCTCCCACGACGGCACCAGAGATTCAGCCGCCATTAGTTACTGTGGCCGCTACACCAGACTTAGAGGTCAGAGAGATGCCACTGGACAAGCAGAAGATGCCCGGGGTATTCTAGAGGTTGGCACCTCCGATATTCTTAGCTCAGGGGCAATAGAGGAGGACGCCCCTTGAGTTCCATCTCACTTGCCAAAATCAGCCAAAGTCATTAGGCCTCTTGTTGTCAAAAGGATCCGACCTTACCGCTCATCAGTTCCGTGGTCCAGCCAGGAAGTGGTGGTGCACGTATCATGAGTCCAGGATAGTCAGATCACCTCCTATATCTTGGAGTCTGTTCTTAGAGGCTTTCATGGACCGTTTCATGCCACGGAGCGTCAGAGATAGTCTTCGTGATCAGTTCTCTACATTGGAGCAGCCATGGTAAATGAAGTTTTTCAAGTGGCTGCAATGATCGAGAAGTTACCTGCTTCGTGGAATGATTTCAAGGATTATCTAAGCACAATCTTAAAGAATGAAGCTTGAAGATCTTGTGATTCAACTAAAGTTTGAGAAAGATAACAAAACCGCCGAATAGAAGTCCTATAAGAGTTATACAACCATTGGAGTTAATATTGTTGAAGAAGCTTCTACCAAAGACAAGAAGCGAAAGAAGTCCATCGGACACAAGTTAGAACAGGCCAAGAAGAAATTCAAGGGCAACTATTACAATTGTGGTAAGGTTGGTCATAAGTCTTCTAACTTTCGTGCTCCAAGAAATGACAAAGACAAAGACAAAGGTAAAGGCAAAAAGTCAAGCAAACAATGTGGAAGAGATGGAAGATGCAGATGACTTGTGTGCAATGATCTTGGAATGCAACTTAATAATAAATCCTAAGTAGTGGTTTATCGACTCAGGTGCCACTCGACATATTTTCTTAACGAAAGAAGCCTTTTCAATGTACACTCCTGAGTTTGATGAAGAATTTTTCATGGGAAACATAACAACAACAAGGATGGCAGGAACTGGGAAAGTAATGTTAAAAATGATATTCTACAAGGTGTTAACTTTGAACATTGTTATGTATGTCCTACTATTAGGAAGATTTTAGTTTTTGCTGCACTAATCGTTGTGAACGGGTTTAGGTGTGTCCTAGTTAGTGACAAAGTTGTAATAAGTAAGAATGAGATGTTCTTAGGAAAGGGCTACCTCAATGAAAGCCTCTTCAAACTGAATGTAATGGTTGTTGACAGTATTGATAAGAATTCTTTTTCTGTTTACTAATTGGAGTCAAATGATATATGGCATGCCCGTTTGGGATATGTAAATTACAATGCCTTGCGAAAATTGGTTAGTTTAGAACTATTCCTTGATTTTAAATGCGATAAAACGAAATGCGACATTTGTGTGGAAAGTAAGTTTGTTAAATATCCTTACAAGTCTGTTGAACAAAATTCAAAACCTTTAGACTTAATTCACACAAACATATTTGATATGAAGTCGATAACATCTAATGGTGGGAAAAAGTATTTTATAACTTTAATTGACGATTTCACTCGATTTTGTTATGCATATTTGCTTGATAGTAAGGATGAAGAAATTGATGCATTTAAGCAATACAAAAATTAAGTGGAGAACGAATTGAATCAAAATAAAAATGATTTGAAGTGATAAGTGTGTAGAATGCAAATCTCCTTTTGTAGAGATATGTTTGGAATATGGTATAATTTATCCAACTACTACACTCCTATACACCATAGTCAAATGGTTTGGCGGAACGGAAGAACTAACATTAAAGGAAAGGATGAATGCCTTGATTATAAATTATGGTTCACCGCAAAACCTTTGAGAGGTAGCCATCCTTACGGATAATAAGATACTCAATAAGGTACCCCGTAGAAAAAACACAACCAATTCCATATGAGTTGTGGAAAGAAAGGAAACCCAACTTGAAATATTTCAAAGTGTGGGGGTGTATAGCCAAGGTAGAGGTTTCTTTACCCATAATGATGAAAATTGAACCCGAAATTGTGAATTGTGTATGTATTGGATATTTTGTGAACAGTAAGGCCTTCTGATTTTTGGTTCACAAATCTGATAATTTTGAGATTCATGTTAAAATGATAATTCAGTCAGATAACACAGAGTTCTTTGAACACATTTATCCGTATAAAACGGAATATTAGTCGACTAGTGAAAGACCTAAACGACCACAGGAAGAATCAATCGAAAATACACTACCTAGTAAGGATCCTCGGCGTAGCACTCACCAACGGAAACCACTCCTTTCGGACCAGAATTTGTGGCACTGTTGTTTGAAAATTAGCATCAAACATTTAAATAAGGTATGTCTTTGTCTGAGTCAACTTATTGGAAAGAAGCTTTCAATAGTGAGATCGAATCAATTTTAAGTAATCATACTTGGCAATTGGTTGATCTTCCTCAAGAAAATAAACCTTTAGGATGAAAGTGGATCTTCAAAAGGAAAATCAAATCTAATGGGTGTATTAACAAATATAAAGCTAGACTTGTAGTCAAAGGATACAAACAAAAGGAAGGTCTGAACTACTTTTACACATACTCTCTAGTTACAAGGATAACATCAATTAGGATGTTAATATCACTAGCGGCACAGTATGATCTTAAAATCTACCACATAGATGCAACGACAACCTTCTTAAATGGAGAGAGAGTTGGAGGAAGAAATTTACTTGGAACAACCTAAAGGGTTTGTAGTTCCCGGTATATAAGAAAAAGTGTGCATACTTGTGAAATCGCTTTATGGGCTCAAGCAAGCACCCAAACAATTGCATGCTAAATTTGACCAAACAAAGTTGGGAAATGGATTCAAGATTAACGAATGTGATAAGTCTGTTTACATTAAAACATTTTGATCATGAAGTCATTGTTTGTATGTATGTTGATGACATGTTAATAATGATTAAAGATATTGATGATATAAGTGCTACTAAGTGCATGTTTTCTATCAAGTTCCGTATGAAGAACTTAGGTGTTGTTGATTTGAACTTAGGAATCAGGATTCTCAAAACACGTTAGGGACTATCATTATCTCAATCTCATTATATTTAAAGATTATTGGATAAGTTCAAGTTCATGAATTTCAATGTTCTCAAAACTCCAATTGATTTAAGCTTTACATTTCAAAAGAACGAAGGTGAAAGTGACTCACAATTGGAATATGACAGAGCGTTGGGAAGTTTGATATATATTATGATTTGTACGCGACTAGAAATAGCATATGCTATTACCAAACTGATTTGGTTCACTAGTAATCGAATCAAACTCACTCGATGGCAATGAAATGTGTGTTGGGGTATTTGAAACATACACAATACTATGTTTTCCATTATAATAAATATCCTGCCGTGATCGAAGGATATAGTGATGCAAATTAGATCACCGGGTCAAATGAAGTAAAATCAACAAGTGGTTATGTGTTTACACTTGGTGGAGGACCAGTCTCTTGGAAATTGTCCAAACATACATATATCGCTCTCTCCACAGTGGAATCTTAATTTATTGCTTTATATAAGGCTGGTGAAGAAATTGAATGGCTTCGGGATTTTCTAGAGGAAATTTCATTTTGGCCCAAACTTGTGGGACCTATTTGCATACATTGCGACAGTCAAGCAGCAATAGGTAGGGCAGAAGGTCATGTACAATGGTAAGTCTCATCATATACACCGGAGACATAACACCATAAGAAGACTGATCTCTAGTGGAATTATCACAATTGACTCTATGAAGTCATGCGTTAATGTGTCAAATCCACAAATGAAAGTCCTAGTGAGAGAGCCAGTTGAAAGATCATCCAAGGGGATGGGCTTACGGCTTAGGAAAAGTCTGCATGCGGTAACTCTATCTAGCACACTATAGATCCCAAGAGCTAGAAACAAGGAGAAAAACAAAGTTGTGACTGACATTGTCAATAAAATCAATTTGTCCTGATGAAGACAATGGTCAAGAATCAGGTCAAGACTTTAAGCCTTGTTAATGAGTTAATGAAGCTTAAGGTTTTTAATGATTTGCTAAGATTGGAAGATTTGACCAAATAGTGTATCTACGAGATGCCAAGTTATAAATCACCTATGTGAGTGTGAAATGTAAGCTCTTCAAAGAGAATTTTATGTCAAAGGCCTATTCTCTAAATACTCATGAAAGCATGAGGTGTTCATGGTTGAAACGAACACGACCGTAAGAACCATAAACAGTAAAGGGTTAATTTTTTGACATATGGTTGTCTAGATATACACCAAAGTTTGACGGTTCAAAGATATTACATCTACATATTGACCGAGTATATACGACATATGTTCACTATGAAAAGTTCAAGGGGAAACCTACTAATCCACATCCAATTGATCCTTTCTTGCAAAGTACGCAGTTGTTCGCACATTCCCATGTTATAACCTTGCTTGCAAAGTACACAGTCGCTCGCTCGGCTCAGCTTCGACTTTAGAAAATGATCCATCGAGAGATTATTTTTTGGATAAGGTTTCT
This sequence comes from Solanum lycopersicoides, assembly GCA_022817965.1. Classification (NCBI taxonomy): domain Eukaryota; kingdom Viridiplantae; phylum Streptophyta; class Magnoliopsida; order Solanales; family Solanaceae; genus Solanum; species Solanum lycopersicoides. Next base: position 72,410,738 of record CM040618.1, on the reverse strand, counting down.
TTTAGTTATTTTAGTTTTTTGTGAGTGAGATTATTTTTTGGATAAGGTTTTTTGTGAATAGTTTTTTATGTTTCTACAATGTTTTGTTGAAACTGGTAATTCTATTTTTCAAAGATAGATTGGCAACATATTTCACATCTCATAGTAACAAAGATCCATGAGAATTTATGAGAGCTAATAAGGACAAAATTGATATACAAGAAAATGTCTTTAATAGACTAGAGAAACTATCACTTCCTAGCCTAAACACTTATTATTTCGTATAGTGACAGTTTTCTAACCAATTTATTGAGGGAGGAAAATTATACAATCTTAATTATCCCCAAATATAGTCTACTTTTCTCAAAGTGCTCTCTACGTAATGCCTTGATAAAAATATTAACAATTCTTTCCTCAGTGGAGTAGAACATTATTGATATGTGACCTTTCTCTACATTATCTCACAGAAAATGGTGTCTCATGTGTTTTCTTCGTTTATGTTGCACGAGATTCTTTACTTTATTAATAGCACTAGTATTGTCACAGAAGATAGGAATCCTACCAAAATTTAAACAAAAATCCAACAGTTGGTGTTTTATCTATAACAATTGTGCACCACATGATCCATCTGCAACATATTCCGCCTCAGCAGTAGACAAGGCTACAAAATTTTGTTTGTTGGTGGACCAGGATATCAAACATGTTCCAAGGAAGTGAGCCATACATGTGGTACATTCCTTGCTGACCAGGTATCGAGCATAATCAACATCTCCATATCCAACGAGATTAAAGTTGGCCAAGATTCTTTGCTATAGAACTAGTTTTTTTCACATAAGATAGTAATCCTACCAACATTTAAACCAAAATCAAAGAGTTGTTGTTTGATATATAGCAATTGTGCACCACATGATGCACTCGCAACGTATTCAGCCTCAGCAGTAGACAAGGCTAAAAAAATTTCTTTCTTTGTGGACCAGTATGTCAAACATGTTCCAAGGAGGTGAGTCATACCTGTGGTACATTTCTTATTGACCAGGTATCGAGCATAATCAACATCTGCATAACCAACGATATTAAAGTTTCTTACTTTGGAGTACCAAAGTCCCAAATTAGTGGTTCATTTGAGATACCTGAAAATTCTTTAATCAGATTTAAGATGAGATTCTTTTGAATTTGCTTGAAACCTGGAACAAAAACCTACAATAAACACAATATCAGGTCTACTTCCAGTAAGGTATAGAGAGAATCATTCCCATGTACACCTTTTGCTCAACATATGCACATGTTTCATCCATATCCAACTTAGTAGTAGTAGCAATAGGAGTATCAATTTCCCTTGTTTCATTCATGTTGAATTTTTTGAGGAATTCCGTCACATACTTTTGTTGATGAATCAATGTACTTGTGAGTGTTTGCTTGATTTGTAATCGAAGTAAGAAATTAAGTTCACCATCATGTTCATTTCAAACTCTCCACTCATAAGTTTAACAAACTCTTGAGTCAGCATACTATTTGTAGATCCAAAGAATATGTCATCATCATATTCCTGCACAATCAACAAGTCTTTTCGATTTGTTTGTTTAAGAAAAAGAGTGTTCTCAATTTACCTATTATATTACCATTGTGTAGTAGAAACCTAGATAGCCTTTCATACCATGCTCTTGGAGCTTCATTAGCCCGTAATAAGCTTTGTCTAATTTATAGTCATGATCAGGGAACTCAGGATTTTGAAAACCAGTTAGTTGTTTTACACATTCTTCTTCTCTCAAATATTCATTCAAGAATGCACTCTTCACATCCATTTGATAGAGAGTGAAATCTTTAAAACCAAAAGATGCAATGAGTAATCGAATAACTTCAAGTCTTTCTATAGGAGAAAAAGTCTTATCATAGTCGATTCCCTCGTCCTGATTGTACCCCTGAACCAGCAACCTTGCCTTGTTTCTTATGATTGTTCCATTCTGATGTAGCTTGTTTCTATATACCAATTTAGTTCAAATCACTATTCTCCCTTTTGGTGGTGGAACATGCAGTATTGAAAAACTCCCAAAAAGAGTCAGATAAAAGCGATGGATATGCGAAACAATTTCGTTTGTCAGTTTTTGCCACGACACTTCTCCAAAAGCAACGGACGGCGTCACAAACTGATTTTTATGTTTTTTGAATTCTTTAAACAAAAGTGAAGGACTCCGTCGAATTTTTTTTTTTTTTTGAATTTCCACATTATGACGCATTACGTCGCTTTTGTGAAAAATTGTCTTTTGAAAGCGACGGACAAAAGGACACTATCCATGTTGTCCGTCGCTTTTATGCAATTTCAGTTTCTGCTGCCCACCTGAAATGCAAATACAATTCAACCCAACAAACACACAATTATATATACCCAACAAACACATTTACATAAACATTATACACAACATTATACAACGACGTTGTTATATCTTGGTACCCCCTTTGTCTTGCTTTGAATTGTCAATACCATTTCTTTTAAATTGATATTGTGAAAAAATATTCCTTTAACCGGATTGATCGAGAGCGTGGGGGAGAGAAAATTGACAGAGCTCTACTAAAGAATGTGCTAGATATATTTGCTGAAATTGGAATGGGGTCAATGGATTATTATGAGAACGATTTTGAAGCCGCAATGCTCGAGGACACTGCACCTTCTTATTCTTGCAAAGATTCTAACTATACATGGATCTTCAAGGATCCAATTGCAAGCTTTTCAAGAATAATAAGACGCAGTGTCCTTGAACATTGTAACTTCAAAATCGTTGTCATAAAATATCTATTGACCACACTCAATTTTCAGCAATTATATATAGCACATTCTTTAGTAGAGCTGTGTCAATTTTCTCTCCCTCGCACTCTTGATCAATCTTGTTAAAGGATTACTGTTGCTCGATAGAAAGATAAAAAGAAATGGTAGTGACAACTCAAACTAAGACAAAATGTATACCAAAGATATAACATCTATGGCTTTTCCATTCTGCTATTGGTAAATTTTAAATAGGAAACACTTCCTAGTACAATATTACTTGTGACCCACTTTATGTGATACTCTTTACTTTTTAGTCATTCCCCAAAAAAGGACATCTTTCCATATTTAGTCAAAATTTAATTTCAAATTTCTTGTTCTACCTTATATCCATAAAATGTCAATAGTTTAGTTTGTACCACAAGTTTCAAAATTCCTTCTTTTTATCTTTAAATCAAACTTTTTTTTCTATGGTCATCTATTAAAACATATCCACCTGAGTTCAGCTCATGGATTCTATATTAATTTTTGTAATTATGTTTTCTTGGTTTTGCCTCTTCTAGAATTTGTTTTTCAGTTTGACACTATAATCAACTGCCGCCACATCTTATGAAAAATGATCTAAAATCAATTAAAACAATCAAATATGAGCAAGTTATCACGACGAAATTATGCCTAGCACGTGATAAAGAGTTGAGAGGCTCCTCCGATGCAATCTGATAAAGAAAATGATGTGAACGATGCTCAGAACAAAAATTTCAATAATGCAGTTTCAAAGGTCAGAATATCTGAGTCAATGCATAGCAAACCCCAAGATTAGCATAAAAAAGGGATCGGGTAGTAGAACAGAGGTAATTATAGTCAAGGTTAATAGGGATACAATAATAACTTTTGAAATAAAAGTGAAAATTCTTACATACCTCCTAGAGGAAAGATATGTAACTCACAATAGTGGTGAATGAAGCATGAGAATGCTTTACAGAACTAAGAGAGGACATATGCAAAAGTTTGCACCATGTCTAAGATGATCAGCCCCCATACTGCCTCTATCCAAAAATGAAATGCAGATGAGAGACATCACAAGAGAGAAAATCCTCCTCACAGATAACTTTCAAGAAACACTATTGAGTATCTATCTCATTTCAGGCAAATCATCACTTGGAGTAGCAGGTTTCTCCCGAAAGAAGTAGAAAAAGTTTCAGTTGTTGAACAGACTATAGTTATGATTACAAGGAAAAAGGGATCCCAAGAAGAAGAGATAAAATTGACTCGCTGGGTTTTCTCTATTGCTTATGTAGATGAAGTAAAAAAGAAATAAGATTTTGGACCTTAAACCGTTGGCAATCATGAGTTTGCTAGTGTCTTGTGTGATAATTGGGATAACATCGACTTGATTCCTTTGGCTATTGATAAACATTCCTGTCTATGTAAGACATAGTTCTATCATGTTTAGTGATACTGTATGACATAAAAAATCATATGTCTGTAAATACGCTATAAGGGATGATCTTCGTATTTTTCTTTTTCAGTAAGTTCATTATAAAGACTAGTTTTTTGGAAGATTTTCTCTTTTTTAAGGTAGTAATTTATTGGGAAAGTAGTATTGGAATGATTTGGATCATGCATGGTTCTCTTCACTGTTATGATTTTGCATCCATTTTCCCCCCTTCTTCTTGTTTTTCCGGCACCTCAATCACTTGTGCATTAACAAAAATAAATAAAATCTTGTCAGTACCACATAATAAATAGCTCCATTAAATGAATGATGACATGACCCAACAACAGGGTTGTGGAATTCACAAGATTCCAGAGGACAACATTAATACTATTCCTTATCAGTAAGAGTGGAATGAAGAGTTTAATTAGTTACATTAGATGCAGATTACATTAGCAGAGAGGGTATGAAGATCAAAAACCTGTCCAGGAATCATTTAATGCATTTCCTCCCCTCTATATCATAAATAAACTTTCAAGCAGTGTCCGAAGAATGAAATTACTAGATACTTAATTCATTATTAGCATTCGAGAAAAGTACTTCATTGTATAAATTTTCAAGACACTTTTCTCAAACATGGATGAAGATTTTCAGTTTAATCATAATTTGTTATCTTTTGACTGTTTTGCGAATGGAGTTTCTAGTTGTTCCCTACATTCTTACAAGCAAGAAACCACAGGGACGGACTAGAGACTCTATTTCCAGAACATTCTAGAGACAAAAAAGATTCATGATTAGATTGAAAATACACATCTGTTGCTTGTTAAAAGTTTCCTACAAGTTTATGAAATGAAGTGTTTTTCTGGTATGATAATAATAGACTAACTATTTTTATTATATCACCCGTTGGAGACTGCTCAGAACATTATAAATGATTTAGAGCAGAGGAAGTTACTACATGTCTATTGTCAACATAACTACTCTTTGTTTCATCACTTGTAATGTAGTTTTGAGGTAATATAGGTAATTAAGATTCTTCATCACATTCCTACAGATAAGAAACTGTTTTAAAGTCATCTTTTGGAAACTTTTGAATTTCACTGCGTCATGTCATCATTCGATTCATTGGATCTATCTATTTATGTTGGACGCCCATGATTTCTTTTTTTTTTTTTAATGAAAAGATAAGGAGCTACTAATAAAACAAGAACAAGGGAGAAAAATAATTGCAAAACCGTAACAACGGAGAGAGAACTATGTGATACTCAAATCATTCCAATATTAATTTACATATAAATTATTTACCCTACAAAAGAAAATTCTTCAAAAAATTCAATCTTCATAATGAATTTAGTTGAAAAAAGAGAAGATCACATTTACAGTTTATTTGTGTACATATGATTTATTAAGTAATGAAATAACTTTGGGCATGATTTATTTTTTCATCTTCCTTCTTTAAGACCACTGAATGTGTCAACACATTGAAATACTTTTTTTAGTGCAATAACCTAGTGATAGACAACAATACAAAATATACACATCATCGTATCATATCATATCATATCATATCATATCATATATTACTAAAATTGAGAACCTAAAAAGATGAAAAAATTGATTACCATTTCACCCCTAGTCTATATTAGACATCTAATTAAATAAATATTAAATAGTAATATTTTAATTATTTATTGAATTGTAGGTTATTTATTAGAAAGACAATGAAAGAATTAATAATTAAATTGTAAGGTACAACGAATTGTTGTTTAATTTACTAATTCAATTATCTAGGAAAATCAAAGGGTTACTTGTGAATTAATTGGTACTTCAAAATAAATCGGTTGGTATAACTAAAGTTAAAACATGTAAGATGTAACAATGTAATTAAATCACATTCATGATATATATATGTATTGATAATGGTGTATGTATAATTACTTGCTATTCATAATTAACATCTAAGTTAGCTGGAATATCTTTTCTTTTAAATATTACTAGATTATGCATATGATTTTTTTTTATATAACACATACAATATTTTTAGGAAGAGTGGGGACTACTAGCAATTAATATATATTTACAACCTTCATTTATCTAAAATATTACTATCTATGTATCATATACGTGCATGTATCTTCGTTGTAAAGATAATTAGGAGAATTTAAAAGGCTTTATCGAGCTATAAATATGTAGACTTATTAATTAGGAGTAATAAATACATGAACGGGAAGATTCAAAGAAAGCAAATGAAAAATGCGAGTTCAATTAGCTATTAGAATCTACTTCACTACCTCTTCTTCTAGTTAGATTTTTAAGAAATTACACTGATTGAATTTGTTAAAAAGTAAAATAATTATATACCAACATACATGCATATTAGTACCCTAGCATGTAATATAGCATTTCAATATTTTTATTGTACTTTTAGCAATTGTTTGTACTTTATGTAAAGAAAGAATTAATATGCCTTGAATTTTTGTTTTATCATTAGAAACTATTTTTTATTTTTAAAATGTTTAAATTTATACCAAAAAATTAAAAGAATATTATGGATTGAAGGAATTATTACTTCTAACATAAATTTCAATTTGGAAAAATATTATGGTATATAACATAGTATTTTCAATTTCAACAATAAAAAGTAAAATTTGAAGACAATCTTCAAAATATTCACCTGAAGAGGTAAACTTGAATATTCTTTTCAAAATTCATCTCAACAAAAACATCACACTACCTATCTAACCAATGAGTAGTTGTGCATTTTTGTAGGTCAGATATTAACTTATTATTTAACTTTGATGAAATACTCACCATTCCAATAAGTTTTGGCTTTCTTGTTTTTTTTCTTAATTTTATTTTATATCTGAATATTCAACAAAAAAAGTTTGTACTAATGTAATACACGTGCGACACATGTGTCCGAATACTATTGAATGTAAACATCAAAACTAAATCTATAAATGATTCCACACTTTTATGTAATTCAAAATCGGTACAATTTGATTGGCATTTAGTTGATTACAAAGAAAATTCATTTTATCCTCCTACCATGAAATTTATTGGAGAAAATTACACATCAAAAGAAAGAGTTTGTTGTTAATATATGGAAGAATAAGTGAATGAATCTCTAGTCTTTTATGTTGCAGTTTGAAAGTGTAAGAAAGTTTACAACTATAATTATAATAGGAATATTCCTTGCACATAAATCAAGTCATTAAGTTCATGTCATAAACAGAAATTTGATTTCGAAAATTTAAAAAAATTGGTCATAAGTTTTTTTATTAAAATAGTATTTTACTTATTGGAAGGAAGTTGAAGACTTCTAGTTTCACTCTACCCCGAGCTAAAAATACAGATCCTCAATTAAAAATAAATTAAACTCAAATCAAGTTGAAAAACACATATCCTTCAAATAAAAAGAAACTATAATCAAATAAAGATGAAACACACAAATCCACTAAATAAAAACAAAATAGTCTCAAATAAAGTGAAAAAAACACAGATTGATCAATTAAACAGAAACTAGACTCAAATCAAGTTCAAAAATAGAGATCTAATAATTAAAAAGAAACTAGACTCAAATTAAGTTGAAAAATAAAGATCCATGAATTAAAAAGAATCTAGAATTAAATCAAGCTAAAAAACACAGATCTGTCTATTAAAAAGAAACTAGTGTCAAATCAGGTTGAAAAATATAGATCCAACAATTTAAAAGAAACTATACTCAAATCAAGATGAAAAGATACATATCCAGCAATTAAAAAGAAACTAGATTCAAATCAAGCTTAAAAGATACATTCAAGCAATTAAAAAGAAACTAGATTCAAATTAAGCTGAAAAATAATAATCCATCGATTAAAAAGAGTAGACTCAAATCAAGTTGAATAAACATAGATCCATCAATTAAAAAGAAACTAGACTCAAATCGAGACTCAAATTAAGCCGAGAAACACATATCCATTACTTAATAATAAACTACACTCAAATCAAGCAGAAAGAATACGAATCCATCATTAAAAAGGAAACTAGACTCAAATCAAGCTAAAACAAAACTCATATCAATCAATCAAAAAGAAACAAGACTCATATCAAACGGAAAAACATAAGACCATCAATAAAAAAGAAACTAGACTTAAAGTAGGCTGAAAAATACAGATCCATCAATTAAAAAGAAAATAGACTTGAATCCTGTTGAAAAACACATATCCTTCAATTAAAAAGAAACTAGAATCATATCAAACAATGAATAAAGAGAAACACTAACATAGAGCTAACCCATAGGCACCCAAAATGACAATCCTCGGTTCACTCATAGAGATACACAACAATCTGATTCAGCGAACTAATCATCAAGATAGGAAATAGGAATGAAAGATGCACCTTTTAATCCAAGTTTACAAATACAAAAATAGTTAAGAACAGAAGGACAAAAATCTTACTTCAACAAGCTGAGAAACAACGACGTACACCAAAGAGGGCCATGAGTGTTGGATCATCCAAAAAAGAATATGAACCATACTGATATTGTGGAATCGCATCACCTTCGACTTATTCAGTAGAGAGAGGAAGTTGTTAAATGAAATGTTGAACCCTCTATTGGAAACCCTAGTAATATAGTAGTTGATAGAGCAAAAGGCCTTTATTTTGGACTGGGCCATTTTATCTGGGCCTTTTTATCTTTTGTGGTTTCCATTCATTGCGTTTCTGCCTTTTGGGCTTGATAGAACCTTAACAAATTGGGTGATAAGGCCTGTGGTCTCATGATAGGTCTACTAAGTATGTGGGAGGTTATGGGAATTCACATGTACATTGAACCAGTAGATTTAGATTGGGGTTATGAGTAAGGTCTCATAAGGCTCTATGTAAAGTAAAATAAGTATATGTGCATAATGACTAAGAGTTTACTGTAAGGTTCTCATGGTCTTGACTTAAATGTGTATATGTTGATTATGGTTCTATGATGGTATGTATTGACTTATGTAGGTTGTATATATTGTTTCCTTGTGGTCCTAAGGTGATGCATTGCACCAAGTATCACTAGAGGGTTACTTGGAAGATTAATGAGTTAAAAGGAGTTCACTGTTAAGATAAAGGAGTTCACTGTAAAGTGACCTCAAATGTGGCTTAAATTCTATATGTGACTTTATATGATCGTTGGCCTTTGAATATGTTTATATGAAGTATGTGAATGATATAAATGATATTAAATAAAGGTTTTATGAAGATTTACTCAAAAGGCATGAAGTATGATTTCAAGAAAATGTTCCTTTTAAATGCATGTTTTTGCATGGTTGCCATACTTAGTGCATTCTTGTACTAATCCCATTCCTTTCTACTTTTTACACAAAGTGTAGGCTATAGATTCTTAAAGGTGGTCTATATGATTGAGGAGCTAATATTTGATTCCCAAGCTCAAGGAAAGGAATCCTTAAGTCCAAGGATTTCCTATGTTATGTCTTTACTGTAAAGTTATATATAAAGTTTACATATGTATTATGTTGTAAGGGTCCTATCCCTAATGTACTCTAATGTTGTTGAGTCTAAGATGATAAGCAGACTTCAGGTCTAAATATGTATTATAACTTATATTTTATATATATAAGAAGTGATGTTTCTAGCATATGATGTGCTATGAAAAGTTCTAAATTTTCCGCTAAATTTACTATGATAATGCGATGATTGATAACTATGATCTTGTATAAGACCTCCGAGAGTCAAGTACGCCATGTTACTTATAGGGGGTGATCCCTGGATGTGAAACCTCTCCCACCGTAGAGCCAAGAAAGATAGGAGGATTCATCCTCACAAAGTATCTCAATCTATAGGTCATGGTACTCTCCAAATAATTCACTCTAGGCCCAATGTCTCAAGTCACATGAGTGGTCATAGCTCGGGCTAGGGCAAGTAAAGACTCTCTAATATCCCCATTAGTCATATACGGGGGAACCACCGGAACCTCATCTCCTTGACCCCCAATAGGAACTTGATCACCTTGAAGAACTTGATCAACTTGAAGAACTTTTTACTCTATGACACGACACAAGAGTAGAAAAAAAGGGAAACTCTATCGTCCTATAGCCTCTCGCTCATAGATGTGTCGCAACTCACACCGATGAAAAAGACTCTACTAGACGTGGATTTTATGAGACTTTGAATTGTATAGTCTACTTCATAACCTTATGCTCTGATACCAAGATTGTAATGAGCCGAGAGCATACCCTAGAAGATAGGGCATTCCTCAAGTCGTAGCATGGCGTACTTCACCCCTCGGAGGTCTTGTACAAGCCCTTTTAACATCGTTCATTACATATATGTATGAAAACTAGTGCGGAATTAAAACTTTTCACACGAAATAGTATCTGAAAACATCTTTCATATAATTCGATAGAAATACTATGTCTCAACATTTGCCAATATTAGACTAAAGAATATCTGGGACACGGCCCATACATAAAAATATAGAAAACTTAGTCTATTACAATACTTTTAATCAATGAAATCTATATATAGTAATGTCCTCGAATCAAGTGTGGAAATACCTTAACTTTACTTGAAAGTCCTAGTTTCCAAGCTTTTCTTCAAGATGCCTTTCACCTTCCACCTACACCTTTAAATATAGGCAAAATTTATGGAATTAGTACATTACATGTACTAAGTATGTCATAATGCATAAAATCATAATAAATATACATTTAAAGTAAACATGCTCTTTTTGAGTAAAACTTCATGACATAAGTATAACAAACCACTTTAACACCAACTACACATATAAGTCACATAACAAGCAATCCCACATAATAGCATATAATATGTCATTCTCCTCCCAAAGGTTATCCTAAGACTTACTTAAGTATTCAAGAAGAGACAACTCATACACACTCTTCAAGCTTACCTAAATAATCCTTATAACTACCTAAGTTTAGATTATGCCCATTTCATTAATTAACTTTCCTATCTACAGTTACTCTTATGTCTTCCCTCAGTAAGACATGAAGAGACCATTCATATACCTTCTCCTCAACTTAACTAGGCAATCCCTTAAAGTTAATCTAGATAAGTACTTATTCATTAACATACTTTTAACTTAATTCAATATCTTCATTAGTCCATCTAAGAGACATTAAAAAATTAAGGAAATTCACGTAATGGTCTTGGAGAAGACCTAGGTAACCTACATACTAACATCTTCAAAGCCTCCTCGTGCAATGTCTAGATATCGTTCCATTCCACTAACTAAACTTCATAGTACTTCTCCAACACTAGCATGTATCCCACATGATGAGAATAGGCAATAACCAACATAGACCATACTAGCTAGGCATGGAACCCGGAGTCTACCCTACACCGATGAGGGTATTTTATTTGCCAATGGTAGAACTAGGACACATCCCATGTAGGCACATGGTTAAGGAATATAGAGGGTTTCTTTGTTCTCTAATGTCATCTTAGTTAGAGCAACTTATCAAGCCTACTAACTCGGTTCTAGCCTTTGTTTTCATAGAGTATTTCCATGATGGAGTCTATGAAAGGCACCATATCTTGTTCATAATAATATCATAGTACACCTTACCAAAGAGGGTCCACTAAGGTTACCTACAATGGTTGAGAGGATAGCTCAATGATTTTCCTAAAGATTATTTCATGATATTCCATCAAATCAACCCTAAGTCCACCATTCACACAAGAAGGATGTCGTTGCGGCTCATAACCTTCCATCTAGATTGAAGGTTTCACATAGATGACCTTCTTAACTATATTAAAGGTCATATGTCAATCACGCATACATGACTAAGGGGATTTAGTATACTAAGTTAAGAATCCATATTCACATTCTACATATGCCAAGTAAGGGACACAATCTACCAAAACAAGAGATACACACACTTTACCTTATTACATATAGCCTATCATCCAAAAGCATATAGGTACAACCAAGTTAACTATAGGTCACCCTATTCACTAATATAGAAGCATCAATATAAGCCATCACAAGTCTCATATAATCCATCAAGAAGAATCATACTTCAACATCAAGTAATACACATAAAGACTTCACTATAGCTTACTAGAGATACATAATCAACTAGAAGAACTCATGCATTGACTTCACATATACACATAAGTCATAAACACCTTCACAATATTCACATATTAATGTTATAACATGATAAATTCATAATTCATAAAGTAGTGCCGACGAGGCCGCATTGTTTCACAATTCATAAAGTAATGCTGACGAAGCCACATTATTTATAAGTATAGAACATAAGCACCGCCACCATAAGTGGACCATACCAAACAACACAATTGAAACATCTATACTACAAAATATAAAGAAGGTTAGGTAAACATACCACTAATCCATTCACAACAGCTTCAATTCATAGCCAATTCAACCAATTCAATCCATAAAGGCTCTTACCAATAGCCATAATCACCAATTGAATCCAATAATCATAATATACAATTATACAAGACAATACAATATGAATTCATCAATTTAAGACATCCTACGTATAATTCTAACATGCTTATTTCATAATTCAATAGCCCATAGTAAACTACACAAGAATACAAGAATCCAATAGTATAGAGACATGATCAAATCACCCATAAAATAGTCAAAACTAGGATTGCATGATTTGCATGGGTTCATAGAGAATTTGATTTAGAATCATCAAACTAACATCAATTAAATCATAAAGCATTGCTTCAAAACGTTTTATGCAAGAACCCATGGCTAGATATTAAAATAGGACAATTCATTTTTTGAGAAATCTTTGGAAAACACTTTGAAGCTGGGATCCTTGAAGAAAGAAGATTAAAGGATGAAGACCATACCTTATATGAAGAAAATCCCACGAAATTGATGGAGAAAATATTGTGAAATCAGTCTTCTTCCTTGGAGCTTCAAGCCTTCATCAATGGAGATTTTGGAGAAAAAGAATGGAGAGATTTTGTTTTGAGTTGAGGGTTTTAGAAAGATTGGTGAGTTTAGGGGATTAAAAGGACTCAATAACCTTCATTAATTCATCCCCAATTACCCAAAAGACCCCTTCACTTAATGAATCTTTTAACCAATTCAAATTTGACTTAAAAATAACGCGACCAAAACTGGGAAGTTACTGCGCGTCGCGGAGGCATTTTAAATTCTTGGTTCTGGAAATTTGACTTAACCTTCTCAGTGCAGGATGAGCGACACGCAGCCACTGCCAATTCTTGGCTGGCGCGGCAACTTACTTACCCCATGTTTGGGTCCTCCTTGGGGACCCTTAAGCTGGTTCTCGGGTGTAGTTATCATAAATTTTCACCATTTACATGTACTTCTATGTATAGGAACCATATATACTCAATTCTACCCTCAAAACCTCCCCCAAATCTCCACTACAAAACACTACGACACACTAGTTCAACTTTGACTAGTTTCTAGATGTCCTTGGATGTTTGACCTCCTAACACTTCCAAACTTTATACACTGCATATAAACACTATTATTAACTATTTTAGAACATTAAAACATCATAACACACATTTTAGGCTCTACTTTCACCTAAATCATTTTAGAGGTGTTACAATTTGTAGACCTAGAACAAGCAAAACAAATCCAGAAAGGGAAGAATCAAGTTTTTAAGGGATTCAAGTTTGTTTTGAGGTAGGTGATGGTTGTGACTTCATGATTGTGTGTTGTATGATTGTTATTTATTCATAATGATACATTTATGTATGCAAATTTTGCATTATTGATCACACTTGTTGTAAATGAGATAGATGAATGACGAATGTCGTGAATCATGACTTGAATGTATGATCTTTAGAATATACTTGTGATTGTGATTGTGACTTGTAGAATGGATCAGGTGTTGAATTCTAATACACTAACTTGAATCGGTTTCCATGTTCCAACATAATTATGGGACAAGTTTCCACATTCCGGCATAAGCATTGGATGGGGTTCCACGTTTCGCTATGCTAACTGTTTGGTTTGGGTTCCATAAGAGAACCAATGATTTGTATAACTGTGTAATTGAGAAATGTGAAATTGTACGTTGTTTCATAATTAATGATGATATTGTATATGTTCGATGTATACATGTGATTATTATGTTGTATTAACTTATATATGTTGCACTTAGTGGGATAGCCGTGTGATCCTACCTGTACACTGCGGTTGTGTACACATACTGCACTTGCTCTTTCCTTGTTGATAAAAGTGCATCTTCATGTGGCTATTGACAGACCTCGTTTAGAACATAAGTGACCGTCAATCGAATTTAAGGGTGAGCAAGTTCTTTTGGGCTTCCATGAGTTCTCCTTTCATCAATGTCCACACTTCGGACTCACACTTTTCTAGTTAGTGAATTAGTTCATTAGTTTGGGGGTGTACCTCTTCTTGTTTGACTGATGGTTGATCTTTAGATGTTTTGGTACATTGACTTTTACGTTCTAGGCATTACTTCCACAATGTTAGTTTGTTATTAGACTTTTGTTTGAAGCTTAAGGGAACTACATTTCTTTCCTTAGAATTTAACTTGTTTCCGTTTTAGATTTTTTAGTTGGGTTGTAGTATTGGTTCTCCTAGCAGAGGGTTAGTGTGGGTGCAAACCATGATGGTCTAGGTCATGACAAAGGTTGTATCAGAGCCTAGGTTTGATGATATCGATGTACCAAAATGAGTCTAGTAGATTCTTGCGGAACAGTATGGAAATGTTTGTACTTTTCTTCGAGAGGCTATAAGACATTAGGAAATCTCTCTTTTTTCTTTTATCTCCTTCGTGCGATAACTTGATTCCAATTGGTATATGTCCATTCAAATTGGTATCTAACCTCCTTCAATCTTCTGTCTTCATATGGTTAACACTAGATTCAATGGAGTCAGACCCATAGCTCTCATCAATTCTCCAGCGCCAAAATCTGCAGCGAGAGATCGTGGTTGATCTAGGGTAGAGGCCGAGGAAGAGTGGCTCCTAATAAAGATGGGTTACTGGTCAAAAATACTCCTCAAAAATGAGTCCCTGATGTACATTATTAAAAGATATAATAGAAAGTTAAGGTTATAAATGTTGAGGAGGTTAGGCAAGAGGAAGAGGTGGAAGCAGAGACTATAGGCATTCCTCCTATCGACCAGTGTTAGCTAAGCAGATCATGTCATTCTTGAAAGGGTGGGTATGTCCTGGAGTGCTTTCTTATTTTGAAGAACTCAATCTCCCGTCAGTCCTCACATTGCTATCACTGTCCCCAAAGTAGGAAAAAATGTAGGTAATAATGTTTTATTCCATCCTTTTTGGGTCCTGTTATGATTGGTAATGAACATGAGATGTTCACCTAGTTTTTGAAGTTGAAAACGCCTATGTTCCATGGTTGTGAGAGTGAAGATGCATATGAGTTCATCCTAGATTATTATGAGAGACTTCATAAGTTGGAAATTGTCCATTAGCATGGGGTTGAGTTCATGAATTTTCAGAGTGAAGGTGTGGCTAAACAGTGGTGGAGAGCTTATATGGAATGCAGATCTTCTGTTTTATCTCAACTTATTTAGACCCAATTTCATGCCATGTTCTTAGTGAAATATGTACCTAGGACTTTGAGAGATCGCAAGAAGGATTAGTTCATTGCTCTGGATCAACGTTGTATGTTTGTGGCTGCTTATCAGACCATGTTTCAGGCCTTGTCTAGATATGCTACGTAGTTTGTGACTACGGAGGAAGAGAGGATCTGTTTATTTATTAAGGAAATAAATTTTGAGTTGCGGGTATTATTTGTTCATATGACCTCTATAGGGAGGAGCTTTAATGAGGTAACACACATTGTTCAGAAAGTGGAGGGGGTGAGGCCATACGGTGAAGCTACGACATTGGCTAATAGGGTCAGAGACTTGGGTAACTTTCAAGGTTCTTACTCAAAATGGGCAGGGAGGCCAACACTTGCAGCCAGAACAATTCAGGTCGCCATGCCCGCCTCTACAAGTAATTACTCAGGAACTCCACCTCAAAATTTGATTCACGATAGCCAGAGATTTGCTCCTTTGTTGGGTGGCAGACAATCTTTTGATCTTACTTGGTACAATTACAGAGAACCTGGGCATATCAGGAGAGATTGTCCCCTCTCATGTGTGTTGGATTCGGTGTAATAGCCGTCTAGGGAAGTGGTACTCGTGGGAAATGGTAATAATTGTCGAGGGTGTCCAAATGGTTGGCGAGGAGGTAATCAATGAGGTTGTGGAAGTAGAGGAAATGGTAAGCAGACATGGGTAGCGTGCACCCAAGCAGGGATGTCGCTCGACATGAGGATAGGGCTTAGTGTTACGCCTTTCTAGGAAGGAATGAGGCAGAGGCGTCTAAAGCAGTGATCACGGGTACTATTCTTGTTTGTGACCGTATGACTAATGTGTTATCTGATCTAAATTCTATATATTCTTATGTGTCAGTGCTATTTACCTCAGATTTTACTATAAGTTTTTATATACTTGATGCCCCCATCCATGTTTCTACCCAGTTGAAAGTCTGTCATTGTCACCCATGTCTATCATGATTGTCCTATTTTGTTTATAGGTTTTAAGACTTCGGTTTAGTTAGTGATTTTGGATTTGAC
Organism: Solanum lycopersicoides; assembly: GCA_022817965.1. Classification (NCBI taxonomy): domain Eukaryota; kingdom Viridiplantae; phylum Streptophyta; class Magnoliopsida; order Solanales; family Solanaceae; genus Solanum; species Solanum lycopersicoides. The sequence goes on along the minus strand of CM040618.1, from coordinate 72,393,978 downwards.
TGACTTCGATATAATCTTAGGTATGACTTGGTTGTATGATGTACTTAATTGTAACACTATGGCTGTAACTCTAGAAATTCCGTGAAAGGAAATATTAGAGTTGGAAGGGTGTACAAGCCTAGAAAGCTAATATCATATCCTCCATTTGGGCTGGAAATTGGCAGGGAAGGTTTTTTTTGACTTATTTGGCTTATATTTGAGATGTTGAGGTTGATTATCCATCCATTGAGTCCATTCCTATGGTGTAAGGATTTAGAGAACTGTTTCCTACTTATTTGAATGGTACGCCTCCGGATAGGGATATATATTTTTGCATTGATTTAGAGCTTGGCACTTGTTTTATTTACACCCCTGTATCGCATGGCTTAGACGGAATTAAGAGAGGTTAAGGCTCAAATCCAAGAGCTTCTTGATAAATGATTTATTCATGCTAGCATTTCTCCATGGGGTTCTTGGTTCTAGTTTGTTAAGAAAAAGGATGGTAGTATAAGAATGTGTATCGATTACCGACAATTGAATAAGGTCACTATTCAAAACAAATACCCTTTGACTCGAATAGATGATATTTTTGAACAATTGCAAGGTGCATCAGTTTTCTCCCTGATTTATCTATAGTTTGGCTACCATCATTTAAAATTCGGCCTAAAGATGTGCACTATGAGTTTTTGGTTATGCCATTTGGGTTAACTAATATGCCCGCCGCTATTATGAGTTTAATGAATGGGATGTTCAAGCCATTTCTTGATTCATTATTTATAGTCTTTATTGATGATGTTTTGGTCTATTCGAAAAAGGAGGAGAGCATGCTTACCATCTTCGTATTGTTCTGGGTGTTCTTGGGAAACAAAGGTAGTATGCTAAATTCTCTAAGTGCGAATTTTGGTTGACTTCGGTTGCATTTCTGAGGCATGTAGTTTCAAAAGAAGGAGTAATGGTACATCTTAAAAAGATTGAGGCGGATGAGAATTGAGTTCGGCCTAGCTCTATGATGGAAGTTAGGAGTTTTGTGGGGCTCGCTAGCTACTAACATAGATTTGTGAAGAACTTTGCTTCTATTGCCACTCACTTGACAAATTTGACCAAACCGGAGATACCATTTGAAAGGACTGAAAAATTTGAAGAGAGCTTCCAAAAGATTAAGACTATTTTGAATACCACACGTATTCTAGCATTACCAGTTGAAGGTAAGGATTTTATTATTTATTGTGATGTTTCACATTCTGGTGGGTTATAGTAGGTGCCATCATCACTCGAGAAATCGGGTCGTGACAAGTTTTTATCAGAGCCCAGGCTCACCAATCTCACTTGTACAGATTTAATGTCGTAGAGTCTTGTGAATCGATGCAGATACGTCATTATATTATCTTCGAGCCACTACATGATGTGTTTAGAAAGATTTTCTATTTTGTTTTACTTTCAAGAAGCTTGTGTCTTATTGATTCCTTGAAATCTCACTTGTTTCACTCTATCATATGATAGCTCGCACGCGAGGCGGTGATGCACCTGGTCATGCAGACAGACCCCCAAATTGGGCTAGATGCCGACCCCGAGGTCGAGGTAGGGCCACAACACTGTCCCGGGATAGGGAGGAGGATCTTTATGCATCACATGTCTCCACACGCAATGGGGCCGGGGCCAGCCCAGCCACCACCCGCACCAGTTGCAGCTTTTTATTTTCATGTTCTTCTAACTCATATACTAGCCGATATTGGGGAGATGCGACAGGCACCATCCCAGAACCACCAACACCAAAAGCACCAGCACTAGCTCCTTCTCCCACTCCAGCGCCACAAGGTCAGCCTCCCACGACGGCACCAGAGATTCAGCCGCCATTAGTTCCTGTGGCCGCTACACCAGACTTAGAGATCAAAGAGATGCCACTGCACAAGCAGAAAATGCTCGGGGTATTCCAGAGGTTGACACCTCTGATATTCTTAGCTCAGGGGCAATAGAGGAGGACACCCATGAATTCCAGCTCACTTGCCAAAAGCAGCGAAATTCATTAGGCCTCCTTGTGTCAAAAGGAGCCGACCTTACTGCTCATCAGTTCCGTGGTCCATCCAGGAAGTGGTGGCGCACGTATCTTGAGTCCAGGATAGTTGGATCACCTCTTATATCTTGGAGTCAGTTCTTAGAGGCTTTCATGAACCATTTCATGCCACGGAGCGTCAGAGATAGTCTTCGTGATCAGTCCTCCATATTGGAGCAGCCATGGTAAATGAAGTTTTTCAAGTGGCTGCAATGATCGAGAAGTTACCTGCTTCGTGGAATGATTTCAAGGATTATCTAAGTACAAGTGTAAAGAATTGAAGCTTGAAGATCTTGTGATTCAACTAAAGTTTGAGAAAGATAACAAAACCGCCGAATAGAAGTCCTATAAGAGTTATACAATCATTGGAGTTAACATTGTTGAAGAAGCTTCTACCAAAGACTAGAAGATAAAGAAGTCCATCGGACACAAGTGAGAACAGGCCAAGAAGAAATTCAAGGGCAACTGTTACAATTGTGGTAAGGTTGGTCATAAGTCTTCTAACTTTCGTGCTCCAAGAAATGACAAAGACAAAGACAAAGGTAAAGGCAAAAAGTCAAGCAAACATTGTGGAAGAGATGGAAGATGCAGATGACTTGTGTGCAATTATCTCGGAGTGCAACTTAGTAAGAAATCCCAAGGAGTGGTTTCTCGACTCAGGTGTCATTCGACATATTTTCTTAATGAATGAATACTTTGAAATGTACACTCCTGAGTTCGATGAAAATTGTTTCATCATAAACATAACAACAACAAGGATGGCGGGAACTCGGAAATTAATGTTAAAAATGACATCCGACAAGGTGTTAACTTTGAACATTGTTATGCATGTCCTACTATTAGGAAGATTTTAGTTTCTGTTACACTAATCGTTGTGAACGGGTTTAGGTGTGTCCTAGTTAGTGACAACGTTGTAATAAGTAAGAATGAGATGTTCTTAGGAAAGGGCTACCTCAATGAAAGCCTCTTCAAACTGAATGTAATGGTTGTTGACAGTACTGATAAGAATTTTTCTTCTGTTTACTAATTGGAGTCAAATGATTTATGGCATTCCCGTTTGGGATATGTAAATTACAATGCCTTGCGAAAATTGGTTAGTTTAGAAGTATTCCTTGATTTAAAATGTGATAAATCGAAATGCAACATTTGTGTGGAATGTAAGTTTGTTAAATATCCTTACAAGTTTGTTGAACAAAATTCAAAACCTTTAGACTTAATTCACACAGATATATGTGATATGAAGTCGATACCATCTAATGGTGGGAAAAAGTATTGTATAACTTTAATTGACGATTTCACTCGATTTTATTATGTATATTTGCTTAATAGTAAGGATGAAGAAATTGATGCATTTAAGCAAAATAAAAATGAAGTGGAGAACCAATTGAATCGAAATATAAAAATGATTCGAAGTGATAGGGGTGGAGAATACAAATATCCTTTTGTAGAGATATGTTTGGAATATGGTATTATTTATCTAACTACTAAACTCCTATACACCATAGTCAACTATTTTGGCGGAATGGAAGAACTAACGTTAAAGGAAAGGTTGAATGCCTTGATTATCAATTATGGTTCACCGCGAAACCTTTGAGAGGTATCCATCCTTACGGATAATAAGATACTCAATAAGGTACCCCGTTGAAAAAACACAACCAATTCCATATGAGTTGTGGAAAGGAAGGAAACCCAACTTGAAATATTTCAAAGTGTGGGGGTGTATAGCCAAGGTAGAGGTTACTTTACCCAAAATGATGAAAATTGAACCCGAAATTGTGGATTGTATATGTATTGGATATTTTGTGAATAGTAAGGCCTTCTGATTTTTTATTCACAAATCTGATAATTTTAAGATTCATGTTAAAATGATAATTGAGTCACATAACACAGAGTTCTTTGAACACATTTATCCATATAAAATGGAATGTTAGTCGACTAGTGAAAGACCTAAACGACCACGGGAAGAATCAACCGAAAATACACTACCTAGTAAGGATACTCGGCGTAGCACTCGCCAACGGAAACCCACTCCTTTCAGACTAGAATTTGTGGCACTGTTGTTTGAAAATTAGCATCAAACATTTAAAGAAGTTATGTCTTCATCTGAGTCAACTTATTGGAAAGAAGCTTTCAATAGTGAGATCGAATCAATTTTAAGTAATTATACTTGGGAATTGGTTGATCTTCTCAAGAAAATAAACCTTTAGGATAAAAGTGGATCTTCAAAAGGAAAATGAAAGCTAATGGGACTATTAACAAATATAAAGCTAGACTTATATACAAAGGATACAAACAAAAGGAAGGTCTGAACTACTTTTACACATACTCTCTAGTTACAAGGATAACATCAATTAGGATGTTAATAGCACTAGCGGCATAGTATGATCTTAAAATATACCAAATAGATGTAACGACAACCTTCTTAAATGGAGAGAGAGTTGGAGGAAGAAATTTACGTGGAACAACCTAAAGGGTTTATGGGCTCAAGCAAACACCCAAATAATTGCATGCTAAATTTGACCAAACAAAGTTAGCAAATGGATTCAAGATTAACGAATGTGATAACTGTGTATACATTAAAACATTTTGAATCATGAAGTCATTGTTTGTATGTATGTTGATGACATGTTAATAATGATTAAAGATATTGATGATATAAATGCTGCTAAGTGCATGTTTTCTAGCAAGTTCCATATGAAGGACCTAGGAGTTGTTAATTTGAACTTAGGAATCAGGATTCTCAAAACACGTTAAGGACTAGCATTATCTCAATCTCATTATATTTAAAGAGTATTGAATAATTTTAAGTTCATGAATATCAATGTTCTCAAAACTCCAATTGATTTAAGCTTTACATTTCAAAAGAACGAAGGTGAAAGTGACTCTTTATTGGAATATGACAGAGTGTTGGGATGTTTGATGTATATTATGATTTGTACGCGACTAGAAATAGCATGTGCTATTACCAAACTGATTTGGTTCACTTGTAATCGAATCAAACTCACTGGATGGAATTGAAATGTGTGTTGGGGTATTTGAAACATACACAATACTATGTTTTCCATTATAATAAATATCATACCGTGATTGAAGGATATAGTGATGCAAATTGGATCACCGGGTCAAATGAAGTAAAATCAACAAATGGTTATGTGTTTACACATGGTGGAGGACCAGTCTCTTGGAAATTGTCCAAACATACATGTATCGCTCTCTCCACAGTGGAATCTTAATTTATTGCTTTAGATAAGGCTTGTGAAGAAATTGAATGGCTCCGGGATTTTCTAGAGGAAATTTCATTTTGGCCCAAACTTGTGGGACCTATTTGCATACATTACGATAGTCAAGAAGCAATATGTAGGGAAGGGAGGGTCATGTACAATGGTAAGTCTCATCATATACGACTGAGACATAACACCATAAGAAAACTGATCTCTAGTGGAATTATCACAATTGACTCTATGAAGTCATGCGTTAATGTGTCAGATCCACAAATGAAAGGACTAGTGAGAGAGGCAGTTGAAAGATCATCCAAGGGGATGGGCTTACTGCTTATGAAAAGTCAGCATGCCGTAACTCTATCTAGCACACTGTAGATCCCAAGAGCTAGAAACAAGGAGAAAAACAAAGTTGTGACTGACATTGTCAATCAAATCAATTCATTGTCCTGAAGAAGACAATGGTCAAGAATAAGGTCAAGACTTTAAGCCTTGTTAATGAGTTAATAAAGCTTAAGGTTTTTAATGATTTGCTAAGTTTGAAAGATTTGACCAAATAGTGTATCTACGTGATGAAAAGTTATAAATCACCTATGTGAGTGTGAAATTTAAGCCTCTTCAAAGAGAATTTTATGTCAAAGGCCTATTCTTTAAATACTCATGAAAGCATGAGGTGTTCATGGTTGAAACGAACACAACCGTAAGAACCATAAATAGTAAGTGTTAATTTTTTGACATATGGTTGTGTAGATATACACCAAAGTTCGACGGTTCAAAGATATCACATCTACATATTGATCGAGTATATACGACATATGTTCACTACGAAAAGTCCAAGGGGAAACCTACTTATCCACATGAAATTGACGCTTGCTTGCAAAGTACACAGTTGTTCGCACATTCCCATTTTATAACCTTGCTTTCAAAGTACACAGTCGCTCGCTCGGCTCGGCTTCGACTTTAGAGAATGATCGATCGAGAGATTATTTTTTGGATAAGGTTTCTGACCTCTTTTTCTTCTGCACAACAGTTTCTTCGTTACTTTACTGTTGTTGAGTGGTTCGTTGACACAAGTGTTTTTGGTATCAATACGCTGGTGACTGAGATTATTCTATCCTAGGAGGACATTTTCCGAATCAAAACTCGGATACTAGAGGAGAATAATTTCCATAAGGGGACACTGTGTTTTCAGTGGGCTTGATCTTTTTCTGTTCTAATTTTTTAGATTCTTGTATGTTTACAGATTTTAGTTTTTTGTGAATTAATTTGGTTCTTCTTTCTTACTGGTTCATTAAACTTTGGTAATTTTATGTTTCTACAATGTTTTGTTGAAATTGGTAATTCTATTTTTCAAACATAGATTGGCAACATATTTCACATCTCATAGTAACAAAGATCCATGAGAATTTATGAGTGCTAATAAGGACAAAATTGATATACAAGAAAATGTCTTTAATAGACTAGAGAAATTATCACTTCATAGCCTAAACACTTATTATTTAGTATAGTGACAGTTTTCTAACCAATTATTGAGGGAGGAAAATTATACAATCTTAATCATCCCCAAATATAGTCTACTTTCTCAAAGTTCTCTCTACGTAATGCCTTGATAAAAATATTAACAATTTTTTCCTCAGTGGAGTAGAACATTATTGATATGTGACATTTCTCTACATTATCTCACAGAAAATGGTGTCTCATGTGTTTTCTTCGTTTATGTTGCACGAGATTCTTTGCTTTATTAATAGTACTAGTATTGTCACATCAGATAGGAATCCTACAAAAATTTAAACAAAAATCCAATAGTTGTTGTTTTATCCATAACAATTGTGCACCACATGATCCATCTAGAACATATTCCGCCTCAGAAGTAGACAAGGCTACAAATTTTGTTTGTTGGTGGACCAGGATATAAAATGTTCCAAGGAAGTGAGCCATACATGTGGTACATTCCTTGTTGACCAGGTATCGAGCATAATCAACATCTCCATATCCAACGAGATTAAAGTTGGCCAAGATTCTTTGATATATTAATAGAACTAGTTTTTATCACATAAGATAGTAATCCTACCAACATTTAAACCAAAATCAAAGAGTTGTTGTTTGATCCATAGAAATTGTGCACCACATGATGCACTCGCAATGTATTCAGCCTCATCAGTAGACAAGGCTAAAAAAATTTCTTTCTTTGTGGACCAGTATATCAAACATGTTCCAAGGAGGTGAGTCATACCTGTGGTACAGTTCTTATTGACAAGGTATCGAGCATAATCAACATTTGCATAACCAACGAGATTAAAGTTTCTTACTTTGGAGTACCAAAGTCCCAAATTAGTGGTTCATTTGAGATACCTGAAAATTCTTTAATCAGATTTACGATGAGATTCTTTTGAATTTGCTTGAAACCTGGAACAAAAACCTACAATAAACACAATATCAGGTCTACTTGCAGTAAGGTATAGAGAGAATCATTCCCATGTACACCTTTTGCTCAACATATGCACATGTTTCATCCATATCCAACTTAGTAGTGGTAGCAATAGGAGTATCAATTTCCCTTGTTACATTCATGTTGAATTTTTTGAGGAATTCCTTCACATACTTTTGTTGATGAATCAATGTACTTGTGGGTGTTTGCTTGATTTATAATCGAAGTAAGAAATTAAGTTCACCCATCATGTTCATTTCAAACTCTCCACTCATAAGTTTAACAAACTCTTGAGTCATCATACTATTTGTAGATCCAAAGAATATGTCATCATCATATTCCTGCACAAACAACAAGTCTTTTCGATTTGTTTCTTTAAGAAAAAGAGTGTTCTTAATTTACCTATTATATGACCATTGTCTAGTAGAAACCTAGATAGCCTTTCATACCATGCTCTTGGAGCTTAATTTAGCCCGTAATAAGCTTCGTCTAATTTATAGTCATGATCAGGGAACTCAGGATTTTGAAAACCAGGTGGTTGTTTTACACATTCTTCTTCTCTCAAATATTCATTCAAGAATGCACTCTTCACATCCATTTGATGGACACTGAAATCTTTAAAACCAAAAAATGCAATGAGCAATCGAATAACTTCAAGTCTTTCTACAGGAGAAAAAGTCTTATAACAGTCGATTCCCTCGTCCTGAGTACCCCTGAACCAGCAACCTTGCCTTGTTTCTTATGACTGTTCCATTCTCATGTAGCTTGTTTCTATATACCAATTTAGTTCAAATCACTATTCTCCCTTTTGGTGGTGGAACATGCACTATTGAAAAACTGCAAAAAAGAGTCAGATAAAAGCGATGGATATGCAAAACAATTTCGTTCGTCGCTTTTTGCCATGACACTTTTCCAAAAGCAACGGACGGCGTCACAAACTGATTATTATGTTTTTTGAATTTTTTAAACAAAATTGAAGGACTCCGTCGATATGATTTTCTTTTTTTTTTTAATTTCCACATTGCGACACATTACGTCGCTTTTGTGAAAATTTGTTTTTTTGAAAATACCAAAAAAGCGACGGACAAAAGGAAATTATCCATCGCTTTTCTAGAAATTATTTTTTTAAAAACCCAGAAAAGCGACGGACAAAACCATGTTGTTCGTCGCTTTTCTGCAATTTCAGTTTCTGCTGCCCACCTGTAATGCAAATACAATTCAACCCAATAAACACACAATTATATATACCCAACAAACACTTTACATAAACATTATAGACAACATTATACAACGATGTTGTTATATCTCTGGTACCCTTTTTGTCTTCCTTTGAATTGTCAATACCATTTCTTTTAAATTATTATTGTGAAACAATATTCCTTTAACCAGATTGATCGAGAGCATGGGGGAGAGAAAATTGACAGAGCTCTACTAAAGAATGTGCTAGATATATTTGTTGAAATTGGAATGGGGTCAATGGATTATTATGAGAACGATTTTGAAGCTGCAATGCTCGAGGACACTGCACCTTATTTATCTTGCAAAGATTCTAACTCCACATGAATCTTCAAGGATCCAATTAGAAGCTTTTAAAGAATAATAAGACGCAGTGTCCTCGAGCATTGTAACTTCAAAATCGTTGTCATAAAAATCTATTGACCACACTCAAATTTCAACAATTATATATAGCACATTCTTTAGTAGAGCTGTGTCAATTTTATCTTCCTCACACTCTTGATCAATCTTGTTAGAGAATTACTATTGCTCCATAGAAAGATAAAAAGAAATGGCAGTGACAACTCAAACCAAGACAAAATGTATACCAAAGATATAACATCTATGGCTTTTCCATTTTGCTATTGGTAGATTTTAAATAGGAAACAGTTGCTAGTACAATATTAGGTGTGACCCACTTTATGTGATACTCTTTCTTTTTTAGTCATTCCCCAAAAAAGGACATCTTTCCATATTTATTAAGTATTTAATTTCAAATTTCTTGTTCTACCTTATATCCATAAAATGTCAATAGATTATTTTGAACCACAAGTTTCAAAATTCCTTCTTTTTATCTTTTAATCAAACATTTTTTTCTATGGTCAGCTATTAAAACATATCCACCTGAGTTCAGTTCATGGATTCTATAGTGATTTTTGTAATTATGTTTTCTTGGTTTTACCTCTTCTAGAATTTGTTTTTCAGTTTGACACTATAATCAACTGTCGCCACATCTAATGAAAATTGATCTAAAATCAGTTAAAACAATCAAATATGAGCAAGTTATCACGACGAAATTATGCCTAGCACATGATAAAAAGTTGAGAGGCTCCTCCGATGCAATCTGATAAAGAAAAGTATGTGAACGATGCTCAGAATTAATATCAATGATACAGTTTCAAAGGTCAGAATAGCTGAGTCAATGCATACCAAAACCCCAAGATTAGCATAAAAAAGGGATCGCGTAGTAGAACAGAGGTAATTATAGTCAAGGTTAATAGGGATAGAACAATAACTTTTGAAATAAAAGTGAAAGTTCTTACATACCTCCTAGAGGAAAGATATGTAACTGACAATAGTGGTGAATGCAGCCTGAGAATGCTTTACAGAACTAAGAGAGGACATATGCAAAAGTTTGCACCATGTCTAAGATGATCATCCCCCATACTGCCTCTATCCAAAAACATGAAATGCAAATGAGAGACATCACAAGAGAGAAAATCCCCCTCACAGGAAACTTTCAAGAAACACTATTGAGTATCTATCTCATTTCAGGCAAATCATCACCTGGAGTAGCAGGTTTCTGCCGAAAGAAGTAGAAAAAGTTTCAGTTGTTGAACAGACTATTGTTATGATTACAAGGAAAAAGGGAGCCCACTAAGAAGAGATAAAATTGACTCGCTGGGTTTGCTCTATTGCTTATGTAGATGAAGTAAAAAAGAAATAAGATTTTGGACCTTTAACAATTGGCAATCATGAGTTTGCTAGCGTCTTGTGTGATGATTGGGATAACATCGATTTGATTCCTTTGGCTATTGATAAACATTCCTGTCTATGTAATACATAGTTCTATCATGTTTAGTGATACTGTATGACGTAAAAAATCATATGTCTGTAAATACGCTATAAGGGATGATCTTCGTGTTTTTCTTTTTCAGTAAGTTCATTATAAAGACTAGATTTTTGGAAGATTTTCTCTTTTTTAAGGTAGTAATTTATTGGGAAAGTAGTATTGGAATGATTTGGATCATGCATGGTTGTCTTCACTGTTATTATTTTGCATCCATTTTCCCCCCATTCTTCTTGTTTTTCCGGCACCTCAATCACTTGTGCATTAACAAAAATAAATAAAATCTTGTCAGTACCACATAATAAATAGCTCCATTAAATGAATGATGACATGACCCAACAACAGGGTTGTGGAATTCACAAGATTCCAGAGGACAACATTAATACTATTCCTTATCAGTAAGAGTGGAATGAAGAGTTTTAATTAGCTACATTAGATGCAGATTACATTAGCAGAGAGGATATGAAGATCAAAAACCTGTCCAGGAATCATTTAGTGCATTTCCTCCCCTCTTTATCATAAATCAACTTTCAAGCAGTGTCTGAAGAATGAAATTACTAGATACTTAATTCATTATAAGCATTCGAGAAAAGTACTTCATTGTATAAATTTTAAAGACACTTTTCTCAAACATGGATGAAGATTTTCAGTTTAATCATAATTTGTTATCTTTTGACTATTTTGTGAATGGAGTTTCTAGTCCTTCACTTCATTCTTACAAGCAAGAAACCATAGGGAAGGACTAGAGACTCTATTTCCAGAACATTCTAGAGACAAAAATTCATGATTAGATTGAAAATACACATCTGTTGTTTGTTAAAAGTTTCCTACAAGTTTATGAAATGAAGTGTTTTTCTGGTATGATAATTATAGACTAACTATTTTGATTATATCACCCGTTGGACACTGCTCAGAACATTATAAATGATTGTAGAGGAAGTTACTACATGTCTATTGTCAACATAACTACTCTTCGTTTCCTCTCTTGTAATGTAGTTTTGAGGTAATATAGGTAATTAAGATTCTTCATCACAGTCCTACGGATAAGAAACTGTTTTAAAGTCATCTTTTGGAAACCTGTGAATCTCCCTGCCATATTGTTTTGTCATGTCATCATTCGATTCATTGGATCTATCTATTTATGTTGTACGCCCATGATTTCTTTCTCTTTTTAATGAAAATATGTAGAGCTACTATAAAAGCAAGAAGAAAGGAGAAAAATAATTGCAAAATCGTAACAACGGAGAGAGAACTATGTGATACTCAAATCATTCCAATATTAATTTACTTATAAATTATTTACCCTACAAAAGAAAATTCTTCAAAAAATTCAATATTCATAATGAATTTAGTTGAAAGAAGAGAAGATCACATTTACAGTGTATTTGTGTACATATGATTTATTAAGTAATAAAATACCTTTGGGCATGATTTATTTTTCTATCTTCCTTCTTTAAGACCATTGAATCTGTCAACACATTGAAATACTTTTGTTAGTGCAATAACCTAGTGATAGACAACAATACAAAACATACACATCATCGTATCATATCATATCATATCATATCATCATATCATATATTACTAAAATTGAGAACCTAAAAAGATTCAAAATTTGATAACCATTTCACCCCTAGTCTATATTAGACATCTAATTAAGTAAATATTAAATAGTAATATTTAAATTATTTATTGAATTGTAGGTTATTTATTAGAAAGACAATGAAAGAATTAATAATTAAATTGTAAGGTACAATGAATTGTTATTTAATTTACTAATTCAATTATCTAGGAAAATCAAAGTGTTCTTTGTGAATTAATTGGTACTTCAAAATAAATCGGTTAGTATAACTAGAGTTAAAACATATAAGATGTAACAATGAAATTAAATCACATTCATGATATATATATGTATTGATAATGGTGTATATATAACTACTTGCTATTCATAATTAACATCTAAGTTAGTTGGAACGTCTTTTCTTATAAATATTACTAGATTATGCATATGATTGTTTTTATATAACACATACAATATTTTTAGGAAGAGTGGGGACTACTAGCAATTAATATATGTTTACAACCTTTATTTATCTAAAATATTACTATCTATGTATCATATACATGCATGTCTCTTCGTTGTAAAGATAATTAGGAGAATTGAAAAGGCTTTATCGAGCTATAAATATGTAGACTTATTAATTAGGAGTAATAAATACATGAACGGGAAGATTCAAAGAAAGCAAATCAAAAAGGCGAGTTCAATTAGCCATTAGAATCTACTTCACTACCTCTTCTTCTAGTTAGATTTTTAAGAATTACACTGATTGAATTTGTTAAAAGTAAAATAATTATATACCAACATACATGCATATTATTACCCTAGCATGTAATATAGCATTTCAATATTTTATTGTACTTTTAGCAATTGTTTTACTTTATGTAAAGAAAGAATTAATATGCCTTGAAATTTTTGTTTTATCATTAGAAACTATTTTTTTTTTAAAATGTTTAAATTTATACCAAAAAATTAAAGAATATTATGGATTGAAGAATTATTACTTCTAACATAAATTTCAATTTGGAAAATATTATGGTATATAACATAGTATTTTAATTTCAACAATAAAAAGTAAAATTTGAAGACAATCTTCAAAATATTCACCTGAAGAGGTAAACTTGAATATTCTTTTCAAAATTCATCTCAACAAAAACATCACACTACTATCTAACCAATGAGTAGTTGTGCATTTTTGTAGGTCAGATAATAACTTATTATTTATCTTTAATGAAATACTCACCATTCCAATAAGTTTTGGCTTTCTTGTTTTTTTCTTAATATTTTAATTATATCTGAATATTCAACAAAAAAAGTTTGTAGTAATGGAATACACGTGGAACACATGTGTCCGAATAATATTGAATATAAACATAAAAACTAAAATCTATAAATGATTCCACACTTTTAATGCAATTCAAAATGGGTACAATTTGATTGACATTTAGTTGATTACAAAGAAAATTCATTTTATCCTCCTACCATGAAATTTATTGGAGAAAATTACACATCAAAAGAAAGAGTTTGTTGTTAATATATGGAAGAATAAGTGAATGAATCTCTAGTTTATTATGTTGTAGTTTG
>CM040618.1:72309093-72379097 GCA_022817965.1 Solanum lycopersicoides | reverse complement strand
AAGTTTTGGCTTTCTTGTTTTTTTCTTAATTTTAATTATATCTGAATATTCAACAAAAAAGTTTGTAGTAATGGAATACACGTGAACACATGTGTCCGAATAATATTGAATATAAACATAAAAACTAAAATCTATAAATGATTCCACACTTTTAATGCAATTCAAAATGGGTACAATTTGATTGACATTTAGTTGATTACAAAGAAAATTCATTTTATCCTCCTACCATGAAATTTATTGGAGAAAATTACACATCAAAAGAAAGAGTTTGTTGTTAATATATGGAAGAATAAGTGAATGAATCTCTAGTTTATTATGTTGTAGTTTGAAAGTGTAAGAAAGTTTACAACTATAATTATAATAGGAATATTCCTTGCACATAAATCAAGTCATTAAGTTCATGTCATAAACATAAATTTGATTTCGAAAATTTAAAAAAATTGGTCATAATTTTTTTTATTGAAATAGTATTTTTCTTATTGGAAGGAAGTTGACAGCTTCTAGTTTCACTCTACCCCCCGAGCTAAAAATACAGATCCTCAATTAAAAATAAATTAGACTCAAATCAAGTTGAAAAATACATTATCCTTCAAATAAAAAGAAACTAGAATCAAATAAAGATGAATCACACAAATTCACTAAATAAAAACAAAATAATCTCAAATAAAGTTAAAAAAAACACAGATTGATCAATTAAAAAGTAACTAGACTCAAATCAAGTTCAAAAATAGAGATCTAATAATTAAAAAGAAACTAGACTCAAATTAAGTTGAAAAATAAAGATCCGTGAATTAAAAAGAATCTAGAATTAAATCAAGCTGAAAAACACAGATCCGTCTATTAAAAAGAAACTAGTGTCAAATCAGGTTGAAAAATATAGATCCAACAATTTAAAAGAAACTATACTCAAATCAAGTTGAAAAGATACATATCCAGCAATTAAAAAGAAACTAGATTCAAATCAAGCTGAAAAGATACATATCAAGCAATTAAAAAGAAACTAGATTCAAATTAAGCTGAAAAATAAAATTCCATCGATTAAAAAGTGTAGAGTTAAATCAAGTTGAATAAACATAGATCCATCAATTAAAAAGAAACTAGATTCAAATCGAGACTCAAATCAAGCCGAGAAACACATATCCATTATTAATAATAAACTACACTCAAATCAAGCAGAAAGAACACGAATCCATCATTAAAAAAGAAACTAGACTCAAATCAAGCTAAAACAAAACCCATATCAATCAATCAAAAATATACAAGACTCATATCAAACGTAAAAACATAAGACCATCAATAAAAAAGAAACTAGACTTAAAGTACGCTGAAAAAATACAGATCCATCAATTAAAAAGAAAATAGACTTGAATCCTGTTGAAAAACACATATCCTTCAATTAATAAGAAACTAGAATCATATCAAACAATGAATGAAGAGAAACACTAACATAGAGCTAACCCATAGGCACCCAAGATGACAATCCTCGGTTCACTCATAGAGATACACAACAATCTGATCTAGCGAACTAATCATCTAGATAGGAAATACGAAAGAAAGATGCACCTTTTAATCCAAGGTTACAAATACAAAAATAGTTAAGAACATAAGGACAAAAATCTTACTTCAACAAGCTGAGAAACAACGACGTACAACAAAGAGGGCCATTAGTGTTGGATCATCCAAAGAAGAAAATGAACCAGACTGATATTGTGGAATCGCATCACCTTCGACTTATTCAGTAGAGAGAGGAAGATGTTAAATGAAATGATGAATACTTTACTGGAAACCCTAGTAATATAGTAGTTGATATAGCAAAAGGCCTTTATTTTGGACTGGGCCATTTTATCTGGCCCTTTTTATCTTTTGTGTTTTCCATTCATTATGTTTCTGCCTTTTGGGCTTGATAGAACCTTAATAAATTGGGTGATAAGGCATGTGGTCTCATGATAGATCAACTAAGTATGTGGAAGGTTATGGGAATTCACATGTACATTGCACCAGTAGATTTAGATTGGGATTATGAGTAAGGTCTCATAATGCTCTATGTAAAGTAAAATAAGTATATGTGCATAATGACTAATAGTTTACTGTAAGGTTCTCATGGTCTTGACTTAAATGTGTTTATGTTGATTATGGTTCTATGATGGTATGTGTTGACTTATGTAGGTTGTATGTATGCTTTCCTTGTGGTCCTAAGGTGATGCATTGCACCAAGTATCACTAGATGGTTACTTGGAAGATTAATGAGTTAAAAGAAGGATTTCACTGTTAAGGTAAAGGAGTTCACTGTAAAGTGACCTCAAATGTGGCTTAAATTCTATATGTCACTTTATATGATTGTTGGCCTTTGAATATGTTTATATGAAGTATGTGAATGATATAAATTATATTGAATAAAGGTTCTATGAAGATTTACTCAAAAATGAATGAAGTATGATTTCAAGAAAATGTCTCTTTTAAATACATGTTTTTGCAAGGTTGTCATACTTAGTGCATTCTTGTACTAATCCCATTCTTCTCTACTCTTTACACAAAGTGTAGGCTATAGATTCTTAAAGGTGGTATATATGATTGAAGAGCTTAATATGTGATTCCCAAGCTCAAGGAAAGGAATCCTTAAGTCCAAGGATTTTCTATGTTATGTCTTTACTTTAAAGCTATACATAAAGTTTATATATGTATTATGTTGTAAGGGTCGTGTCGCTAATGTACTCTAATGTTGTTGAGTCTAAGATGGCAAGGAGACTTCAGGTCTAAATATGTATTATGACTTATATTTTATATATATATGAAGTGGTGTTTCTAGCATATAATGTGCTATCAAAAGTTTTAATTTTCCGCTAATTTACTATGAAAGCGATGATTGATAACTATGGTCTTGTATAAGACCTCCGAGAGATCAAGTACGCCATGTTACTTAGGGGTGTCCCGGATGTGAAACCTCTCCCACCGTGATCCAAGAAAGATAGGAGGATTCATCCTCACAAAGTCTCTCAATCTAAGGATCATGGTACTCTCCAAAGAATTCACTCTAGGCCCAATGTCTGTAGTCACATGAGTGGTCATAGCTCGGGATAGGGCAAGTAAAGACTCTCTAATATCCCCATTAGTCATATACGGGAACCACCGGAACCTCATCTCCTTGACCAATAAACTTGCTCACTTGAGGAACTTGAGCACCTGTGTAACTTGTTCACTTAAAGAACTTGTTCAACTTGATAACTTAGGGAGAATTTCTCATTTCTCTCCTTTTCAACCCTTCTGGCGGCAATACTTCTAGTAGTCATCTCCTATAAACACACGAAAAGATTAGAAGGACACTATAATTTTACTCTATGACACGACACAAGAGTAGAAAACAGGGAAACTCTATCGTCATATAGCCGCTCGCTCATAGATGTGTCGCGACTCACACCGATGAACAAGACTCTACTAGACGTGGATTTTATGAGACTTTGAATTGTATAGACTACTTCATAACCTTAGGCTCTGATACCAAGCTTGTAACGACCGAGAGCACACCCTAAAAGATAGGGCATTCCTCAAGTTGTGGCATGGCGTACTTCACCTCGCGGAGGTCTTGTACAAGCACTTTTCACATCGTTAATTACATATATTGTGAAAACTAGTGCGGAATTAAAACTTTTCACACGAAATAATATCTCAAAACATCTTTCATATAATACGATAGAAATACTATGTGTCAACATTTGTCAATCTTAGACTCAAGAATATTTGGACACAGCCCGGCCTACATAAAAATATAGAAAACTTAGTACTACAATACTTTTAATAAATGAAATATATATATATATATATATATATATATATATAATATATATATATATATATATATATTGTCCTCGAATCAAGTGAATACCTTAACTTTGCTTGAAAATCCTAGTTTCAAAGCTTTTCTTCAAGATGCCTTTCACCTTCCACCTACACCTTAAAATATAGGCAAAATTTATGGAATTAGTACATTGCATGTACTAAGTCTGTCATAATGCATAAAATCATAATAAATAGACATTTACATGAAACATGCTCTTTTTGAGTAAAACTTCAAGACATAAGTATAAAAACCCACTTTAACACCAACTACACATATAAGTCACATAAGAGGCAATCTCACATAATAGCATATAATATGACATTCTCCTCCCAAATGTTATCCTAAGACTTACTTAAGTAATTTAAGAAGAGACCGCTCATACACCCTCTTCAAGCTTACCTAAATAATCCTTATAACTACCTAAATTTAGATTATGCCCATTTCATTAATTAACTTTCCTATCTAGAGTTACTCTTAAGTCTTCCCTTAGTAAGAAATGAAGAGACTATTCATATAACTTCTCCACACCTTCACTAGGCAATCCCTTAAAGCTACTCTAGATAAGTACTTATTCATTAACATACTTTTAACTTAATTCAATATCTTCATTAGTCTATCTAAGATACATTCAACAATTAAGGACATTCACGTAATGGTCATGGAGAAGACCTAGGTAACCTACATACTAACATCTTCAAAGCCTCCTCGTGCAATGTATAGATATCGTCCTATTCCACTAACTAAACTTCATAGTACTACTCCAACACTAGCATGTATCCCACATGATGAGAATAGGCAATAACCAACATAGAACATACTAGCTAGGCATGGAACCCGGAGTCTACCCTACTCCGAGGGAGGGTGTTTTATTTGCCAATGGTAGAACTAGGACACATCCCATGTAGGCACATGGTTAAGGAATATAGAGGGTTTCTTTGTTCTCTAATGTCATCTTAGTTAGAGCAACTTCTCAAGCCTACTAAATTGGTTTTAGCCTTTGTTCTCAGATAGTATTTTAATGATGGAGTCTATGAATGGGTACCATATCTTGTTCATAACAAAATCATAGTACACCTTACCAAACAGGGTCCACTAAGGCTACCTACAATGTCTAAGAGGATAGGTCAATGATTTTCCAAAAGATGATTTCATGTCGTTCCATCAAATCAACCCTAAGTCCACCATTCACACAAAAATGGATACGTTACGGCTTTCAACTCAAGGATTCCATCTAGATTGAAGGTTTCCATAGATGACCTTACTATATTAAAGGTCATATGTCAATCACACATACATGAATAAGGCTTTAGTATACTAAGTTAAGAATCCACATATTCACATTCTATGTACCAAGTAAGGGACATAAGTCTACCAAAACAAGACACACACACTTTACCTTATTGCATATAGCTATCATCCAAAAGCACATAGGTACAACCAAGTCATCTATAGGTCACCCTATTCTACTAATAGAAACATCAATATAAGCCATCACAAGTCTCATATAATCCATGAAGAAGCAATCAGACTTCAACATCAAGTAATACACATAAAGACTTCACTATAGCTTAATAGAGATACATATAATCAACTAGAAGAACTCATGCTTTGACTTCACATATACACATAAGTCATCAACACCTTCACAATATCACATATTAAAGTTATAACATGATAAATTCATAATTCATAAAGTAATGACCGACGAGGCCACATTGTTTCACAATTCATAAAGTAATGTTGACGAAGCCACATTATTTTACAAGTATAGAACATAAGCACCGCCACCATAAGTGGACCATAAAAACAACAATTGAAACATCTATACTACAAATATAAGAAGGTTAGGTAACATACCACTAATCCATTCACAACAGCTTCAATCCATAGCAATTCAACCAATTCAATCCATAAAGGCTCTGACCAATAGCCATAATCACCAATTCCAATAATCATAATATAAAATTATCCAAGACAATAAAAATGAATTCGCAATTTAAGACAGCCTACGTATAATTCTAACATGCTTATTTGATAATTCAATAGCCCAAAGTAAACTACACAAGAATACAATAATCCAATAGTATAGAGACATGATCAAATCACCCATAAAATAGTCAAAACAAGGATTGCATGCTTTGCATGGGTTTGTAGAGAATTTAATTTAGAATCATCAAACTAACATCAATTAAATCATAAATCATTACTTCAAAACGTTTTATGGAACAACCCATGGCTAGATATCAAAATAGGACAATTCATCTTTTGAGAAATCTTTGGAAAACACTTTGAAGCTTGGATCCTTGAAGAAAGAAGATTAAAGGATGAATACCATACCTTATATGAAGAAAATCCCACGAAATTGATGGAGAAAATCTTGTGAAATCAGTCTTCTTCCTTGGAGCTTCAAACCTTCATCAATGGAGGTTTTGGAGAAAAAAAATGGAGAGGTTTTGTTTTGCGTTGAGGGTTTTACTAAGATTGGTGAGTTTAGGGTCTTAAAGGACTCAACAACCTTCATTAATTCATCCCCAAATTACCAAAAAGACCCCTTCACCTAATGGATATTTTAACCAATTCAAATTTGACTTAAAAACAACGCGACTAATACTGGGAAGTTACTACGCGTCGCGGAGGAATTTTCAATTCTTGGTTCTGGAAATTTTCGAGACATAATGGTTCGTGATGGCCTCGCGTTGCAGGGTAAATTTTTCCCTTATCAGTGCAGGTTGTGCGACACGCAGTTGCTGCCAATTCTTGGCTGGCGCGGCAGCTTACTTAGCCCATGTTTGGGTCCTCCTTGGGGACCCTTAGGCTTGTCCCCGGCTGTAGTTCCCATAAATTTCGATTATTTACATGTTCTTCTATGTATAGGACCCATAGATACTCAATTTTACCCACAAACCATCCCCCAAATCTCCACAACAAAACACTATGACACACTAGTTCAACTTCGACTAGTTTCTGGACGTCCTTGGACGTTTGACCTCTTAACACTTCCAAACTTTATACACTGCATATAAATACTATTATTAACTATTTTAGGACATTAAAACATAATCACACACATGTTAGTATCTAGTTTCACCTAAATTATTTTAGAGGTGTTACAGTTTGTAGACCTACAACAAGCGAAACAAATCCAGAAAGGGAAGAATCACGTTTTTAAGGGATTCAAGTTTGTTTCGAGATAGGTGATTGTTGTGATTTTATGATTGTGTGTTGTATGTTTGTTCTTTCTTCATAATGATACATTTATGTGTGCAAATGTTGCATTATTGATCACACTTGTTGTAAATGAGATAGATGAATGATGAATGTTGTGAATCATGACTTGATTGTATGATCTTTAGAATATACTTGTGATTGTGATTGTGACTTATTGAATGTATCGGGTGTTGAATTCTGACTCACTAACTTGGATCGGTTTCCACGTTCCAACATAATTATGGGACAAGTTGCCACGTTCCGGCATAAGCATTGGATGGGGTACCACGTTCCGGTATGCTAACTGTTTGGGTTTGGGTTCCATAAGAGAACCAATGACTTGGTATAACTGTGTAATTGAGAAATGTGAAATTGTATGTTGTTTCATAATTAATGATGACATTGTATATGTTTGATGTATGCATGTGATTATTATGTTGTATTAACTTATATATGTTGCATTTAGTGGGATAGTCGTGTGATCCTACCGGTACACTGCGGTTGTGTACACATATTGCACTTGCTCTTTCCTTGTTGATAATAGTGCATCTTCATGTGGCTATTGACAGACCTTGTTTAGAACATAAGCGACCGTCAATCGAATTTAAGGGTGAGTAAGTTCTTCCGGGCTTCCATGAGTTCTCCTTTCATCAATGTCCACACTTCGGACTCACAGTTTTCTAGTTAGTTAATTAGTTCATTAGTTTGGGGGCGTACCTCTTCTTGTTTGACTGATGGTTTATATTTAGATGTTTTGGTACATTGACTTTTACGTTCTAGGCATTACTTCCACAATGTTAGTTTGTTATTAGACTTTTGTTTGGAGCTTAAGGGAACTATATTTCTTTCCTTAGAATTTAACTTGCTTCCGTAGTTTTAGATTTTTTAGTTGCGTTGTAGTATTGCTTCTCCTAGCGTAGGGTTAGTGTGGGTGCAAATCATGATGGTCTAGGTCGTGACAAAGTTTGTATTGGAGCCTAGGTTTGATGATATCGATGTACCAAAATGAGTTTAGTAGATTCTTGCGGAACAGTATGGAAATGTTTGTACTTTTCTTCGAGAGGCTATAAGACATTAGGAAATCACTCTTTTTTCTTTTATCTCCTTCGTGCGATAACTTGATTCCAATTGGTATATGTCGATTCAAATTGGTATCTAACCTCCTTCACTCTTCTATCTTCATATGGTTAACAGTAGATTCAATGGCGTCAGACCCATAGCTCTCATCAATGCTCCAGCGCCAAAATCTACAGCGAGAGGTCGCGGTTGATCTAGGGTAGAGGCCGAAGAAGAGTGGCGCCTACTAGAGATAGGTTACTGGAAAAAAATACTCCGCAAAATGAGTCCCTAATGTACATTATGACAAGATATAATAGAAAGTTAAGGTTATAAATGTTGAGGAGGTTAGGCAAAAGGAAAAGGTGGAAGCAGAGACTATAGGCATTCCTCCTATTGACCCAGTGCTGAGCAGTGTTAGCTCAGCACATCATGTTATTCTTGAAAGAGTTGGTATTTCCTAGAGTGCTTTCTTATTTTCAAGCAACTCAACCTCCATCAGTCCTCCCATTGCTATCACTGTCCCCAAAGTAGAAAGAAATGTAGGTAATAATGTTTTTTCCGTCCTTTTTGTGTCCTGTTATGATTGGTAATGAAAATGAGATGTTCACCAAGTTTTTGAAGTTGAAACCGCCTATGTTCCATGGTTGTGAGAGTGAAGATGCATATGAGTCCATCCTAGATTGTTATGAGAGGCTTCATAAGTTGGAAATTGTCCATTAGCATGGGGTTGAGTTCATGAATTTTCAGCGTGAAGGTGTGGCTAAACAGTTGTGGAGAGCTTATATGGAATGCAGATCTTCTGTTTTATCTCAAGTTATTTAGACCCAGTTTTATGCCATGTTCTTAGCAAAATATGTACCTAGGACTTTGAGAGATCGCAAGAAGGATTAGTTCATGGCTCTGGATCAAGGTTGTATGTTTGTGGCTGCTTATCAGATCATGTTTCAGGCCTTGTCAAGATATGCTACGTAGATTGTGACTACGGAGGAAGAGAGGATCTGTTTATTTATTAAGGAACTAAATTCTGTGTTGCGGGTATTATTTGTTCATATGGCCTCTGTAGGGAGGAGCTTTAATGAGGTAACACACATTGTTCAGAAAGTAGAGGGGGTGAGGCCATACGGTCATGCTACGACATTGGCTAATAGGGCCAAAGAATTGGGTAACTTTTAAGGTTCTTACTCCAATGGGGCAGGGAGGCCAACACTTGAACCCAGGACAATTCAGGTCACCATGACCGCCTCTACAAGTAATTACTCGGGAACTCCATCTCAAAATTTGATTCACGATAGCCAGAGATTTGCTCCTTTGTTGGGTGGCAGACAAACTTTTGATCGTACTTGTACAATTACAGAGAACCTGGGCATATCAGGAGAGATTGGCCCCTATCATGTGTGTTGGATTCCGTGTGGTAGCCGTCTAGGGAAGTGGTACTCGTGGGAAATGGTAATAATGGTCGAGGGTGTCCAAATGGTGGGAGAGGAGGTAATCAGCAAGGTTGTGAAAGTAGAGGAAATGGTAAGCAGACACGGGTAACGTGCACCCAGGCAGGGATGTCGCTCGACATGAGGATAGGGCTCAGTGTTACGCCTTTCCAAGAAGGACTGAGGTAGAGGCGTCTAACGCAGTGATCACGGGTACTATTCTTGTTTGTGACCGGATGACTAATGTGTTATCTGATCCAAATTCTACATATTCTTATGTGTCAGTGTTATTTGCCTCAGATTTGACTATAAACTTTTATATACTTGATGGCCCCATCCATGTTTCTACCCAGTTGAAAGTCTGTCATTGTCACCCATGTCTATCATGATTGTCCTATTTTGCTTATGGGTTTTAAGACTTGGGTTGAGTTAGTGATTTTGGATTTGACTGACTTCGATATAATCATAGATATGACTAGGTTGTATGATGTACTTAATTGTAACACTATGTCTGTAACTCTAGAAATTGCGTGAAATGAAATATTAGAGTGGGAAGGGGTGTACAAGCCTAGAAAGCTAAGATCATATCCTCCATTTGGGCTAGAAAATTGGTAGGGAAGTTTTTTTTGACTTATTTGGATTATATCCGAGATGTTGAGGTTGATTATCCATCCATTGAGTCCATTCCTATTGTGTCAGGATTTATAGAAGTGTTTCCTACTAATTTGAATGGTACACCTCCGTATAGGGATATAGATTTTTGCATTGATTTAGATATTGGTACTTGTTTTATTTCCACCCATGTATCGCATGACTTAGACGAAATTAAGAGAGGTTAAGGATCAAATACAAGAGCTTCTTGATAAAGGATTTATTCATGCTAGCACTTCTCCATGGGGTGCTTGGTTCTAGTTTGTTAAGAAAAAGGATGGTAGTATAAGAATGTGTATCGATTACCGACAATTGAATATAGTCACTATTCGAAACAAATACCCTTCGACTCGAATAGATGATATTTTTGAACAATTGCAAGGTGCATCGGTTTTCTCCAAGATTGATCTATAGTTTGGCTACCATAAGTTGAAATTCGGCCTAAAGATGTGCACTATGAGTTTTTGGTTATGCTATTTGGGTTAACTAATGTGTCCACCGCTATTATGAGTTAAATGAATGGGGTGTTCAAGTCATTTCTTGATTCATTCGTTATAGCCTTTATTGATGATTTTTAGGTCTATTCGAAAAGGGAGGAGAGCATGCCTACCATCTTCGTATTGTTCTGGGTGTTCTTGGGAAACAAAGGTAGTATGCTAAATTCTCTAAGTGCGAATTGTGGTTGACTTCGGTTGCATTTCTGAGGCATGTAGTTTCAAAAGAAGGAGTAAAGGTACATCTTAAAAAGATTGAGGCGGATGAGAATTGGGATCAGCCTAGCTCTATGATGGAAGTTAGGAGTTTTGTGGGGCTCGCTAGCTACTAACATAGATTTGTGAAGAACTTTGCTTCTATTGCCACTCACTTGACAAATTTGACCAAAACTGAGATATCATTTGAAAGGACTGAAAAATATGAAGAGAGCTTCCAAAAGCTCAAGACTCTTTTGACCACCACACCTATTCTAGAATTACCAGTTTAAGGTAAGGATTTTATTATTTATTGTGATGTTTCACATTCTGGTGGGTTATAGTAGGTGCCATCATGACTCGAGAAATCGGGTCGTGACAGGTTGGTTTCAGAGCCCTAGGTTCACCGATCTCACTTGTGCAGAGTTAATATCTAGTAGAGTCTTGTGAATTGGTGCAGAGACGTCATTACATTATCTTCGAGCGGCTACATGATGTGTTTAGAAAGATTTTCTATTTTGTTTTACTTTCATGCAGCTTGTGTCTTATTGGTTCATTGAAATCTAACTTGTTTCACTCTATCATATAATGGCTCGCACGCGAGGCGGTGATGCACCCGGTCATGCTAACAGACCCCCAGCTTGGGCTAGAAGCCGGCCCCGAGGTCGAGGTAGGGCCACAACACCAGCCCGGGATAGGGAGGAGGATCCTCATACATCACATGTACCTCCATAGCCAGTGTGGCCGGGGCCAGCCCAACCACCACCCGCACCAGTTGCAGCTCCTGATCTTCATGCTCTTCTGACTTAGATACTAGCAGATATTGAGGAGATGCGACAGGCACCAGCCCAGAACCACCAACACCAAAAGCACCAGCACTAGATCCTTCTCCCGCTCCAGCGCCACAGGGTCATCCTCCCACGACGGCACCAGAGATTCAGCCGACATTAGTTCCTGTGGCCGCCCCACCAGACTTAGAGGTCAGAGAGATGCCACTGCACAAGCAAAAGATGCTCGAGGTATTCCAGAGGTTGGCACCTCCGATATCCTTAGCTTAGGGGCAATAGAGGAGGACGCCCATGAGTTCCAACTCACTTGCCAAAAGCAGCCAAAGTCATTAGGCCTCTTGGTGTCAAAAGGAGCAGACCTTACCGCTCATCAGTTTCGTGGTCCAGCCAGGAAGTGGTGGTGCACTTATCGTGAGTCCAGGATAGTTGGATCGCCTCTTATATCTTGGAGTCAGTTCTTAGAGGCTTTCATGGACCTTTTCATGCCATGGAGCGTCAGAGATAGTCTTCGTGATCAGTCCTCTACATTGGAGAAGCCATGGTAAATAAAGTTTTTCAAGTGGATACAATGATCGAGAAGTTACCTACTTCGTGGAATGATTTCAAGGATTATCTAAAGCACAAGCGTAAAGAATTGAAGCTTGAAGATCTTGTGATTCGACTAAAGTTTTAGAAAGATAACAAAACTGCCGAATAGAAGTCCTATAAGAGTTATACAATCATTGTAGTTAATATTGTTGAAGAAGCTTCTACCAAAGAAAAGAAGAGAAAGAAGTCCATCGGACACAAGTTAGAACAGGCCAAGAAGAAATTCAAGGGAAACTGTTACAATTGTGGTAAGGTTGGTCATAAGTCTTCTAACTTTCGTGCTCCATGAAATGACAAAGACAAAGACAAAGGTAAAGGCAAAAATTCAAGCAAACATTGTGGAAGAGATGGAAGATGCACATGATTTGTGTGCAATAATCTCGGAGTGCAACTTAGTTGGAAATCCCAATGAGTGGTTTCTCGACTCAGGTGCCACTCGACATATTTTTTTAACGAAAGAAGCCTTTGCAATGTACATTCTTGAGTTCGATGAAGATTGTTTCATGGGAAACATAACAACAACAAGGGTTACAGGAACTGGGAAAGTAATGTTAAAAATGACATCCGACAAGGTGTTAACTTTGAATATTGTTATGCATGTCCTACTATTAGGAAGATTTTAGTTTCTGTTGCATCTACTCGTTGTGAACGGGTTTAGGTGAGTCCTAGTTAGTGACAAAGTTGTAATAAGTAAGAATGAGATGTTCTTAGGAATGTCCTACCTCAATGAAAGCCTCTTCAAAATGAATATAATGGTTCTTTACATTATTGATAAGAATTCTTCTTCTGTTTACTAATTGAGTCAAATGATTTATGGCATGCCCGTTTAGGACATGTAAATTATAATGCCTTGCAAAAATTGGTTAGTTTATAAGTATTCCTTGATTTTAAATGCGATAAATCGAAATGCGACATTCTGTGGAAAGTAAGTTTGTTAAATATCCTTACAAGTCTGTTGAACAAAATTCAAAACCTTTAGACTTAATTCACACAGATATATGAGATATGAAGTCGACACCATCTAATGGTGGAAAAAAGTATTTTATAACTTTAATTGATGATTTCACTTGATTTTGTTATGTATATTTGATTAATAGTAAGGATGAAGAAATTGATGCATTTAAGCAATACAAAAATGAAGTGGAGAACCAATTGAATCAAAAGATAAAAAGGATTCGAAGTGATAGGGGTGGAGAATACAAATCTCTTTTGTAGAGATATGTTTCGAATATGGTATTATTTATCTAACTACTACAGTCTTGTACACCATAATCAAATGGTTTGGCGGAACGGAAGAACAGAACATTAAAGGAAAGGATGAATGCCTTGATTATCAATTATGGTTCACCGCGAAACCTTTGAGAGGTAGCCATCCTTACGGATAATAAGATACTCAATAAGGTACCCCGTAGAAAAAACACAACCAATTCCATATGAGTTGTGGAAAGGAAGGAAACCCAACTTGAAATATTTCAAAGTGTGGGGGTGTATAGCCAAGGTAGAGGTTACTTTACCCAAAATAATGAAAATTGAAACCAAAATTGTGGATTGTCTATGTATTGGATATTTTGTGAACAGTAAGGCCTTCTGATTTTTAGTTCACAAATCAGATAATTTTGAGATTCATGTTAAAACGATAATTGAGTCAGATAACACAGATTTCTTTGAACACATTTATCCATACAAAACGGAATGTGAATCGACTAGTGAAAGACCTAAACGAACATGGGAAGAATCAATCGAAAATACACTACATAGTAAGGATCCTCGGCGTAGCACTCGCCAACGGAAACTCACTCCTTTCGGACCAGAATTTGTGGCACTGTTGTTTTAAAATTAGCATCAAACATTTAAAGAAGTTATGTCTTCGTCTGAGTCAACTTATTGGAAAGAAGCTTTCAATAGTGAGATCCAATCAATTTTAAGTAATCATACTTGGGAATTGACTGATCTTCCTCAAGAAAATAAACCTTTAGGATGAAAGTGGATCTTCAAAAGGAAAATGAAAGCTAATGGGACTATTAACAAATATAAAGCTAGACTTGTAGTCAAAGGACACAAACAAAAAGGGAGGTCTGAACTACTTTTACACATAGTATCCAGTTACAAGGATAATATCAATTAGTATGTTAATAGCAATAGTGGCACAGTATGATCTTAAAATCTACCAAATAGATGTAACGACAACCTTCTTAAATGGGAGAGAGTTGGAGGAAGAAATTTACTTGGAACAACCTGAAGGGTTTGTAGTTCTCGGTAAATAAGAAAAACTGTGCAGACTTGTGAAATCGCTTTATGGGATCAAGCAAGCACCCAAACAATTGCATGCTAAATTTGACCAAACAAAGTTGGCAAAAGGATTCAAGATTAATGAATGTGATAAGTGTGTTTACATTAAAACATTTTGAATCATGAAGTCATTGTTTGTATGTATGTTGATGACATCTTAATAATGATTAAAGATATTGAAGATATAAATGCTACAAAATGCATGTTGTCTAGCAAGTTCCATATGAAGGAGTTAGGAGTTGTTGATTTGAACTTAGGAATCAGGATTCTCAAAACACGTTAGGGACTAGCATTATCTCAATCTCATTATACTTAAAGAGTATAAGATAAGTTCAAGTTCATGAATTTCAATGTTCTCAAAACTCCAATTGATTTAAGCTTTACATTTCAAAAGAACGAAGGTGAAAGTGACTCTCAATTGGAATATGACAGAGAGTTGGGAAGTTTGATGTATATTATGATTTTTACGCGACTAGAAATAGCATGTGCTATCACCAAACTAATTCGTTTCACTAGTAATCGAACTCACTGGATGGCAATGAAATGTGTGTGGGGTATTTGAAACATACACAATACTATGTTTTCCATTATAATAAATATTATGTTGTGATCGAAGGATATAGTGATGCAAATTGGATCACCGGGTCAAATGAAGTAAAATCAACAAGTGGTTATGTGTTTAAACTTGGTGGAGGACCAGTCTCTTGGAAATTGTCCAAACATACATGTATCGCTCTCTCCACAATGTAATCTTAATTTATTGCTTTAGATAAGGCTGGTGAAGAAATTGAATGGCTCCGGGATTTTCTAGAGGATATTTCATTTTGACCCAAACTTGTGGGACCTATTTGCATACATTGCGATAGTCAAGCAACAATAGGTAGGGCAGGGAGGGTCAAGTACAATGGTAAGTCTCATTATATACGACGGAGACATAACACCATAAGAAAACTGCTCTCTAGTGGAATTATCACAATTGACTATATGAAGTCAGGAGTTAATGTGTCAGATCCACAAATGAATGGCCTAGTGAGAGAGGCAGTTGAAAGATCATCCAAGGGGATGGGCATACGGATTAGGAAAAGTCAGCATGTGATAACTCTATCTAGCACACTGGAGATCCCAAGAGCTAGAAACAACGAGAAAAAAAAAATATGTGACCGACATTGTCAATCAAATAAATTCATTGTCCTGATGAAGACAATGGTCAAGAACAAGGTCAAGACTTTAGGCCTTGTTAATGAGTTAATAAAGCTTAAGGTTTTTAATGATTTGTTAAGTTTGGAAGATTTGACCAAATAGTGTATCTACGAGATGACAAGTTATAAATCACATGTGACGGTGAAATGTAAGCTGCTTCAAAGAGAATTTTATGTCAAAGTTCTATTCTCTAAATACTCATGAAAGTGTGAGGTGTTCATGGTTGAAACGAAAACAACCGTATGAACCATAAATAATAAAGGGTTCATTTTGTGACATATGGTTGTCTAGGTATACACCAAAGTTTGACGCTTCAAAGATATCGCTTCTACATATTGACCGAGTATATACGACATATGTTCACTTTGAAAAGTCCAAGGGGAAACCTACTTATCCACATGTAATTGATTCTTGCTTTCAAAGTACACAGTTGTTCGCACATTACCATGTTATAATCATTCCTCATTCATGTGGGGGATTGTTGGTTATGTATCAAGAGTTAATGGGAAATTGAGGGAACATGAAAATAGAAGAACTTGAAAAGTTGGGAACTTGAAGAGTCGGAAACTTGAAAAGTCCTCTATGCTTTAGTGAAACGGAATTTGTTCTTCTTCTGTGGTGGGAAGAAAACTAGGAGATTTTAAATATAGAAACACTCCTATTAATTTTTAAAAGGGTTAAAAAGAGGGCCCCGCCTAGCATCGTCGTCATCGCTCGCTCGGCTCAGCTTCGGCTTTAGAAAATGATCAATCGAGAGATTATTTTTTGGATAAAGTTTCTTTTAATTATTTAATTAAATTAAATTAATTTAAGTTAAATGGCCAAAACATTTCAATTATTTAGTTAATTGACCGACCCAACTCGGATCCGCACGCGACACATTTTATTTTAATTTTTCCTATTTTATTTAAATTTCCAACCATTGAAGTGATTGTTCTTTAAATTTCCAACCATTTGAAGTGATTGTTCAGAAAGATTGAAACATTCAGGAACAACCATGACCGTTTGAATTATTGCAACTTTCATGAATGGTCGTGTGGATTCTGAAAGGGTTGCAATCTTTCAGAACATGTTATTCTTGCCTATAAATACATTGATTCTTTAGATTTTTTCCTTACGAATTTTTCTGACCTCTTTTTCTTCTGCACAAAAATTTCTTCGTTACTTTACTATTGTTGAGTGGTTCACTGACACCGGAGTTTTGGGTATCAATACGCTGGTGACTGAGATTATTCTATCCTAGAAGGACATATTCCGTATCAAAACTCGGATACTAGAGGGGAATATTTTCCTTAAGGGGACACTGTGTTTTCAGTGGGCTTGATCTTTTTCTGTTCTAATTTTGTAGATTCTTGTACGTTTACAGATTTTTGTTTTTTGTGAATTAATTTTGTTCATCTTTCTTACTGGTTCATTAAACTTTGCTAATTTTATGTTTCTACAAGGTTTTGTTGAAATTGGTAATTCTATTTTTCAAACATAGATTGGCAACATATTTCACATCTCATAGTAACAAATATCCATGAGAATTTATGAGAACTAAGAAGGACAAAATTGATATACAAGAAAATGTCTTTAATAAACTAGAGAAATTATCACTTCCTAGCGTAAACACTTATTATTTCGTATAGTGACAGTTTTCTAACCAATTATTGAGGGAGGAAAATTATACAACCTTAATCATCCCCAAATCTAGTCTACTTTTCTCAAAATTCTCTCTACGTAAAGCCTTGATAAAAATATTAAAAAAAACTCCTCAGTGGAGAAGAACATTATTGATATGTGACCTTTCTCTACATTATCTCACAGAAAATGGTGTCTCATGTGTTTTCTTCGTTTATGTTGCACGAGATTCTTTGCTTTATTAATAGCACTAGTATTGTCACATAAGATAGGAATCCTACAAAAATTTAAACAAAAATCCAACAAGGAGCTCTGTTCGAGAGGAAGCACTGGCTCTTATCGAAATTGACCTTTTGGCCATTACAACATTACAATCAGCTTCTTACTTGATCCATAACAATTGTACATCACATGATCCATCTGCAACATATTTCGCCTCAGTAGTAGACAAGGCTACGGAATTCCTTTTTGTTGGTGGACCAGGATATCAGAAAAAGTTCCAAGGAAGTGAGCCATACCTATGGTACATTCCTTGTTGACCAGGTATCGAGCATAATAAACATCTCCATAACCAACAAGATTAAAGTTGGCCAAGATTCTTTGCTATATTAATAGAACTAGTTTTTTTCACATAAGATAGGAATCCTACCAACATTAAAACCAAAATCAAACAGTTGTTGTTTGATCCATAGCAATTGTGCACCACACGATGCACTCGCAACGTATTCAGCCTCAGCAGTAGACAAGTCTAAAGAAATTTCTTTCTTTGTGGACCAGTATATCAAGCATGTTCCTAGGAGGTGAGTCATACATGTGGTACATTTCTTATTGACCAGGTATCGAGCATAATCAGCATCTGCATAACAAATGAGATTAAAGTTTCTTACTTTGGAGTACCAAAGTCCCAAATTAGTGGTTCATTTGAGATACCTGAAAATTCTTTAATCAGATTTAAGATGAGATTCTTTTGAATTTGCTTGAAACCTGGAACAAAAACCTACACTAAACACAATATTAGGTCTACTCGAAGTAAGGTATAGAGAAAATCATTCCCATGTACACCTTTTGCTCAACATAGGCACATGTTTCATCCATATCAAACTTAGTAGTAGTAGCAATAGGAGTATTAATTTTCCTTGTTTCATTCATGTTGAATTTTTTGAGCAATTCCTTCACATACTTTTGTTGATGAATCAATGTACGTGTGGATGTTTGCTTGATTTGTAATCAAAGAAAGAAACTAAGTTCACCCATCATGTTCATTTCAAACTCTCCACTCATAAGTTTAACAAACTCTTGAGTCATCATACTATTTGTAGATCCAAAGATTATGTCATCATCATATTCCTGCACAATCAACAAGTCTTTTCGATTTGTTTGTTTTTGAAAAAGATTGTTCTCAATTTACCTCTTGTATGACCATTGTCTAGTAGAAACCTGGATAGCCTTTCATACCATGCTCTTGGAGCTTGATTTAACCCGTAATAAGATTTGTCTAATTTATAGTCATGATCAGGGAACTCAGGATTTTGAAAACCAGGTGGTTGTTTTACACATTCTTCTTCTCTCAAATATTCATTCAAGAATGCACTCTTCACATCCATTTAATAGAGAGTGAAATCTTTAAAACCAACCTTGCCTTGTTTCTTATGACTGTACCCCTGAACCAGCAACCTTGCCTTGTTTCTTATGACTATTCCATTCTCATGTAGCTTGTTTCTATATACCAATTTAGTTCAAATCACTATTCTCCCTTTTGGTGGTGGAACATGCACTACTGAAAAACTGCCAAAAAGAGTCACATAAAAGCGATGGATATGCAAAACAATTTCGTTCGTCGCTTTTTGCCACGACACTTTTCCAAAAGCAACGGATGGAGTCACAAACTGATAATTATGTTTTTTTAATTTTTTAAACAAAAGTGAAGGACTCCGTCGATATGATTTTTTTTTTTAATTTCTACATTGCGACACATTACGTCGCTTTTGTGAAAATTTGTTTTTTGAAAATACCAGAAAAGCGATGGACAAAAGGACACTATCCATCGCTTTTCTGGAAATTACGTTTTCAAAAACTCAGAAAAGCGACGGACAAAACTATGTTGTCCGTCGCTTTTCTGCAATTTCAGTTTCTGCTGCCCACCTGCAATGCAAATACAATTCAACCCAACAAACACACAATTATATATACCCAACAAATACATTTACATCAACATTATACACAACATTATACAACGATGCTGTTATATCTCTGGTACCCCTTTTGTCTTGCTTTGAATTGTCAATACCATTTCTTTTAAATTATTATTGTGAAACAATATTCCTTTAACCAGATTGATCGAGAGCATGGGGGAGAGAAAATTGACAGAGCTCTACTAAAGAATGTGCTAGATATATTTGCTGAAATTGGAATGGGGTCAATGGATTATTATGAGAACGATTTTTAAGCTGCAATGCTCGAGGACACTGCACCTTATTATTATTCTAACTGCACATGAATCTTCAAGGATCCAATTAGAAGCTTTTCAAGAATAATAAGACGCAGTGTTCTAGAGCATTGTAACTTCAAAATCGTTGTTATAAAAATCTATTGACCACACTCAAATTTCAACAATTATATAGAGCGTATTCTTTAGTAGAGCTGTGTCAATTTTCTCTCCCTCACACACTTGATCAATCTTGTTAGAGGATTACTATTGCTCGATAGAAAGATAAAAAGAAATGGTAGTGACAACTCAAACCAAGATAAAAGGTTAACCAAAGATATAACATCTATGGCTTTTCCATTCTGCTATTGGTAGATTTTAAATAGGAAACAGTTGCTAGTACAATATTACGTGTGACCCACTTTATGTGATACTCTTTCCTTTTTAGCCATTCCCCAAAAAAGGACATCTTTCCATATTTAGTCAAAATTTAATTTCAAATTTCTTGTTCTACCTTATATCCATAAAATGTCAATAGTTTAGTTTGTACCACAAGTTTCAAAATTCCTTCACTTTATCTTTTCATCAAACTTTTTTTTCTATGGTTATCTATTAAAACATATCCACCTGAGTTCAGCTCATGGATTCTATATTGATTTTTGTAATTATGTTTTCTTGGTTTTGCCTCTTATAGAATTTGTTTTTCAGTTTGACACTATACTCAACTGCCGCCACATTTTATGAAAAATGATCTAACATCAGTCAAAACAATCAAATATGAGCAACTTATCACGACGAAATTATGCCTAGCACATGATTAAAAGTTGAGAGGCTCCTCCAATGCAATCTGATAAAGAAAAAAATGTGAACGTTGCTCAGAACAAATATCTATGATACAGTTTCAAAGGTCAGAATATCTCAGTCAATGCATACCAAAACCCCAAGATTAGCATAAAAAAGGGATCGGGTAATAGAACAAAGGTAATTATAGTCAAGGTTAATAGGGATACAATAATAACTTTTGAAATAAAAGTGAAAATTCTTACATACCTCCTAGAGGAAAGATATGTAACTCACAATAGTGGTGAATGAAGCTTGAGAATGCTTTACAGAACAAAGAAAGGACATATGCAAAAGTTTGCACCATGTCTAAGATGATCATCCCCCATACTGCCTCTATCCAAAAACATGATATGCAAATGAGAGACATCACAAGAGAGAAAATCCCCCTCACGGGCAACTTTCAAGAAACACTATTGAGTATCTATCTCATTTCAGGCAAATCATCAGTTGGAGTAGCAGGTTTCTCCCGAAAGAAGTAGAAAAAGTTTCAGTTGTTGAACAGACTATTGTTATGATTACCTAGAAAAAGGGAGCCCACGAAGAAGAGATAAAATTGACTCACTGGGTTTGCTCTATTGCTTATGTACATGAAGTAAAAAAAAAAATAAGATATTGGACCTTTCACCATTGGCAATCATGAGTTTGCTAGTGTCTTGTGTGATAATTGGGATAACATCGACTTGATTCCTTTGGCTATTGATAAACATTCCTGTCTATTTAAGACATAGTTCTATCATGTTTAGTGATACTGTATGAGGTAAAAAATCATATGTCTGTAAATACGCTATAAGGGATGATCTTCGTTCTTTTCTTTTTCAGTAAGTTCATTATAAAGACTAGCATTTTGGAAGATTTTCTCTTTTGTAAGGTAGTAATTTATTGGGAAAGTAGTATTGGAATGACTAGGATCATGCATGGTTCTCTTCACTGTTATGATTTTGCATCCATTTTCCCCCCTTCTTCTTGTTTTTCCTCCACCTCAATCACTTGTACATTAACAAAAATAAATAAAATCTTGTAAGTACCACATAATAAATAGCTCCATTAAATGGATGATGACATGACTCAACAACAGGGTTGTGGAATTCACAAGATTCCATAGGACAACATTAATACTATTCATTATCAGTAAGAGTGGAATGAAGAGTGTTAATTAGCTACATTAGATGCATATTACAATAGCAGAGAGGATATGAAGATCAAAAACATGTCCAGGAATCATTTAGTGCATTTCCTCCTCTCTATATCATAAATAAACTTTCAAGCAGTGTCTAAAGAATGAAATTACTAGATACTTAATTCATTATTCGCATTCGAGAAAAGTACTTCAGTGTATAAATTTTCAAGACACTTTTCACAAACATGGATGAAGATTTTCAATTTAATCATCATTTCTTATCTTTTGACTGTTTTGCGAATGGAGTTTCTAGTCCTTCCCTTCATTCTTACAAGCAAGAAACCATAGGGAAGGACTAGAGACTCTATTTCCAGAACATTCTAGAGACAAAAAAGATTCATGATTAGATTGAAAATACACATCTGTTGTTTGTTAAAAGTTTCCTACAAGTTTATGAAATGAAGTGTTTTTCTGGTATGATAATAATTGACTAACTATTTTGATTATATAACCCTTTGGACTCTGCTCAGAACATTATAAATGATTGAGAGCAGAGGAAGTTACTACATGTCTATTGTCAACATAACTGCTCTTTGTTTCCTCTCTTGTAATATAGTTTTGAGGCAATATAGGTAATTAAGGTTCTGCATCACATTCCTACAGATAAGAAACTGTTTTAAAGTCATCTTTTGGAAACTTGTGAATGTCACTGCCATGTTGTTCTGTCATATCATCATTCGATTCATTGGATCTATCTATTTATGTTGTACGCCCATGGTTTCTTTTTCTTTTTAATGAAAAGATATAGAGCTACTATAAAAGCAAGAAGAAGGGAGAAAAATAATTGCAAACCCGTAACAACAGAGAGAGAACTATGTGATACTCAAATCATTCCAATATTAATTTACTTACAAATTATTTACCCTACAAAAGAAATTTCTTCAACAAATTCAATATTCATAATGAATTTAGTTGAAAAAAGAGAAGACCACATTTAGAGTGTATTTGTGTACATATGATTTATTAAGTAATGAAATACCTTTGGGCATGATCTATTTTTCCATGTTCCTTCTTTAAGACCATTGAAACTTTCACACATTCATATACTTTTGTTAGTGCAATAACCTAGTGATAGGCAACCATACAAAATATACACATCATCGTATCATATCATATCATCATATCATATATTACTAAAATTGAGAAACTAAAAAGATGAAAAAATTGATTACCATTTTACCCCTAGTTATATTAGACATCTAATTAAGTAAATATTAAATAGTAATATTTTAATTATTTATTGAAGGGAAAACGCACAAGTACCCCCCTAGACTATGACCGTAATCTCATACACACACCTTAACTAAACTAAGGTCCTATTACCCCCCTAAACTTATTTTTTTTGTAATTTTGTGCCCCTTTTTGTCTTACGTGGCATCCAAATATCTCTCACGCGCTTCAATCACGTGGAGTCACGGAGTGTGCCACGTAAGACAAAAGGTGTACAAAATTATAAGAAAATTAAGTTCAGGGGGATAATAGGACCTTAGTTTAGTTAAGGTGTGTCTCTGAGATTTCGATCATAGTCTAGGGGGGATACTTGTGCATTATCCCTTTATTGAATTGTAGGTTATTTATTAAAAAGACAATGAAAGAATTAATAATTAAATTGTAAGGTACAATGAATTGTTGTTTAATTTACTAATTCAATTATCTTGGAAAATCAAAGGGTTCTTTGTGAATTAATTGGTACTTCAAAATAAATCGGTTAGTATAACTAGAGTTAAAACATGTAAGATGTAACAATGAAATTAAATCACATTCATGATATATATGTATTGATAATGGTGTATATATAATTACTTGCTATTCATAATTAAATCTAGGTTAGCTGGAATGTCTTTTCTTTTAAATATTACTAGATTATGCATATGATTTTTTTATATAACACATACAATATTTTTAGGAAGAGTGGGGACTACTAGCAATTAATATCTATTTACAACCTTCATTTATCTAAAATATTACTATTTATGTATCATATACGTGCATGTCTCTTCGTTGTAAAGATAATTATGAGAATTTAAAAGGCTTTATTGAGCTATAAATATGTAGACTTATTAATTAGGAGTAATAAATATATGAACGGGAAGATTCAAAGAAAGCAAATAAAAAAGGCGAGTTCATTTAGCTATTATAATCTACTTCACTACCGCTTCTTCTAGTTAGATTTTTAAGAAATTACACTGATTGAATTTGTTAAAAAGTAAAATAATTATACATCAACATACATGAATATTATTACCCTAGCATGTAATATAGCATTTCAATAATTTTATTGTACTTTTAGCAATTGTTTGTACTTTATGTAAAGAAAGAATTAATATGCCTTGAATTTTTGTTTTATCATTAGAAACTATTTTTTCTTTTTTAAAATGTTTAAATTTATATAAAAAAATTAAAAGAATATTATGGATTGAAGGAATTATTACTTCTAACATAAATTTCAATTTGGAAAAATATTATGGTATATAACATAATATTTTGAATTTCAACAATAAAAAGTAAAATTTGAAGGCAATCTTCAAAATATTCACCTGAAGAGGTAAACTTGAATATTCTTTTCAAAATTCATCTCAACAAAACCATCACACTACTTATCTAACCAATGAGTAGTTGTGCATTTTTGTAGGTTAGATGATAATTTATTATTTAACTTTAATGAAATACTCACCATTCCAATAAGTTTTGGCTTTCTTGTTTTTTTTTCTTAATTTTTTTACTATATCTGAATATTCAACAAAAAAAGTTTGTACTAATGGAATACACGTGCGACACATGTTTCCGAATACTATTGAATATAAACATAGAAACTAAAATCTATAAATGATTCCACACTTTTAATGTAATTCAAAATCGATACAATTTGATTGACATTTAGTTGATTGCAAAGAAAATTCACTTTATCCTCCTACCATGAAATTTATTAGAGAAAATTACACATCAAAAGAAAGAGTTTGTTGTTAATATATGGAAGAATAAGTGAATGAATCTATAGTTTATTATGTTGTAGTTTGAAAGTGTAAGAAAGTATACAACTATAATTGTAATAGGAATATTCCTTGCACATAAATCAAGTCATTAAGTTCATGTCATAAACAGAAATTTGATTTCAAAAATTTTAAAAAATTGGTCATAAATTTTTTTATTAAAATAGTATTTTTCTTATTTGAAGGAAGTTGACAACTTCTAGTTTCACTCTACCCCCCGAGCTAAAAGTACAGATCCTCAATTAAAAATAAATTAGACTGAAATCAAGTTGAAAAACACATATCCTTCAAATAAAAAGAAACTAGAATCAAATAAAGATGAAACACACAAATCCACTAAATAAAAACAAAATAGTCTCAAATAAAGTAAAAAAAACAACACAGATTGATCAATTAAAAAGAAACTACACTCAAATCAAGTTCAAAAATAGAGATCTAATAATTAAAAAGAAACTAGACTCAAATTAAGTTGAATAATAAAGATCCATGAATTAAAAAGAATCTAGAATTAAATCAAGCTGAAAAATACAGGTCCGTCTATTAAAAAGAAACTAGTCTCAAATCAGGTTGAAAAATATAGATCCAACAATTTAAAAGAAATTATACTCAAATCAAGTTGAAAAGATACATATCCAGCAATTAAAAAGAAACTAGATTCAAATCAAGCTGAAATGATACATATCAAGCAATTAAAAAGAAACTAGATTCAAATAAAGCTGAAAAATACAATTCCATCGATTAAAAAGAGTAGACTCAAATCAAGTTGAAAAAACATAGATCCATCAATTAAAAAGAAACTAGACTCAAATTGAGACTCAAATCAAGCCGAGAAACACATATCCATTATTTAATAATAAACTACACTCAAATCAAGCAGAAAGAACACGAATCCATCATTAAAAAAGAAACTAGACTCAAATCAAGCTAAAACAAAACCCAGGTCAATCAATCAAAAAGAAACAAGACTCATATCAAACGAAAAAAACATAAGACCATCAATACAAAAGAAACTAGACTTAAAGTAGGCTGAAAAAATACAGATCCATCAATTAAAAAGAAAATAGAGTTGAATCCTGTTGAAAAACACATATCCTTCAATTAAAAAGAAACTAGAATCATATCAAACAATGAATGAAGACAAACACTAACATAGAGCAAACCCATAGGCACCCAAGATGACAATCCTCGGTTCACGCATAGAGATACACAACAATCTGATCTAACGAACTAATCATCTAGATAGGAAATAGGAATGAAAGATGCACCTTTTAATCCAAGGTTACAAATACAAAAATAGTTAAGAACAGAAGGACATAAATCTTACTTCAACAAGTTGAGAAACAACGACGTACACCAAAGAGGGTCATGAGTGTTGATCATCCAATGAAGAATATGAACCAGACTGATATTGCGGAATCGTATCACCTTTGACTTATTCAGTAGTGAGAGGAAGTTGTTAAATGAAATGATGAACCCTCTATTGGAAACCCTAGTAATATAGTAATTGATATAGAAAAAGACCTTTATTTTGGACTGGGCCTTTTTATCTTTTGTGTTTTCTATTCATTATGTTTCTGCCTATATGGCTTGATAGAACCTTAACAAATATTTTTGTGCTGATTTTTAGTGCAAGCCCCTTGTACAATTCTATTGAAAAACATATTGTGGAATCATATTTATTCCTAATTATCCTTAAAGATAGAAAAAGTAAAGTAGTAAATATAAATATTTAAATGTTGTTCTAGACTAGATTATACTTTTTCAATAATATAGCCAGTCTACATGTTAACTCTCTTTATTAACAAACCTTTTTTCTAAGAAAATTTGTAGACGTAAAATGTCTCAACAACGCCAAACTATAAGAATTTATTTCTTACCGAAGATACTTATAAGTTTTTCAATTCACCTATTACATTTAATGTGTTACACTATTTTACATTAGTTAAAATAATTTACTATCACAATTTAATATTATGATTACCAAGTACGACGAAGTGTAGATAATTCGACTTTAAAATTAAATTAAAAGCTTGTTGGAATTGATCAATTAGAAGTGAACAACATTTAAGCATAAGTGGAAGTTAATTTTATAAAGAAAATGTTACAAGTTAGAATAAATCTGATTAAACTGGTAATAAGCAGTTGACGTATTTGATAAAAAAAAACATAGAGAAGTTGGAGTAATGCTAAATGACTAAAATGCCTTATATATGTTTTTCAAAAATTATAATCAAAATTAGTTCTATAACCAAAAAAAGGGAATGACCAATACAAATTAGTAAAGAAAAAGTTGGTGTTTAATTTTGAAAAGATATTTTAGAGTTAAAAAAATAGTGTGTGTCTATATATATATAATCAAAATTTGAATACAATTTTTTTCCTACAATAAATAAATATATGATAAAATATCTAATGGAACATTAAATAGTAATTTTTTATCATCCTTAGAATACAAACGTCACAAATTAAATGTTACAAACCTCTTTGTTTTCCTTCAGTTATCAACAACTTATGACCTTGTAAACATTGTCAAACTCTTTGTTTTTCTTAATTTTTTGATTTAATTTGATAATCAATTTCTAGGAAGTTCTACTCATTAAGTAATCTTTTATAAAGACATCAAGAATATGTCAAACTCTAACAATTGCATAGAAAAAAACTCACGGGTACACATTGAATCTCTTTACTAATTCTATGTAAATTTTATGCGATCATATTTTTATGTCCTCTCAAGTTTATGTTGGATAATCTTTTACTCCTATATACAAAATTATGCGATCATATATTGTAGAATTATACAATTTCCCACAAGAGCCTCAAATTGTAGAATTTTCTGTTATGTAAAAAAATATTAGAATGCTAAAAAATATGCATTCATCAATGAAGAAAATAACATTTGCAAGAAAACTCCAAATAATTTAAATAAATTTTATAACTTTTTTGTGGGATAAGGCAAAAGTACCTCTTTAGACTATAAGTAGAATTTCAGAGTCACATGTTAACTACATTGAGGTCCTATTACAGCATGAACCTATTTTTGTAATTTTGTTTTTTTGCCAACGTGACATGCAAACATCTCCCACACGCCTCAAATTCATGGAGTCACGCATCGTTTTACGTAATCCAATAGGTGTTTAAATTATAAATAAATTAGTTTAAGGGGATAAAAAACCTTAGTTTAGTTAAGGTATGTAGCTGAAATTTTGGTCATAGTCTAGGGGATACTTGTGCCTAATCCCATTTATTTGTTATAAATAGGAAGTTATATTTGTTAATACTTTGTAATAAAATTTTACAACACCTTCTTAGTGCAGTACTAATAGTTTCTTATACACTATAATTTTGAAATATTGATGGGATTGTTAAAATGTTATATTCGTATTTGTAAAAGTTCAAAAAAGTCCACTACTTCAAAAAAATAAATTAAAATGTAGATTATATAGATATAGTTGTATAGTCTATACTATTCCATTTATCATTTGCTATGAAGAGAATTTTTTGTGTTACAGTTGTTTTAATAGTCTACTTGATTTAAGGCATTGCAAATTTAGTAACAATTTTACACTATTGTAGTTACTTAGTTTAAACTATTTATATATATATACACACACGCTACCCAAACCTCCCTTTATTTTATTTACTTATTGTGTTTTTTTAGTATTCAAACAAGATATTTTTTACATCTAGACATGTTGTAACAATCACCTTAGTCATTTTTTGAATTTTAACAATTAAA
The DNA here is from genome assembly GCA_022817965.1 of Solanum lycopersicoides. NCBI lineage: Eukaryota > Viridiplantae > Streptophyta > Magnoliopsida > Solanales > Solanaceae > Solanum > Solanum lycopersicoides. Next base: position 72,350,573 of record CM040618.1, on the reverse strand, counting down.
TTTTTATTAAACTTTTTATTAGTTTTTAGAAATAATTTATGGCTTATAAGAATGAGTGACATGATTTTGAGATATAATGAAGGATTATTTTGTTGCTAATAATAATAATAAAAGAAACTAACTAACTAAATAAATAAATAATAAAATGATAAAAGAAATAAGGGAAAAGCCCTATATTGTTGAATGTTGTCACGCCCCAAACTAGAGGACACTTGACTGGCACTCGACACCGTATGCAATCGAGTTAGCCACTGAACATAGAAATTGACTCTACCGAGGGCCTAAAAAGTCGGGCAGCATAAGATCTAAAATATAAATCTTGGACCATTAAGGTCATAACCTGAGTAACAACTCATGTAGATAAAGGTTGACAAGACAAAAATAATAAACTGCTAGTCCACAATAGCCTGAATTAGTGATATAAGCATTGTCGAGACAAGGCCCCGACTATACCCAAAATGTACAACAAAAGTAAACACCTTCTTATAGCCCCAGGATAAGGTGGATCTTATCAACACAAGCGGAACTTGAATCCTTATCAAGTGGGTCGATTAGAGTCCATGCATGTACCTGCTCGCCCGAAACAAAATGCAACGTTCCCGGGCAAAGGGGCGTCAGTACGAATAAAAATGTACTGGTATGTAAAGCGGAAGTAGAGTTACAAATATTCACAGTAAAAAGGTAATAGAGATACGACCTGAAACTGAAACTCAGTAGCCTCCTTGGCTGACATTTGGCCCCCTACTATTCATCTGACCTCTTAATGATTAAATATGCATGATATGCTCGTTTAATCGTATGTCGTGAATATATATATATATATATATATATATATATATATATATATATATTGATGAAAATGCATGATAGACCCAACCAAATGCTAGCAATGTTGGTAACTTCCGGTAGAAAAACGGCATCATATTCGCCAACTTGTGGCTATCTGTGTCTCATACGTATAAATATAGGAAATACGCCCCATACCTCTCGATTATAGCTCGGAAGTAGAATGCATAGCATGTAATGTCATGGATTTGTAGTTACCTGAATCATGTTGTCAGTCTTGGCTCGTTGGTACTCTTAACCTCATAATCTCGTAATCACTTTCGTATTCACATGTAAATATATCGTATAACCATACACTTGTAGGTTAAACACGAACACTTAAATCAAATTAAGAAAGGTAACTTAAACCCGAGGATGTTCATAAAGAGCTTAAAGTTCTTCACTCAGTATCTATATAGGTCCCTTAGAAGAGTGTAAAAGAAAGTATTTCAAAAAAATTCGTACTTTTGTAGTTTAAACATACAATTTGCATTTAAGAGTTCTGGAGATCGATATGTTCTTTTAAAGTTTTTCAAAAATATAACTTAGCGAGGAAGGAAGACTGATTTCAAATTCATACTGCTCATCTCTAATGTTTTTAAGTTACTACACCTAAAGAAGAATAAGAATTTGTAAACATGGACCTATAGTCAAGAGAATCAACAAAATGACATAAAGACGCCAAATACCCTATCGACCCGAACGAGTGGAATAGAAACAAATTGGAGTAGAAAAAATACTCCAGCTGCAATATCAATGTCTTTCCAAAAGGTCTTTCTAGTAATAAAATAGTAAAACAATATTTGACGATTTAGGCTACAAAAATTTGTGCTCAAAGGAAGTACAGTGCTTTCCCTTAACATACCTCAATTCTTGGTCTTGTTGTATCAATATGGATTGTAGCACTTCCTTACAGTACGTAGTCTACATAAAATCATGTCACACAACCATTACATGGATAATATTAACACATAAGGGTCAAAGTAGCAATTTAGAGCTCACTAGTAGAGTGATTAGCTCGCCAAATAATTTTTAAATGTATGCTTCATTACCTTCTATTCTACAAAATTACAATCCCAAATTAATGACATAACATACATTTTTGCAGAAGCCATTAACAAGTGGAGGCCTACGCATTAGGCAACAACAATCAAATAGAGTATGCCTGCACAACAATAAAAACTCGGCGTCTCTCCACACCCCTCTTTTCAAACCCCAAAATAACTCCAACCAAATACTAACCACAAGTCTTCAAACCATTTTATCCATAAAAAATATATGTAATGCAGTCCTATAATTGTTCAATATAACCATAATAACATGAACTCACCGCTTCCAATCATCATCCTATACGTTCGTTGAATAATTACATTTGAAGTCGTGTCTTTCTCGTCATGACCAACGGGAGGTTAAAAGGTAAAAACATTAAATTAAACATGATGGATCTTAAAGTAATTGAACATGTATTTTCAATAACAAACAGTCTCCTTAAAACCAAGACGTTGAACCAAGAAGAAACAATTTGAAATTTACAATACAATACTAGAACAAACGTTACACTTATTTATCTTACAATTAGTTACCCATCTATGCTTCTTATTCTCTTCAAGACTCATCACAACAAGAACCACACACATACAAAGAATTTCCAAAAATTCCAGCAACAACAATACCAAAAAAATACTTCAAAACAGCCCAAGATCACGTAACTATCCAAATACGATTTTCCAGCCTTCTATTCGTGTTCTGCTTATATACCATAGCTATAACTTTGAATCACTCAATAAAATGAAGGGTGGGAATATTACCTCCAAACAGAAGCAACACCACACAAAAACGAGTATCCTTCACCATGAAGAATCCTTCAAATCACAACCAACGAGGAGGAAAGAAGTAACACAATCTCTATGAACGGTCCGAGTGTGAAACCATGTTGTAACCTTGTAGATTTATTCCAAGATTATATAGAGAATACTTAAATGTTTTAATCTTATTTTGGTCGAAAAAATGAGATAAAACAAAGAGAGATCTGATCTTATAATGCTAAACCGACTTCTAAACCGACTTAGGGGAGATGGATCCACCTTCACGTGCCTGCTTGCGCAGTCTTACTAAAATCTGAATATCCGTCGATTCCGAAGTCATATGGAAAAATGGTATAGTGCTTATGAAAGTAGACTCGTAGACCTTCGATACCATATATTGTGGTCCTTTTAAAACTTTATATATTGGGATAAAAGATCTGAGACATTTAAGCAGAATTTCAGAATGTTTTTCAAAGAAACTTACTCTTGACTTCAAAACTTAACTTACGATCATTGGGCGACTACATCACCTTATAAAACATCCTTATCAGAATATTAAAAAAAAACTCTTTATCTTATCCTCAAAGGTATCGATTAACTTATACTTTCCGAAATGATGGATGTTATAATAGACATTTTTTAACTCAAACTTGTTTAAGAACGTCCTTGACCCATAACGTTAGTCAAATTCTTTTATTTTTATCACTCCTTTGCAAAATAAATCTCCTTGCGTGATATACCAAGTTTTATAAACCTCATACACTCATTCAATACTTTGCTTATTATGTGAATAATGAACTACAGGTTCTCACAAATGTCACGAAATAGAGAAAGAAAAAAAAGGTTATGCAACATTGAATGGCATGAGTGACAATGGTGGTACGTTAATTGATTTTTTAGATTATAAATTTCTGTCGTAATTGTTATTATTATTGCAATAATTAGCAGTGTGCACTATTGAGTACTCATATTACCTGTGTAAAAAACAAGAGAAAATAATGAAATTTCACTTGGGAATTTGTTATAATTTTCCATAAGGAATAAAGACAAACTTTGAAAATTAATCATGGCATATGAATGAGCAATTATTGGAACATGAGAGATGGTAAGGATAATCGATGATAAGTAAATTGTTGTGTATTCCTTTGGGGTTAAGCTACTGATATCGTGATTAACTTCAATTAAACTATATAGTGTATGTTTTTCTATATTGAGATAGGTAATTAAATATTTGTGTATTCTATCGTATGAAAACTATTGGAATTGTATTGTTTTGAGAAATTAAGAATTAACCCTAATCTTGAAACTTTGGAACTTGATTATAAATTTTGGGTAAGTTATTTGGTGTAGGCTAGACCTATAGTAGTATGGGTTTTGTTAGTTTCGCAAAATTATTTTGATTAATTATTTGAACAGATTGCATTGATTTGGAAGACTAATGAAATTGGAAGACTCAAGTTCCAGAGTGATTATTCGATGATTTAAGGCAAGTGGATTTCTAAACTCTTGTTAAGTGTATGGAATTCGTTTATTTCCTTGTAATATGTGTTTGGGAGTATGCGAATTGGTGATGAGTTGACTTGTCCATGGTTAGTAATTCTATTGATGGAGAAAGGGTAATAAAAAGGTAATGTGATAAATTGTTGGTGTGTGATGTTTGAGTATGATTTGAAGTCTTGTTGCTTATTTGTTGATGTTGTATCACGACTGTATTGCTGTCAGTTGTGCCTTGTGATGAAAATAATCATGTCCTCATTATTTGTGTGAACGTGTAATTTGCATTATTCAAAGACATCGTTGTGACAAGTATTTTGTGCATTGAGAAAGAATAAGAAATTAAAGAGAATGTACCATTACAAGTGATGTATCGCGCGCCGTGATGGATACTATATTTTGAGGGATGTAACGCATGTTGCGATGGATACTATAAATCAAGGGAAGTATCGCACGCCGTGATGGATATTATTATCGAGGGACGTGTCATGCGCTTGACAGATGCATGGAAAGATATGTCCCCCATGGGTGCCAGACTAATAGACAACGGGTGTGTATCGCTAAGTCAAACATGTATCACTATACTTGACGCTGAATTTCATTGCATTGCACATCTTTATCATTGGTGACCTTGATCTTGTGTGTTGTGGATCTTGTGAGTGTTTCTTTTGTGGAACTTGTGATTGGTGAATGTTGAGCTTGTTGTTGAGGATATGTAATTTGTTATAGTGTTGTTGAAAATCTGTAATTTGTTATACTGTTGTTGTTGAGGATAGATAATTTGTGTAAATGTTGTTGTTGAACTGCCTGCTATGTAGACTCTGAGCTGTTAGGTTGGGTTTGTTTAATGCAGGTTGTAGTTGTGGAGGTCCGAATGGGTGTGGGAAGTACCCGTATTCGTTTCCCTTAGCTTGTGTTTAGAGGTTTGTTTGTTGAGTACCGTGTGGTTTGGTACTCACCCCTTGCTTCTACAATTTTTTAGGTCATGAGCCTCGATTTTGTGGTACTTGCCATTCTCTTCTTTTCTAAGGCTTCTTGGAAATTTGTAAGGTAGCTGTTTGTCATCTCAGCAGACCTACTTTCTCTTTATTATATGATTTTGTTCTATTCTAGTATTAAGGGCATTGGAGACTTGTATTTTTCATTCAATTTTGTTAGAACACATTAGACACTTGTACACATGACAACAAGGTTTTGGGGTTTAATTAAGTTGACTTTATTTTCCTTATTTATCATATTGGTTGGGTTTTAGGCTGACTTGTCTTGGTGGGAAAAGATGAGTGCCATCACACAGAAAATTTTGAGTCGTGACAAGATTATATTAGAGATCCAGATTCATAGGTCTCACGTTTGTACAAGTCGAGTCTAAGCAGAGTCTTGAGTATTGGTAGAGAGACGTCTGTACTTATCTTCGAGAGGCTATAGTGACTTTCAGAAAAAAACTTCACTTATCGGATCTCTATCGTGTGTACTTGGTCCGTTTTTTATTCTTATCGCTTTACTCTATTCACCCTGACTTATAATGATGACTCGTGTGTGGTTCCTCATGCGAGTAGTTGATGTCGTGTATGGTTTAAATGTTAGCTCTGGTATTGAGGTAGAGTAATATACTTATGGAAAGAATGTGAGATTAGATTTAGAATGTTGAACAATTTGAAGAGGTTGTGTAAAGTTAGTTACCTTAGTAAAGTGAATAATACTTGTGTGGTATATACGATATTTAGAGTGGTGGAACAATTGGAAGTTGAATGATTGAACGAATGACTAGATAATGGACATGCAAGTTTGGAAACTACAATTAGTAAAGTTATTATAATATGAATGGGTTGCTTAGAAAATCATAAGAATAATGATGCACCAATTGAGGTTATAATTTCTATTATGATTGTATAGATTATTTGTATATATTAAAGAAGGCTATGCTAAGACTACCACAACAGTATCGATGTTTACTTGGTTAGAGTTATGGAGTGTGTTACTTTTTGTATTGTCCTGATCGACGAAAGAATACATAGTGCTTTGGCTAGATACGAACTGATTTTGTGATCCTTTACAACTATTGGATGGGTTGAAATGTGTGACCTATTTAAATATAATCTTCTCGGTGGGTATGATATGTTCTAGTGGTGATCTAATAATATTTTTGGGTGTGATACTAGTGGTATATATGAAAACAGATAGGTTGGTGTCAGGTGTGATTACTTACTACTTAATGAGTTATGAATTGTATCACATGCTCATATAATAATATTTGATGTTGAATTCATATCTGAGAAACCAACTAGTTGTTACTACGGATGCTTGAGTTAAACATTATTTATAAGGAAGCTTTTAGTGGTGGATCTTTAGTGTTGTATTACTGTGTTTGGGTTTTTTAGGGTATCCTGAGGATTTTAAATGAGTGATGATTTCATTATAAGCTCCATAGACGTGGACTGATATCGTAATAAAAATTTTATGGGTAAAGAAAATTTCTAATAAATATTCTTGTGTAAAGGTAATTGAGGATTTATTTAAAAAGTGCGTATAAATTGAGTGAGTCCCTGGGATGGTTGTGGTAGCTTGGTTTGGGATATCATATTGATGGCGAGGTTGAAATTGTTGTGATGGTAAGGGCTACTAAGCATGTTTGTAGTGAGGTTTTAGAATGAATTATGATTGAGATGCAACTATATGATAAGAATTGTTGGTTAAACAAATTTTGTATGGTGATAAGGACTTGCGAGTATAGAAGGTTGTGGTTTGCTACTATTTGGTGAGTAACGTTGTTGCATAAAAAGTTATAGGTGGTGCTGATACAACACTCGAATATATCTCAAATAAATTAAAGTATTAAATGGAAAAAATTAATGGAATGTTGTTTAACTTTCAGAATGAGGAGAAAACAACGACAATTACTTCGATTGCAAGGTACAAACATGTATCTTCAGAGGGCTTGAAAATTAGGTTCCAAGAGACGTGGTTTCATCTATTTTTCTCTATTTGGATAACAGTGTCATAGGTTCATCATATTGGTTATAAAATATTGGATAAAAATTTGAGATATAGTGTACAGACGTTCAGCTCGAGTGTTATGATAAGTTTTTTTTTGTGTGGTTTTGAGTTTAGTAATGAGTATGGTTGAATTTTTAGCAAAACATATGATAAGGTTGATGGAGAGGCGACCAATAATTAACTAAGATACGTGAATCCATAAAAATCTTCAAGGTATGAACTAATGTTGATAGATAAAGGGATTGGGTTACACAATTGGATTCAAAATTCAATTATTTTTATTGTGAGTTTAGGTTTGCGGTAGTGAGTTTTGTCAAGGTATGAATTTGTAAGGTAAGAAATAATCGATCGCATTGAGTATGAAGCATTTGGAAGGACTTGTGCATGGTTTAAGTTAATAATAGTGTTATTTTGATTTCAAAGGACCTAAGGAAGTGTTTCATTTAAAGTTTTAATTTAGAGGATAAGGAAAAAAACTATCAACGATTTTCGTTTAAAGAATAAGATTGGTAAGCCAGACAGCTAAGGGAACAAAAGTTTGATGTATTGAAGAGCTTAAGATATTTAGAATTTTATGCCATGGAGAGAATTTAAGAAAAATGAAGGAATAAGACCTCTCGTATAAGCATGTTATCTGTAGTTGAAGTATTTATTGACTTTGGCTTATGAGTTTAGATATGATTGTGAGATACAAACTAGTTTGGTACAAACTTAAAAGGAATTAATCATCGTTTTTTTTGAAAAGATTGATTTTTTTTGGGTGACAAGCAATAGTGAGTGGAAGATTCCATGTGGTTATGTCAAGCTAGATTGTTCAAATTATGATAGGTATCTTATTGATGATCAACAGTGTGGATCTACAGTTTTACATGATTAATGATAATTCTGATGGGTTCAAAAGTACCTTGTTCATGGGAAGATATAGACTGTTATAATGTGTCACATAGGAATTTGATAGTGAGTAGAGGTTATGAACATATAGTATACAAATTTATTGGATCAACAAAGTATTTATCTAAGTTTGTCCATGAGGTATGTGATGGTTTGAAATGGTAGTTTAAATATTGTATGTGGAAGATTGCGTACAGTGACGTTGGATGTAATTTAATTGTTGTGCCTTGATGAGAAAGTAATGTTAGATCGGAGTTAGGTGTATCCTTCTTGGGTGTGACTCACATCTGTCATGAAATTCTTAAATAGAAAGAGAGAGAGAGAGAGAGAGAGAGAGAGACATATTTTATAATTTTTATGGGCTCCAATGTGTTTGCTAAGAAGACTTTGATGCTAGAGACAGTTTAAGAGTAAGGTAAATGGCCAGAGGGGTTATGATGTTCTGTTTGTATTATAATGTTTTTATTAGTGGAGTATTGCGAGAAGTATGTGTAGTTTGATGAATTGAGTATGTGTACGATTGTTATGGGGACTAGATTGGTGATTGTGGGTAGCAAGAAAATTAAAGAGATAGAGTCATATGAATGAAAATGTTTGATATTAGAACTATGGAAGAAGTATCTAGTGTTATTCTACTTTGGTTTTGTATATTCTTACGTGGTCATGTACTTCTTTTTTGATATGGTTTGTAGTGAGATTCACTACCTATACCTACACGTATTTTAATATCTATGACGAATCCCTATTGGTGGAGCGGGTGTACCAATCCTATGATTTTCATCTCGGTAGGGTGAAATTGTTCGGTAAATTTGGTCATTTCAGTTATGAAAATTTTTGTGTTGTTTGAGATAGTTGAAGTATACCAATAGGTCTACATGCATAACATTGCTTATGATAACATATATAAGAGCTATGAGAGTGTTGCTAGAGGTTGTACATTTTATACTGTATCGCTTGTTGAGTGGTCAATTAATAATTCTCTTCTTTGGGTTAGATAAGTTTGATCATCTCTTTATGTGTACCTGATGTCTAAAGAATAGATTTTTATAACTTATGTTCGTGGAACGATTTTGTTATGAGAAAGGAAAATCATGGAAATATTTGAGATGGTTTGTGCATTATGCGTGTGTGGTGGTTGTTTAAAGTTTATTTCTGGTTGTAGCCGGTATCAATTAAAAATATTATCTTGGTTATGAGAGAAAAGATTTTTCATGATGGTTGTGTTAAGGTCCGGTGGTTTTCTATTCGGATTGAGTTTATAGGTTAGCATGTGACTTGACAATCACTCTTGATTTACAATCCTTCCAAAGTTTGATTCGAAAAAAATCAGTTATTCGTAGTTGACCTTGATGGAATTGTGTTACGAGGAGATCACTTAGAGAAATGAACACCAACTGGTAGGTCATAACTTAGACTTCTGGTAACGTTGATTATTCTTCCTTCTCATTCTTTATATTTGTAACACCCCAGAATTTTTTTCAAACTAAGACTTGAGCCGTTAATCATAGCGAGTGAGATTTCACCAAGGAATTAAAAGTTTGTTAAGTATTAACGTCAGTTCACTAGATTTAGCACCTTCAGTTCCAAAAAGAATTAAATTGGAAATAGCAAAATCTGAAATTTTGCAAGTTAAGCTAAGTATGAGTTTTGGGTCAACTTCAAACGACCATAACTCCTAGGACATGATGAGTTAGTTGCTCTACAATATATAATAGAACTGATCTTTTAATTAACTTTCCAATGCCACCAAGTTTGCTAAGTTTCGAGTTCGGATGAGTGAGATATGACCTTTTAAAGTTAGATTGTCCAGTTAAGGAAAGTTAGCCGAAAATAGTAAGGGGAATTTTGGTCTTTTCCTTACCCAATCAGATTGACTTCGTTTTTAGTAAGGTTTTAAGGGTATAATCCTATTTGGTTCAATTTTATAATCCTAATATACACCTAGGGTTTTAGTTGAGAGTACAAGAAGAGACAAGAAGAGAAAAAAAGAGAAAAGAGGAGAAAAGAGGAAAGGATGAAGACGTTCGTTTACGTTCTTGAGTTTAATTGCTGATTTCTGCCATGGGTTTAATCCCTAAGAGGTATGTATGCTTCCATAGTGTTGGTTTGTTCACCCACATGCCAAAGATGTTATTTTAAGACTAATTTCATTCTTAAAAAGTTGAAGGATTTAAGTTCTTGATAGGTGCTCTTGAGCTTCATTGTGGATCTTGTCTTGTTGGGGTTTTGGTGATTTCTTGAGATGAAATTGAATTTTTGGAGTTTTTTCTTTTTGGTGTATCAGTGTTTACATAGGTTGGGTAATTGAAACTAAGGAAAACTAGAGAAAATAAATCTATTAAAAGCAATTTAGGGTCAGAAAACGAGAGGCAAAATTCGCCGAAAGCATGCCTGGGGAGATGCTGGCGCGGTGCGCCCAGATGTGCCCAAGGGGCTGGGGCGCCGCGCCTAGAGTACGCCCAAATGTAGCCTCTAATGTTAGGTGCTGGCGCCCCACTCCCGGAAGGTGCCTGGGTCGCCTGCCCCCACTCTTTTTCCATCGGCTGTCTTGTTTGAGCTCATTTAAGGTGTATCTTCACTCCTTTTGATTCTAAACACGTTAAACTACTTATAAACACTTAGAAATCATTCATAACATTAATAATAACCTTGAATTAATAATTCAAATTCAAGGTAAGGTTAAGATTAAGTTTTGAGTGTTCGTCCGAACCTTTTAAGAGAGTCCCTTCGAGTCTTTTCGAGGAGTCTTCTACAACTTGTAGTAATTTTTTTCAAGACACAAGTAAGTCAGCATGAGAGTGAGGAGAATATATTCATGATTCTAAAATATCACCTATATCCTACATAGGAGTCGCAAACGAGCGAGTCGATCGAATATGAGTCGATCAAAAAATGAGTTAAATAAAAGTGGGTAAGTTACCCGACTCGACTCATATTTTAAATGGGTAAAACGGGTATACCCAATGGATAATATGGGTAACCATATTACCCATATTATATTAGAGATTTTGTTAAAAACATAAAAAAAAAAAAAAAAAATTATCACTTAAGTCCCCCCCCCCCCACACAAAAACCTCCCAAAAAATGTAAAAATAAAAAAATAAAAACTTTGACCCAACCCCTACAGCCACCCACCCCCTACCAGCCACCCCCAACTAGCCACCCCACCCCACCCACCCCCTACCCCTACCAGCCCCACCCCCATCCCAAAAAAAAAAATTAAACTTTTTATAAAAAAAATCTTCTTTTTTTTTTTAGAAAATTTTAAAAAAATTTACCACGCATCCCTACCAGCCCCCCCCCCAAATCCCCAAAAAAATAAACAATTTTTTTAATTTTTTCATTAATATTTTAATTATTTTTTTCAAAAAATTTTTTTATCACCCACCCCCTTACCCCTACTACCCCTATCCCAAATTAAATGTAAAAAAAAAATCATATTTTTTATAGATTTTTTTTTTTAAAAAAAATTTCTTACTAACCCTTTTATCACTTTTTTGTTTGCTTTTACCCATTTTATCCACTTAACTACCCATTTTTAAATGGGTAATATGAGCATTAATCGTTTTATACCCATTTTCAAATGAGTTGGATACCCAATTCATTTAATATGGGTAATATGAATGGATACCCATATTATTTACCCATTTTGCCACCCCTAATCCTTCATATCATTTACCATAACTCTTGAATTTATAATTCATATTCAAGAGAGAGTTAAGAGTAGAGTTCAAGAAAGCTTTTAAGTTCAAGTGTGAATTCTTTGAGATCCATCATTGATTTAAACTATGTTTTGAGGAAGCAAATAAGAAAATGGGAAGATTCATATACATGAGTTCCATCTAGTTAGTTAGACCTTTGAGTCGAGTTGTTCATTCCCATAACTTCCGTATGAATTCCTTAAATTGAGTATCATTGATAGGAGTAGTATCTCCAAGTTCTAAGTATTGAATATTGATTTTTCCTTTGGAGATTATATTTCTAATGATGGGTCTATAACATGATACCTATGAAGTTCTTGAGTTGAATTGTTCATGCCCATAATTGCACATGAACCCTATAAGTCGAACAATCTTGAGATGAGAGGTACCTTTGAGTTATCGAGTTGAGTAGTTCATGCTAATAATTTCGCATAAACCCTCCAAGTTGGAAATAAAGAAATCATCCATAAATATGAGATCATGATCCTTGAATCCATACTTCAATTCAAAGAAGTTAAGAGTTAAGTTTAGAAGTTAAGAAGTAAGTCAAAGCAAAGTTCTTAAAGTTTCTAGAGTCTTTATTAAGAGTTTTAAATTTGTTTTAAGGCTCAAGTTTCAAGTAAAGTAAAGAGTAAAGATTGAAGATCTTCCTTCTAAGTAATATAAGGGAACTAATTATTCCTTAAGATTTGAGTTCATTTCTCAAAAGTTATAAGGGAACTAAGTATTCCATAAGAGTTGAGTTCATTTCTCAAAAGTTATAAGGGAACTAAGTATTCCCTAAGATTTTATAAATGTTTTCACATTTAAGTTAAGAGGAAAGTAAGATTTCTCAAAAGAGTTTTGTACAAGAAAAGGGAACATTGATTCCAGGAAAGCTTTTTAAAGCTAAAGTGTTGAGCAAATTATCTCAACCCAAACAAATAAAGTTATTTTAAATGGATGAGCTAAAGTATATTTTGGGAGTAGTATTGAACACCGATGTGGGGATAAGAGTTCATATTAACTCAATTCTACATGTAAACCATGTATCCATCATGGTATTAACGGGTCATACTTTTTAGATGATCACGTAAGTTAAACTAGGGGATCCACTAAGTTAAGGAGCTCTATGCGACCTCAAAGTATAGGACATTTCAAGCAGCGTGGGCAAGACCTTTTAGCACCACTTAGGCTCATAGTGATGGTTGTCGGTTAGAGAATCTCCCATAGAAACTATATTTGTTTCTTATATAAGTAAAAGTTGAGTTTTTTATTGCATTTTTATTAACGAACTAAGTTGGTTTTACTGTTTTTTAAAGTTTTTTATATATAGCATGTGTACTATTGTATTGAGTTGAGTATCCATAGTCGAGTATCATATCTTTGAGTTCAGTATTTAATCTCTAAGTTAAGTATCATATCCTTAAGTATGTTGAGTAATTTGAGTATTCTTGAGTATTCCTTGTGTTTCAAGTTTGAGAAGAGGTAACTATGTTTCCAAATTCTTATCGAGTGTCAAGCTTAGGTTATGCTTTAGAATTTCCCTTACATGCTCGTATATTTCACGTACTGAGCCATTTAGCATGCATCTTTTCATGATGTATACACAGGTATTAAGGATCATCAACATGAGATTCGTTGATACATCCGAGATTCGATTTAGCTATGGCGAGCCTCCTTGCTTCCGGAGGATTTCATTAACTTTTCAGTTTAGTTAGGAGGTTGTGGTTCGTTGTCCCGATTTCCATCATTATCAATTGGAGGCTTCATAGATAGTTAGTTTAGTCAAGAAGTCTGTATTATTCATTTATTTTATTAAATGTTTTAAAGACTTAAGTTGCCTATTTATGGCGAGTTGAATAATTTATTTTAGTTCAAAGTTTTCATTGAACTTAAAGCTTTGTATTTTAGTTTCTTTCAGTTTTTAAGATTTTTATGCTTAAGTAAGTCTCCCGCTTGTATTCAACCAGGATGAGGGTTCTCTTGGGAACCAACAATGGTCTTTGAGTGCAGCCCACGTCCAGGGTGTAGGCTCGGATAGTGACAATATTTGATGATGAACATGATTTTTAGTGGTGGATAATGAAACAACCCACTTAGTTGTTTTATGAATTTTAACAATTATATGTATATTAAACTTTTTTAAAAGATTATCAAAATAATTTATGGATTGTAAGAATGATTGATATGCTTTTTCGATTTAATAAAGGATTATTTTATTGATAATAATAGAAGAAAAGGAAAATAAATAAATAATATAATGATAAATGAAATAAGGGCAAAGCCCTATATTGTTGAAAGTCAAGAAATAGAGAGAGAGAGAGAGAGAGAGAGAGAAAAAGACCTTATGCGGCATTGAATGGCATGAGAGACAATGGAGGAACAAATTGATTTGTTTAGATTATAACTCTCTGCCCTAATTGTTATTATTATTGCAATAGTTGGCAGTGTGCACTATTAAGTACTCATATTACTTGTTTTAAAAAAGAGAAAATAGTGAAAAATCACTTGGGAATTTGTTGTGATTTTCTATTAGGAGTAAAACAAACTTTGAGAAGTAATCATGGCATATGAATGACCAATGATTGGAACATGGGGGATGGTAGGGATAATTAGCAATAAGTAAATTGTTGTGCATTTCTTTGTGGTTTAGATACTAATTTTCGTGATTAACTTGAATTTAATTTATAGTCTATGTTTTTCTATATTGAGATATGTAATTAAATAGTTGTGCGTTCGATTGTATGAGAACTATTGGAACTGTATTATTGGGAGAAATTAATACTTAGCCCTAAGCTTGAAACTTAGGAAATTGATTATAGTTTTGGGGTGAGTTATTGGATTTAGGCTAGATCTATAGTAGTATGGGTTTTGTTTGTTTCAGAAACTTATTGTGATTAATTATATGAATAGATTTTATTGATTTAGAAGTCAAATTAAAAGGGCAGGCTCAAGTCACGGAGTGATTGTTCAATTATTTGAGGCAAGTGGATTTTTAAACTATTGTTCAGTGCATGAAATTCGTGTATTTCCTTGTAAGATGTGTTTAGGAGTAATGAGAATTGGTGATAAGTTGACCTGTCCATTTTAAGTAATTCTATTGATGGAAAAGGGGTAATAAAACGGTAATGCGATAAATTATTGGTGTGTGATGTTTGAGAATGATTTGAAGGCTTATTGCTTATTTGTTGATGTTGTATCACGATTGCGTTCTTGTGAATTGTGCCTTGTTATGAAAATAGTCATCTCCTCATTTTTTATGTGAACATTTCATTTTCATTATTATGAGATATGGTTGTTACAAGTGTTGTGTGCATTAAGAAAGAATAAGAAATTAAAGAGGATGTACCATTTTTAGGTATGTATCGCGCGCCGCGATGGATACTATATTTCGAGGGACATATCGCGCGCCATGATGGATACTTTTATCGAAGGACATGTCGTGCTCCTCAACAGATGCATGGACCGATATGTCCCCTATGCGTCCCGGACTGAGAGACAACATGTGTGCATCGTTAGGTCAGATATGCATCACTATACTTGACATTGCAATTCATGGAACTACACATCTTTATCATCGGTGAACTTGATCTTGTGTGTTGTGGATCTTGTGAGTTTTTTTTTTTGAATATGTGATTGATGAATATTGAGCTTGTTGTTCAGGATATATAATTTTTTAAAGTGTTGTTGTTGAGGATATACAATTTGTTTAAGTGTTGTTGTTGATGATATGTTATTTGTTTAAGTGTTGTTATTGAACTATGTGATATGTAATATACGAGATGTCAGGTTTGATTGGTTTTACACAGGTTTTAGTTGTGGAGGTTCGGATGGGTGTAACGAGTACCTGTATTCTGTTCTCTTAGCTTTTGTTTAGAGCATTGCTTGCTGAGTAACGTGTGGTCTGGTACTCTCCCCTTGCTTCTACAATTTTTGTAGGTGACGAGCCTGTATTTTTTGGTACTTGCCATTCTCTTCTTTTTCGAGGTTTCTTGGAGATTTGTAAGGTAACTATTTTCATCTCAGCAGACCTTCTTTCTCCTTATTTATGATTTTGTTCTATTCTAGAAACAAGGTCATTGGAGACGTGTATTTTTCTTTCAATTTTGTTATAACACATTAGAGACTTGTACAAGTGACAACCAGGTTTTGGGGGTTTAATTAAGTGGACTTTATTTTCCGCATTTATCATATTGGTTGGATTTTAGGCCGACTTGTCTTGGTGGGATAAGATGAGTGTAATCACATCCATTTTTGGTTCATGATACATGTCATTAAGTTTGAGATTTGAATTATATTTTAGATGCTCTTCTAAGTATGACACTAAATCTTTGAGTGGTATTTTAGCTTTTCAACATTTTATTCCGTGAAAGACATAAGGGTCGTTTTGTAGAGTATATTAGAAAAAATAATGCATTTATTATCCTTGTGTAATACTAAATTATGCATTAGTTATACTGTCTATTGTGTATTAAGGTGTGCATTACTAATACCATGGATTTCTAGGTATTAGATGTCACACCCCGAGTGACCCAAAGCTAATCCTGATTCTGCCATATCATAAGCGTTGTGAAAATAATTCAATAAGACATATACTATGATGAAGCTAAAACAATAGATAACTATAAAATGGGGAATACCGAATTATCTTGTGGTGTATAACATAGTAAGAGTTCAATAATATTGAAATATTAAACTTAAAATTTCAAGTTGATTCTACTACTATGTCTGTAAAGCCTCTAACTGAGTTGAGTTGATGGGACGTGCTCACTTGCTAACTTTAACAAAGCTGAAAACTTAAAGGAAACACTAAATAAAAACATGTCAATTATCCTTTGAATATGAGGAGTGACCACTGAAGCTGCTGAGTGCGAACCGAGAATCGATCTAAATGCGATTTTTATGCTGAGTAACTAAACCTACATCATGAAAGGATGTAACGTAAGGTATGCATCAGTGCTTTGAATGTACAGAACACGCAAGGTATATATACTAAGCTAAACAAACATATATAAGCTGATACAAGGCATACTGAGCAATACTATAAACTAAGAAAAAATGTTTATACAAAAAGATAAATCAAAAGCTAAACTTAATGCAATGACCAAGTACTAATCATAAACATTACATTCTAAACTGAATACTTTTATATTTTGAGTATTGTTTAAGCCATGGATAGTATAAACAACCAAAAGTACGTAGAAAACTATAATAAGGGGATTTTCTAATTAATTTTTGGAATGGGGATTCATTATCAAGGTGGGAGGTGGGGAAATCATTGATGAGGTAAACAGTGTGGTGACACGTGAAAGACCAAAATTTGTTGGAAGGTACGCCTCATGTAATAGTGTTCTTGGAGTTTCAATAATATGGTGATGTCATCGTTCTACAAGTGAAACTCGTTTATGCGTATAAGGTGGGGTGGAAAGGTTTTCTATGTCGTGAAGTGAAAGATAAGAGGCTAGACTTTTATGCTCTCCTCCATCATCAGTGTAAAGTGATAAAATTTGGGTGTCAAAATATTTTTCCATCAAAGGATGGAAATTTTGAAAGATCCATTTAACTTCACTTTTTTTTTGTTATTGTATAGAGCTAAATATATTTTGAATATTGGTATAGAAAAATAAAATAATATAGCTTCTCATGAAAGATAAAATCGGTGATGGACCTCATAAATTACTAAAAATAATTCGGATAGGTTTAGAGCTACGCAATGATAGTTGTGAAAAAGGATATCGATGGGCTTTATTAGATAAACAAGACTTATAATGAAAAGGTTTTCTTCGCTCATGAAACTGTAAAAAGAACTTATTTAAAATAAACGTAAGAACTCTAGAGTGAGGATGACCAAGACGTTGATGCCAAGTAGTAAGAGTAATAACTTTAGTGGTTGTGTGACCTTGGGGAGGTGGGACATGCCACTCATACATTCCATGTTTGGTTCGGCTGGCACCAACGGTTTCCGGGTTTTCAAATCCTTCACAACAAAGTCAAAAGGAAAAAATTCAATTGAATTTAGTTTTTCTTGACAAAAGTTAGAAACATAGAGAAGGTTACTTTTAATGAAAGGAGCACAAAGAGTGTCGTTTAGTTTAAAATTATTATTTGATGCATTCATTTAAGTAGAACCATGTGAGAAATTGGAATTTTATTACTATAACCTATGGAGACATCCTCGTTGGTTGTAGGTTATGTGGCTATGTTGTTATGTCATGGGTGGATCTGAAGTCAACTATCCAGGGGTTGGTGACAGCAGTACACCAAACTTCATAGTTTGCTTTGTATTCAAAGTGATTGTGAGACTTCACACGGCAAACATTGGCAGTGGGATGTAATGATCGGGTTCCATCTTTATAGAAAAGCCAACGGGTGAAAATTTTGGGTCGGAAAAGTTTTTCGTAGAAACTTGGAATTTTCCAACGTAGTTCAAATTTGGACAAATCAGAGTCATTAAAGTGTAGGGAAATGTGGTAAAAAATTTAGTGATTTAATCATGAATCTGATCACATGACTAGATATATAAGTTGTTAAGTAATTCGTACGTCTTACAAAATTGAATTGGGATGAGTAGAACTCCCGGAATTAATCTTAGTATGAACGGGTAGTTTTCCAATGTCGTTGGTTGAAGGTCTGTTGTGAAATAGAATTTTGGAATTCTTAAATCAACTCAACTTTTCCCTGCAAGCCACTAAGATGATATTTCTGCCGCCAGGGCGGGGCCGTTGTGGTAGGCTGGGTGCCGCCATAGCGGGAAAGTCATGATTTAAGTGAGAAATAAACCTCAAAACGTTTTTATTTTATAATTTTCGAAATTGAGAGCTAAGGAACGAACTCGGGGATTTTCTTGATATTTTCCCACCACTCTAGAGCCTAAAGAAGATTTTCACTCCCCGAATCCATTTTTTCGATCAGTAGAACATAGTCTAACGGATAATTATTAATGGGAAGGTTTTGATTCAAGTTTTATGGTGGGAAAATCCCTAACTTGGATATTTGGATCATGGGTATGGTCAATGGTTGATAGAATTATCAGTTATTCGGTAATTAACGATTCTTTATGTCTTTCCATGTTATTATGATTGTTTGTGTAACAAACCAAAGTACCCCCTAGAAGTTAGGGCATTCTTGAGTCGTTACGCGGCGTACTTGACCTCTCAGAGGTCATGTACAAGCCCTTTTGACATCTTTCATTGCATAAATATATTGAAAGTAGTGCAGAATTAAAACTTTTCACATGAAATAATATCTCAAAACATCTTTCATATAATACAATAGTAATACTAAGTCTCAACATTCGCCAATCTTAGATTCAAAAATATTTGGTACACGGCCCATACATCAAATTTAATATAAAAAACTTAGTCTATTACAATACTTTTAATCAATGAAATCTAAATATAGTAATGTCCTCGAATCAAGTGAGGACATACCCCAACTTTGCTTGAAAGAGTCCTAGTTTCAAAGCTATTATTTAAGATGCCTCTCACCTTCCACTTACACCTTTAGATATAGACAAAATGTATTGAATTAGTACATTTCATGTACTAAGTATGGCATAATGCATAAAATCATAATAAACGGACATTTACATGAAGCATGCTATTTTTTAGTATAACTTCATGACATAAGTATAAGAAATCACTTTAACACCAACTACACATATAAGTCACATTACAAGTAATCCCACATAATAGCATATAATATGACACATATAAGTCACATAACAAGTAATCCCACATAGTAGCATATAATATGACATTATCCTCCCAAAGGTTATCCTAAGACTCACTTAAGTAATTCAAGAAGAGACCTCGCATACACCCTCTTCAAGCTTACCAAAACAATCCTTAAGACTACCTAAGTTTAGATTATGTCCATTTCATCAATTAACTTTCCTATCTAGAGTTACTCTTAAGACTCCCCTAAGTAAGACATGAAGAGACCATTTTTATACTCTCTCCACACTTTAACTAGGCAATCCTTTAAAGATACTCTAGATAAGTACTTATTCTTTAACATACGTTTAACTTAAGTCAATATTTTCATTAGTCCATTTGATCGACATTCAACAATTAA
Source organism: Solanum lycopersicoides (assembly GCA_022817965.1). NCBI lineage: Eukaryota > Viridiplantae > Streptophyta > Magnoliopsida > Solanales > Solanaceae > Solanum > Solanum lycopersicoides. The sequence goes on along the minus strand of CM040618.1, from coordinate 72,330,805 downwards.
GGAAATTCACGTAATGGTCTTGGAGAATACCTAGGGAACATACATACTAACATCTTCTAAGCATAATTGTGCAATGTCTAGATAGCGTCCCATTCCACTAACTAAACTTCATAGTACTTCTCCAACACTTTCATGTATCCCAAATGATGAGAATAGGAAATAACCGACATAGACGATACTAGCTAGGCATGGAATCCGGATTCTACCCTACTTCGAGGGAGGGTGTTCTACTAGTGAATGGTAGAACTAGGACACATCACATATAGGCACATTGTTAAGGAATATCGAGGGTTTCTTTGTTATCTAAAAATCTTAGTTAGAGAAACTTCCCAAGCATACTCACTCGGTGCTAGCCTTTGTTCTCATAGAGTATTGAAATAAAGGAGCATATGAAGAGGTACCATATCTTGTTCATAACCAAATCACAATACACCTTACCAAAGAGGGTCCATTAAGGCTTCTAACAATGGCTAAGAGGATAGCTCAATGATTTTCCTAAGGATGATTTCATACCGTTCCAGCCGATCAACCCTAAGTCCACCATTCACACAAGAAGGATACCATTACGACTTGCAACTTCAAGGATATCATAACCTTCCATCTAGGTTGAAGGTTACACATAGATGACCATCTTAACATTGTTCAAGATCACATGTCAATCACACATACATGACTAAGGAGCTTTAGCTTAGTAAGTGAAGAATCTATATTCACATCCGAAATGTATTAAGTATGGGACACAAGTCTACCAAAATAATACACACATACTTTACCTTACCACATATAGCCTATAATCCAAAAACACATAGGGACAACCAAGTAAACTATAGTTCACCCTATTCACTACTATAGAAACATCAATATAAGCCATCACAGGTCTCATATAATCCATCAAGAAGCATCATACTTCAACATCAAGTAATACACATAAAGACTTCACTATAGCTTACTAGAGAAACATATAATCAACTAGAAGAACTCATGCTTTGACTTCAAATATACACATAAGTCATCAAGACCTTCATAATACTCATATATTTAAGTTATAACATGATAAAGTCATAATTTATAAAGTAATGCTGACGAGGACACATTTTTTCACAATTCATAAAGTAATACCAACGAGGCCACATTTTTCACAAGTATATCACATAAGCACCGCCACCATAAGTGGAACATACCAAACATCACAATTGAAAAATCTAATCTACACAATATAAAGAAGGTTAGGTCAACATACCACCAATTCATTCACAACGTCTCCAATTTATAGCCAATTCTACCATTTTAATCCATAAAGGATCTTACCAATATCCATAGTCACCAATCAATAATAGTCACAATATACAATGATCCAAGATAATACAATATGAATAAATCAATTTAGGAAAGCCTACACATAATTCTAACATGCTTATTTCATAATTCAATAGCCCAAAGTAAACTACACAAGAATCCAATAGTATAGAGACATGATTAAATCATCCAAAAAATAGTCAAAACTAGGATTGCATGAGTTGCATGGGTTCATAGAAATTTTGACTTTAAATCATCAAACTAACATCAATTCAATCATAAAGCATTGATTCAAAACACTTTATGCAAGAACCCATGGCTAGATATTAAAATAGGACAATTCATCTTTCGAGGAGTCTTTGGAAAACAGTTTGAAACTTGGATTCTTGAATAAAGAAGATTCGAGATTGAAGACCATACCTAATATGAAGGAAATCCCACGAAATTGTTGGATAAAAACTAGGGAAATCAGTCTTCTTCCTTGGATCTTCAAACCTTCATCAATGGAGGTTTTGGAGAAAAGGAACAGAGAGGTTTTGTTTTGAGTTGAGACTTTTACTTTGATTGGTGAGGTTAGGGTCTTAAAAGGCCTCCATAATCGTCAATAAGTCATCCCAAAATTACCCAAAAGTCCCCTGCACTTAATGGATATTTGAAGCAATTCAAATTAGACTAAAAAACGCCGCGACCAAAACTAGGAGGTTACTGGTCGTTGCGGAAGCATTCTCAATTGTTGGTTTTGGAAATTTTTGAGACAGAATGGCTTGTGATGGCCCCACATCGCAGGGAAAATTTTTCCCTTAGTCGCGCAGCCACTGCCAATTCTTGGCTGGCACGGTAACTTGCTTGGCCCATGCTTGGGTCCTCATTGGGGACCTTTGGGCTGGTCCCCATGGCCTCGTTCTCAAAAATTTCGTCCCTTTACATGTATGTATGTATAGAAAAAGTAGATACTCAATTTCACCCTCGACCAAATCTCCACTTCAAAACACTAAGACACACTAGTTCAACTCCTACTAGTTTTCGGACGTCTTGGACGTCCTTGAACGTTTGACCTCCAAACACTTCCAAACATTATACAGTGCCTACAAACACTATTATTGTATGTATGAAAATATTGCATTATTGATCACACTTGTTGTAAATGAGATAGATGAATTATAAATATCGTGAATCATGACTTGATTGTATGATCTTTCGAATATACTTGTGATTGTGACTTGTTGAATGGATCGGGTGTTGATTTATGACACACTAACTTGGACTCATTTCCACGTTCCGACATAAGCATTGGATAGGGTACCACATTCTGGTATACTAACTGTTTGGGTTTGGGTTCCATAAGAGAACCAGTGACTTGATTTAACTATGTAACTGAGAAATGTGAAAATGTACTTTGTTTCATAAATGATGATGATATTGTATATGTTCATTGTATGCATGTGATTATTATGTTGTACTACTTATATATGTTGCACTTAGTAGGATATCCGTGTGATCCTACCAGTTAACTACGGTTGTGTACACATACTACACTTGCTCTTTCCTTGTTGACTACAGGGAATCTTTAGGTGGCTATTGACAGACCTCGTTCAAAACATAAGTGATCCTCAATTGAATTTAAGGGTGATCAAGTTCTTCCGGGCTGCCATGATTTCTCCTTTCATCTATGTCCACATTTCGGACTCACACTTTTCTAGTTAGTTAACAAGTTCATTAGTTTGGGGTTGTAACTCTTCTTGTTTGACCGATGGTTGATCTTTAGATGTTTTGGTACATTGACTTTTAGGTTCTAGGCATGATTTCCACAATGTTAGTTTGTTATTAGACTTTTATTTGGAGTTTAAGGGATCTTTCCTTAGATTTAACTTGCTTCCGTAGTTTTAGATTTTTTAGTTGGGTTGTATTAATAGTTTCCCACCGGAGGGTTAGTGTTGGTGCAAATCATGATTGTCTAGGTCATGACAAAGTTTTTATCAGAGCCTTGGTTTGATGATATCGATGTACCAAAATGAGTCTAGTAGATTCTTGCGGAACGGTATGGAAGTGTTTGTACTTTTCTTCGAGAGGCTATAAGACTTTAGGAAATCTTTCTTTTTTCTCGTATCCTTCGTGCGATAACTTGATTCCAATATGTATATTTCGATTCAAATTGGTATCTAACCTCCTTCGCTCTTTAGTCTTCACATGGTTAACATTAGATTCAATGGTGTCATGCCCGTAGCTGTCATCAATGCTCCAGCGCCAAAATCTGCAACGACAGGTCGCGCTCGAGCTAGGGTAGAGGCCGAGGAAGAGTGGCGCCTACTAGAGATGGGTTACTGGATGAAAATGCTTTTTAAAATGACGCTCTCATGTACATTATGACGAGATAGAAGAGAAAGTTAACGTTAAAAATGTTGAGGGTGTTAGGCAAGAGAAAGAGGTATAGTTGAGACTATAGGCATTCCTCCCATCGACCTAGTTTTATCTCAGCAGATCATGTTGTTCTTGAAAGGGGTGGTATGTCCTGGAGTGCTTCTTTTTTCCAAGCAACTCAAACTCCCGTCAGTCCTCCCATTGCTATCACTGTCCCCAAAGTGGGAAACAATGTCTGTAATGATGATTTCTTCTGTCCTTTTTTGGGTCTTGTTATGATTGGTAATGAACATGATATGTGACCAAGTTTTTGATGTTGAAACCGCCTATGTTCCATGGTTCTAAGTGTGAAGATGCATATGAGTTCATTCTAGATTTTTATGAGTGGCTTCATAAGTTGGAAATTGTCCATCATCATGGGTTTGGGTTCATGAATTTTCAACTTAAAGGTGTGGATAAGCTGTGGTGGAGAGCTTATACAGATGCAGATCTTCAGTTTTACCTCCACTTATTTAGACCAGTTTCATGCCATATTCTTAGTGAAATATGTACCTAGAACTTTGAGAGATAGCAAGAATGATTATTTCATGGCTCTGGACTAAGGTTGTATGTTTGTGGCTGCTTATCAGACAAATTTTCAGGCCTTGTCTAGATATGCTACGCAGTTTGTCACTACGGAGGAAGAGAGGATCCGCTTATTTATTAAGGAACTAAATTTTGAGTTGTAGGTATTATCTATTCATATGGCCTCTGTAGGGAGGATCTTTAATGAGGTAACAAACTTTGTTAAGAAAGTGGAGTGGGTGAGGCCATATGTTCAAGCTAAGGCATTGGCTAATAGGTCCAAAGACTCACGTAACTTTCAAGGTTCTTACTCCAAAGGGGCAGGGAGGCCAACACTTGCAGCCAGGCCAATTAAGGTCGCCATGCCCGCCTCTACAAGTAATTACTCGGACTCCACCTAAAAATTTGATTCTAGATAGCCAGGGATTCACTACTTTATTAGGTGGAGGACAATATTTTGATCATACTTGTTACAATTACAGAGAACCTAGGCATAAGAGGAGAGATTGTCCCCTCTCATGTGTGTTGGATTACGTGTAGTCGTCGTCTAGGGAAGTAGTACTCGTGGGAAATGGTAATAATGGTCGAGGGTGTCCAAATGTTGGGCGAGTAGGTAATGAGCGAGGTTGTGGAAGTAGAGGAAATAGTAAGCAGACAGGGGTAACGTCGAACTAGGCAGGGTAGTCGCTTGACATGAGGATAGGGCTTAGTGTTACGCCTTTCAAAGCAACAATGAGGCAGAGGTGTCTGACGCAGTGATCACGGGTACTATTCTTGTCTGTGACTGGATGATTAATGTGTTATCTGATCCTAGTTCTACATATTATTTTGTGTCTTTGCAATTTTTTTCCAGATTTTGCTATAATTTTTTATTAACTTGATGTCCCCATCCATGTTTCTACCTAGTTGTAAGTTTGTCATTGTTACCCATGTCTATCATGATGGTCCTATTTTGTTTATGGGTTTTCAGACTTGGGTTGAGTTAGTCATTTTTTATATGACTGACTTTGATATAATCTTAGGTATGACTTGGTTGTCCTCTTATTACGATCTGCTTAATTGTAACACTAAGTTTGTAACTCTAGAAATTCAGGGAAGGGAAATATTAGAGTGGGAGGGGTGTACAAGCCTAGAAAGCTAAGATAATATCCTCTATTCGGGCTAGAAAATTGGCAGGGAAGGGTTGTTTGACTTATTTTACTTATATCCGAGATGTTGAGGTTGATTCTCCATCCATCTAGTCCATTCCAATGGTGTCAGAATTTAGAAAAGTGTTTCCTACTGATTTTAATGTTATGCCTCCGGATAGGGATATAGATTTTTGCATTATTTTATAGCTTGATACTTGTCCTATTTCCAACCCATGTATCGCATGGCCTCGATGGAATTAAGAGAGCTTAAGGCTCAAATCCAAGAGCTTTTTGACAAAGGATTTATTCATGCTAGCAGTTTTCCATGGGAAGCTTGGTTCTAGTTTGTTAAGAAAAAGGATGGTAGTATAAGAATTTGTATCGATTAACGACAAATGAATAAGGTCAATATTCGAAACAAATACCCTTTCACTCGAATATATGATATTTTTGAACAATTACAGGGTGCATCAATTGTCTCCGAAATTGATCTAAGGTCTCCATCATTTGAAAATTCGGCCTGAAGATGTGTCCAAGACGATATTTAGAACCCGCTATCGGCACTTTGAGTTTTTGGTTATGTCATTGGGTTAACTAATTTGCCCGCTGCTATTATGAGTTTAATGAATGGGGTGTTCAAGCCATTTCCTTATTAATTCGTTATAGTCTTTATTGATGATATTTTGGTCTATTCAAAAAGGGAGGACAGCATGCCTACCGTCTTCGTATTGTTCTAGGTGTTCTTGGGAAACAAAGGTAGTATGCTAAATTCTCTAAGTGTGAATTATGGTTGACTTTGGTTGCATTTTTTAGGAATGTAGTTTCAAAAGAAGGGGTTATGGTAGATCCTAAATAGATAGAGGCGGATGAGAATTGGGTTCGGCCTAGCTCTGTGATGGAAGTTAGGAGTTTTTTGGGGCTCGCTAGCTACTAACATATATTTGTGAAGAACTTTGCTTCTATTGCCACTCACTTGAAAATTTTGACCAAAACAGAGATACCATTTGAATGGACTGAAAATTTTGAAGAGAGCCTAAAGCTCAAGAATCTTTTGACCACCACACCCATTCTAGCATTACTAGTTGAAGTTAAGGATTTTATTATTTACTGTGTGCTTATTCTGGTGGGTCATTGTTGGTGACATAATACTCGAGAAATTGGGTCGTGACAAGTTGGTATCAGAGCCCCAGGTTCACCAGTCTCACTTGTACAAATATAATGTCTAGTAGAGTCTTGCGAATCGGTGCGGAGACATCATTAACTTATCTTCCAGAGTCTACAGGATGTGTTTAGGAAGATTTTATATTTTGTTTCACTTTTATGTAGCTTCTGTCTTATTGGTTCTTTGAAATCTCACTTGTTTCACTCTATCGTAGGATGTCTCGCACGCAAGGTCGGGGTAGGGCCACATTTCCAACCCCAAGGTCGGGGTAGGGCCACATCACCGGCCTGGGATAAGAAGGAGGAGCCTCATGCAACACATGTACCTCCAAAGCCAGTAGGGTCGGGGCCAGCCCAACAACCACCCGCACCAGTTGCAGCTCGTGATCTTCATGCTCTTCTGACTCAGATACTACCAGATATTAGGGAGATGCAACTGGCACCAGCTCCAGAAGCACCAACACCAGAAGCACCAGCACTAGCTCCTACTCCAGCGCTGTAGGGTCAGCCTCCCGCGGCTGCACCAGAGATTCAGCCTCCAATTGTTCCTATTGCCGGCCTGCCGGGCATAGAGGTCAGAGAGTTTCCACTGCGCGAGAAAAATACGCTCGGGGTATTCCAGAGGTTGGCACCGCCGATATTCTCAGCTTAGGGGCAATGGAGGAGGACGCCTATGAGTTTCATCTCACTTGAAAAAAGCATCTACACTCATTAGTCCTCTTGGAGTCGAAAAGAGACGAATGTATCGTTCATCGATTCCATGGTCCATCCAGTTGGATCGGCTTCTATCTTGGACTCAGTTCTCATAGGCTTTCTTGGCCCGGTTCATACCACAGAGCATTAGATATAGGCTTCGTGATCAGTCCTCTAGATTCGAGCAGCCATAGTAAATGAAGCTTTTCAAGTGGCTGCAATGATCGAGAAGTTAGCTCCTTTGTGGAACGATTTCAAGGATTATCTAAAGCACAAACGTAAGGAAATAAACCTTGAAGATCTTGTGATTAGCTTAAAGTTTGAGGAAGATTACAAAACCGCCGAAAAGAAGTCTCGTAAGAGTTATACAATCATTGAAGTCAATATTGTTGAAGAAGTTTCTAGCAAAGACAAGAAGAGAAAGAAGTCCAACACACAGACGTCAAAACAGGCCAAGAAGAAATTCAATGGCAATTGTTACAATTTTGGTAAGGTTTATCATAAGTCATCTGACTTTGTGCTCCAAGAAATGACAAAAACAAAGAGAAAGGCAAAGGAAAAAAGTCAAGCAAACATTGTGGAAGAGATGGTACATGCAAAAGACTTGTGTGAAATGATCTCGGAGTGCAATATAGTTGGTAATCCCAAGGAGTGGTTTTTCGACTAAGGTGCCACTCGACATATTTGCTCAGCGAAAGAAGCCTTTGCAATTTACACTCCTTCTTAGTTCGACGAAGATTGTTTCATGGGAAACATAACAACAACAAGGATTGCGTGAACTGGGAAAGTAATGTTTAAAAATGACATCCGGCAAGATGTTGACTTTGAACATTGTTCTGCATGTCCTACAATTAGGAATATTTTAGTTTTTGTTGCACTGCTCATTAAGAACGGGTTTAGGTGTGTCCTAGTTAGTGAAAAATCTGTAATAAGTAAGAATGAGATGTTCTTAGGAAAGGGCTACCTCAATGAAGGTCTCTTGAAATTTAATGTAATGATTGTTGACAGTATTGATAAGAATTCTTCTTCTATTTATTTATTGGAGTCAAATGATTTATGGCATGCCCGTTTGGGACATAATCATTACAAAGCCTTGCGAAAATTGGTTACTTTAGAAGTATTGGCCGATTTTAAATGCGATAAATTGAAATGCGACATTTGTGTGAAAAGTATGTCTGTTAAATATCCATACCAGTCGGTTAAAATAAATTCAAAACCTTTAGACTTAATGCACACATATATGCGATATGAAGTCGACACCATCTCGTGGTGGGAAAAAGTATTTTATAAATTTTATTGATGATTGCACTCGATTTTGTTATGCATATTTGCTTAATAGTAAGGATGAAGCAATTGATGCATTTAAGCAATACAAAAATGAAGTGGAGAACCAATTGAATTGAAAGATAAAAAATATTCAAAATGATAGGGGTGGAGAATACTAATCTCCTTTTGCAGAGATATGTTTGGAATATGGTATTATTTATCAAACTACTGCACCATATATACCACAGTCAAATGTTTTAGCGGAATGAAAGAATAGAACATTAAAGAAAATGATGAATTTCTTGTTGATCAATTATGGTTCACCGCGAAACCTTTGAGAGGTAGTCATCCTTACGGCTAATAAGATACTCAATAAGGTACCCCGTAGAAAAACACAATCAATTCCATATGAGTTGTAGAAAGGAAGGAAACTCAACTTGCAATATTTCAAAGTGTGGGGGTGTCTAGCCAAGGTAGAGGTTCCTTTACCCAAAAGGGTGAAAATCGGACCCAAAATGGTAGATTGTGTATTTATTAGATATGTTGTGAACAGTAAGACTTTCTGGTTTTGGTTCACAAAACTGATAATTTTGAGGTTAATGTTAAAACGATAATTGAGTCAGATAACACAGAGTTCTTTGAACATATTTATTCGTATAAAACGTAATGTGAGTCGACAAGTGAAAGACCTAAACTACCACACAAAGAATAAACGGAAAATACACTACCTAGTAAGGATCCTACGCGTAGCACTCGGCAACGAAAACCCACTTCTTTCAGACAAGAATTTGTGGCATAATCGTTTGAAAATGAGCCTTAAACATTTAAAGCAGTTATGTCTTAGTATGAGTCAACTTATTGGAAAAAAGCTTTCAATAGTGAGATCGAATCAATTTTAAGTAATCATACTTGGGAATTGTCTAATCTTCCTCAAGAAAATAAATATTTAGGATCAAAGTGGATCTTCAAAAGGAAAATGAAAGTCGATGGGACTATTGACAAATATAAGTGTAGACTTGTAGTCAAATGATACAAACAAAAGGAAGGTTTGAACTACTTTTACACATACTCTCAGTAACAAGGATAACATCAATTAGGATGCTAATAGCACTAGCGGCAATGTATGATATTAAAATTTACCAAATGGATGTAACGATTCTTAAATTGAGATTTGGAGGAAGAAATTTACTTGGAACAACCTAAAGGGTTTGTAGTACCCGGTAAAGAAGAAAAAGTTTGCAAACTTGTGAAATCGCTTTATGGGCTCAAGCAAGCACCCAAAAAATGGCATGTTAAATTTTACCAAACAATGTTAGCAAATGGATTCAAGATTAACGAATGTTATAAGTGTGTTTACCTTAAAACATTCTGAATCATGAAGTCATTGTTTGTCTGTATGCTGATGACATGTTAATAATGCGTAAAAATATTGATGATATAAATGCCACTAAGCGCATGTTGTCTAACAAGTTCCATATGAAGGACATAGGAGTTGTTGATTTGATCTTAAGGATCAGGATTCTCAAAACTCGTTAGGTACTAGCATTATCTCAATCTCATTATATTGAAAGAGTATTGCATAAGTTCAAGTTCTTGAATTTCAATGTTATCAAAACTCATATTGATTTAAGCTTTACATTTCAAAAGAATGAAGGTGAAAGTGACTTTGAATTGGAATATGCAGAGTGTTTGGAAGTTTGATGTATATTATGTATTGTTCGCGACTAGACATAGCATGTGTTATAACCAAACTGATTCGGTTCACTAGTAATCTAAATCAAACTCACTAGACTGCAATGAAATGTGTGTTGGGTATCTGAAAAGTACACAAGACTATGCTTTGCATTACAATAAATATCCTAACGTCATTGAAGGATATAGTGATGCAAATTGGATCGCCAGGTCCAATGAAGTAAAATCCACAAGTGGTTATGTGTTTAAACTTGGTGGAGGAGCAGTCTCTAGGAAGTTGTCCAAACAGACATGTATCGCTCGCTCCACCATGGAATATGAAGTTATTGCTTTTTTGATAAGGTTGGTGAAGAAGTTGAATGGCTCCGGAATTTTCTAGAGGATATTCCATTTTGGTCCAAACCTGTAGGACCTATTTGCATACATTGCGATAGTCAAGTAACAATTGGTAGGGCAGGGAGCGTCATGTGCAACGGTAAGTCTCGTCATATACGACAGAAACATAACACCATAAGACAACTGCTCTCTAGTGGAATTACCACAATTGACTCTATGAAGTCATGCGTTAATGTGTCAGATCTACAATGAAAGGCCTAGTGAGAGAGGCTGTTGAAAGATCATCTAAGGGGAAAGGTTTACGACTTAGGACAAGTTAGCATGCAGTAACTCTATCTAGAAAAGTGGACATCTCAAGAGATAGAAACAAGGAGAAAAATAAAGTTTTTACTCATGATTTGACATTTCAATCAAATCAATCCATTCTCATGATGCAGACAATATTCAGGAACAAGTTCAAGACTTTAAGGCTTGTTAATGAGTTAATAAAGCTTAAGGTTTTTAATAATTTGCTAAGTTTGGCAGATTTGACCAAATAGCGTATCTACGAGATTACATGGTTAGAAATCATCTATGTGAGTGTGAAATGTAAGCCGCTTCAAAGAGAATTTTATGTCAAAGGCCTATTCTGTGTACACTCATGAAACCAGGAGGTGTTCATGGCTGAAACGAACACAACCGTAAGAACCATAAACAGTAAAGGGTTAATTGTGTGACACATAGTTGTCTAGGTATACACCAAAGATCGACTGTTCAAATATATCGCATCTACCTATTGATAGAGTATATACGACATATGTTTACTACGAAAAGTTCAACGGGAAACCTACTTATCCAGATGCAATTGATCGTTGCTTGCAAAGTACACACTTTTTCGCACATTCTTATGTTCTAAAAATTCCCCATTCATGTTATGGATTGTTTGGTATACATCAAGATTTAATGGGAAATGCAGGGAACATGAAAAGAGAGGAACTTGAAAAGTTGGGAACTTGAAAAGTCCTCTTATGCTTTGGTAAAATGACATTTTTTCCTCAAATGTGGTGGAAAGAAAATTAGGAGATTAAATATAGAAACACTCGTATTACTTGTTAAAAGGGTTGGAAAGAGGGCCCCCCTAGCGCTGTCGTCATTGCTCGCTCCGCTCAGCTTCAGCTTTGGAAAATGATCGATCGACAGATTATGTTTTGGACAAAGTTTCATTTAATTATTTATTTAATTAAATTACATTAAATTAAATGGCCAAAACTTTTAAATTAATAAGTTAATTGACTGACCCGACTCGGATCCGCACGCGACCCATTTTATTTAAATTTTTCCCATTTTTTTGAATTTCCCACCATTGGAAGTGATTGTTCTGAAAGGTTGAAACTTTTTGAAATAACCGTGACCGTTGAAAGATTGAAACTTTCATGAATGGTCGTGTTGATTCTGAAAGGGTTGCAATGTTTCAGAACTTGTTCCTCTTGCCTATAAATACATTGATTCTTTAGATTTTTTCCTTACGAATTTTGGTGACTTCTTCTTCTTCTGCACAAAATTTCTTCGTTAGTTTACTACTGTTGAGTGGTTCGCTGACGCCAGAGTTTTGGGTATCAATACATTGGTTATTAATATCATTTTTATCTTAGGAGGACATATTCCGAAATCAAAACTCGGATACTAGAGGGGAATAATTTCCTTAAGGAGACAATGTGTATTCAGTGTGCTTGATCTTTTTCCATTCTAATTTTCTAGATTCTTGTATGTTTACAGATTTTAGTTTTTTGTGAATTAATTTCATTCATCTTTCTTACTAGTTCATTAAACTTTGGTAATTTCGTGCTTCTGCAAGGTTTTGTTGAAATCGGTAATTCTATTTTTTAAACACAGATTGACAACATAATTCACTTCTCATAGTAACAAAGATCCATGAGAATATATGAGATCTGATAACGACAAAATTGATATACAAGTGAATGTCTTAATAGACTATAGAAATTATCACTTCCTAGCCTAAACACTTATTATTTCATATATTGATAGTTTTCTATACAATTATTGACGGAGGAAAATTATACAATCTTAATCATCCCCAAGTCTAGTAATTTTTTCTCAAAGTTCTCTCTACGTAATGCCTTTATAAAAATAATAACAACTTTTTCCTCAGTGGAGTAGAACATTATTGATATGTGACCATTCTCTACATTATCTCACAAAAAATGGTATCTCATGTGTTTTCTTCGTTTATGTCGCACGAAATTCTTTGCTTTATTAATAGCACTAGTATTGTCACATAGATAGGAATCCTACAAAAATTTAAACCAAAATCCAACAGTTGTTGTTTGATAATAACAATTGTGCACCACATGATCAATCTGCAACATATTAAGCCTCAGCAGTAGATAAGGCTACAAAATTTTGTTTCTTGGTGGACCAGGATATCAAACATGTTTCAAGGACGTGAGCCATACATGTGGTACATTCCTTGTTGACCAAATATCGAGCATAATCAGTATCTGCATAACCAACAAGATTAAAGTTGCAGAAGATTCTTTGCTATATTAATAGAACTAGCATTTTTCACATAAGATAGGAATCCTACCAACATTTAAACCAAAATCAAACAGTTGTTGCTTGACCCATAGCAATTGTGCACCACATGATGCACCCGCAACGTATTCAGCCTCAACAGTAGACAAGGCTAATAATTTTTCTTACTTGGTGGACCAGTATATCAAACATGTTCCAAGGAAGTGAGCCATACCTGTGGTACATTTCTTATTGACCATGTATTGATCATAATCAGCATCTGCATAACCAACGAGATAAAAAAAATTTACTTTGGAGTACCAAAGTCCCAGATTAGTGGTTCTTTTGAGATACCTAAAAAATCTTTAATCAGATTTAAGATGATATTCTTTTGAATTTGCTTGAAACCTTGCAATAAAACCTACACTAAACACAATATCAGGTCTACTTGCAGTAAGGTATAGAGAGAATCATTCCCCTGTACACCTTTTGCTTAACATATGCACATGTTTCATCCATATCCAGCTTAGTAGTAGTAGCAATAGGAGTATCAATTTCCCTTGTTTCATTCATGTTGAATTGTTTGAGAAATTCCTTCACATACTTTTGTTTATGAATCAATGTACTTGTGGGTGTTTGCTTGATTTGTAATCCAAGAAAGAAATTAAGTTCAACCATCATGCTCATTTCAAACTCTCCAGTCAAAGTTTAACAAACTCTTGAGTCATCATACTATTTGTAGATCCAAAGATTATGTCATCATCATATTCCTGCACAATCAACAAGTCTTTGCCATTATTTTTTTTTTTAGAAAAAGAGTGTTCTTGATTTACCTCTTATATGACCATGGTCTAGTAGAAACTTGGATAGCCTTTCATACCATGCTCTTGGAGCTTGCTTTAGCCCATACAAAGCTTGTCTAATTTATAGTCATGATCAGGGAACTCAATATTTTGAAAACCAGGTGGTTGTTTTACACGTTCTTCTTCTCTCAAATATTTATTCAAGAATGCACTCTTCACATCCATTTGATAGAGAGTGAAATATTTAAAACCAAAAAATGCAATGAGTAATCGAATAGCTTCAAGTCTTTCTACAGGAGAAAAAGTCTCATCATAGTCGATTCCCTCGTCCTTATTGTACCCCTGAACCACCATCATTGCCTTGTTTCTATATACCAATTTAGTTCCAATCACTATTCTCCCTTCCGGTGGTGGAACAAGCACTACTGAAAAACTGCCAAAAAGAGACAGATAAAAGCGATGGATATGCGAAACAATTTTGTTCGTCGTTTTTTGGCATGAAACTTTTCCAAAAGCAATGCACAGCGTCACAAACTGATTTTTTTTTTTGAAACTTTTTTAACAAAAGTGACGGACTCCGTCTATATGATTTAATTATATTTAATTTCCACAATGCAACGCAGTACGCCGCTTTTGTGATTTTTTGTTTTGAAAATCCCACAAAAGCGACGGACAAAATGACACTGTCCATCGTTTTCTGGAAATTATTTTTGTAAAAACCCAGAAAAGCATTTGTCCGTCGCTTTTCTGCATTTTTAGTTTGTGCTCCTCACCTTCAATGCAAATACAATTCAACCCAACAAACACACAATTATATATACCCAACAAACACATTTTCATAAACATTATACACAACGTTATACAATGATGTTTTTATATGTCTAGTACCCCTTTTGTCTTGCTTTGAATTATCACTACCATTTATTTTAAATTTTTATTGTGAAACAAGATAACTCTAACCAGATTGATCGAGAGAGTGGGGGAAAGAAAATTGACAGAGCTATACTAAAGAATATGCTAGATATATTTGCTGAAGTTGGAATGGGGTCAATGGATTATTATGAGAACGATTTTGAAGATGCAATGCTCGAGGACACTACAACTTATTATTCTTGCAAAGATTCTAACTACACATGAATCTTCAAGGATCCAAGTAGAAGATTTTCAAGAATAATAAGACGCAGTGTCCTCGAGCATTGTAACTTCAAAATCATTGTTATAAAAATATATTGACCACACTCAAATTTACAATTATATATAGCACATTCTTTAGTAGAGCTGTGTCAATTTTCTCTCCCTCACACTCTCAATCAATCTTGTTAGAGGATTAATGTTGCTCTATAGAAAGATAAAAAGAAATGGTAGTGATAAATCAAACCAAGACAAAAGGGATAGCAAAGATATAACATCTCTGGCTTTTCCAATCTGCTATTGGTTGATTTTAAATAGGAAACAGTTACTAGTACGATATTACGTGTGACCCACTTTATGTGATACTCTTTTCTTTTTAGTCATTCCCAAAACGTACATCTTTCCATATTTAGTAAAAATTTAACTTCAAATTTCTTGTTTTACCTTATATCCATAAAATGTCAATAGTTTAGTTTATACCAGAAGTTTCAAAATTCCTTCTCTTTCTCTTTTAATCAATTTTTTTTCTATGGTCATCTATTAAAACATATACACCTGAGTTCAGCTCATGTATTCTATATTGATTTTGGTAATTATGTTTTCTTGGTTTTTCCTCTTCTAGAATTTGTTTTTCATTTTGACACTACACTCAACTGCCGCCACATCTTACGAAGAATGACTAAAATCAGGTAAAATAATTTAATATGAGCACTATCACGACGAAATTATTCCTAGCACATGATGAAAAGTTGAGAGGCTCCTCCGATTCAATCGGATAAAGCAAATTATGTGAACGATACTCACTACAAATATCAATGATACAGTTTCAAAGGTCAGAATATCTGAGTGAATGCATATCATAAAAAGGGACCTGGTAGTATAACAGAGGTAATTATAGTCAAGGTTAATAGGGATACAACAATATCTTTTGAAATAAAAGTTAACATTTTTACATACCTCCTATAGGGAAGAAATGTAATTCACAATAGTGGTGAATGAATCTTGAGATTGCTTTACAGAACTAAGGGAAGACATATGCAAAAGTTTTCACCAAGTCTAAGATGATCAGCCCCCATAGTGCCTCTATCCAAAAACATGGAATGCAAATGAGAGAGATCACAAGAGAGAAAAAACCCCTCATAGGGCAACTTTCAAGAAACACTATTGAGTATCTATCTCATTTCATGCAAATCATCACTTGGAATAGCAGGTTTCTCCCGAAAGAAGTAGAAAAAGTTTTAGATGTTGAACATACTATAATTATGATTACCAAGAAAAAGTCATCCCACGAAAAAGATAAAATTGACTCGCTGGTTTTGCTCTATTGCTTAAGTAGATGAAGTAAAAAAGAAGGAAGATTTGGGACCTTTCACCATTGGCAATCATGAGTTTGCTAGTGTCTAGTGTGATAATTGGGATAACATCGACTTGATTCCTTTGGCTGTTGATAAACATTCCTGTCTATGTAAGACATAGTTCTATCACGTTTAGTTATACTGTATGACGTAAATAATCATGTCTGTAAATATGCTACAGATCTTCGTGTTTTTCTTTTTCAGTATGTTCATTATAAAGACTAGATTTTTGGAAGATTTTCTCTTTTTTAAGGTAGTAATTTATTGGGAAATCATTATTAGAATGATCTTGATCATGCATGGTTCTCTTCGCTGTTATGATTTCGCACCCATTTTCCCCCCTTCTTCTTGTTTTTCCGGCACTTCAATCACTTGTGCATTAACAAAAATAAATAAAATCTTGTAAGTACCACATAATAGATAGCTCCATTAAATGGATGATGACATAACCCAACAACATGGTTGTGGGATTCACAAGATTCCAGAGGACAACATTAATACTATTCCTTATCAGTAAGAGTAGAATGAAGGGGCGGGAATCAAAGTGGGGGACCCCTCTACCACCTGTGTCTATCTCCTGTCAAGTATGCTCCCTAGACATAGACTACGTACAGGGTAGTACTCTTGGAAAGATAGAATATCACCGCGTGAACATAACATGTAATGTTGTTACGACTGTAACTCTAGAAGGATCGACCACTATTCTAAATATAGTAAGGCGAAGAACTGTTGTTCAGTGGAGCGCCGGAGTGCGGAGGTTGTTCCCATCATTGAAGTCAGGGTGTGGGACTGAGATTTCTGAACGAGAGAGAATAAAAGTGCTTAGTTTCGTTGGAAACACCAACGCAAATATCATATTGACTTTTTCTTGCCCTACTTCTAAAGATAGATAGAAAGGGTTGGAGAGAATTTCAGAAAGTTATTCTCTCCTTTCTAAAACTGCGCAAGGCGTCTCCCCAGAACAAAGCCCACCCCTCTTTTCCCCCTTTTAATGAAGGACACTCGCCTCGCTTCCTATTCATTTGTGGGTCTGGTCCCAATATTTTTTTTCAATTTCGAGAATCAACCAACGGAAAAATCCGTAGACCAGGTGACTCACAACCTCCCTCTCGCCCAAATAATGAAATAGGATGAATCAAATCAATAAGCTTTTTGACTGATTCGGGGCGCAGCGAAGCCAAATTCAATCAAGGAAAGGGGGCTTACTTTTCCTGAGGCTGATTCATCCTATTCAAATTTAGCTATGCTAATGGAAGAGGAAAAGTTTTGAGATGAGATGGACCCCCAAGAGATGAGCGAGAACCCCCAATTGATTAAGGGTCGCACTCTTTCCCGCTTAGTGGACGAAATCTTCTCTCCTTTTTGAATTCTTTCTCCCACATACCCTTTTTGACCTCTTTTGCCGAGGAGGAAAGAATAATCTTCCAAGCGGACAGAGACCTAAATTTCCATTAGATTCATTCGTAAGCTTGCTTTGTTGCAGCAAGATGATCAGTCAGAGAGTGCTGGAGAGAAGAGAAAGCGGTAAAAACCTCTCTTATTCGATCACCGAGAAGTCGGACGACTCTTTAGTAACCCAGGGTGATCCGACCCCTTCGACGCTTTTTTTGTTGTATACCCCCTCCATCCTTCGGAGGTGAAAGAAAGGGTACTCACATTTTAATACATAGTAGGGCCACAGAACGCTAAAAGGTGGGGAACAAGAGTTGTCACGATAGAAAAGAGAAAAAAAGAAATGACTATAAGGAACCAACGACTCTCTCTTCTTAAACAACCTATATCCTCCACACTTAATCAGTATTTGATGGATTATCCAACCCCGAGCAATCTTAGTTATTTGTGGGGGTTCGGTTCGTTAGCGGGTATTTGTTTAGTCATTCATATAGTGACTGGCATTTTTTTAGCTATGTATTACACACCTCATGTGGATCTAGCTTTCAACAACGTAGAACACATTATGAGAGATGTTGAAGGGGGCTGGTTGCTCCGTTATATGCATGCTAATGGGGCAAGTATGTTTTTCATTGTGGTTCATCTGCATATTTTTCGTGGTCTATATCATGCCCGTTATAGTAGTCCTAGGGAATTTGTTCGGTGTCTCGGAGTTGTAATCTTCCTATTAATGATTGTGACAGCTTTTATAGGATATGTACTACCTTGGGGTCAGATGAGCTTTTGGGGAGCTACAGTAATCACAAGCTTAGCTAGCGCCATACCTATAGTAGGAGATACCATAGTGACTTGGCTTTGGGGTGGGTTCTCCGTGGACAATGCCACCTTAAATCATTTTGTTAGTCTTCATCATTTACTCCCCTTTATTTTAGTAGGCGCTAGTCTTCTTCATCTGTCCGCATTGCATCAATATGGATCCAATAATCCATTGGGTGTACATTAAGAGATGGATAAAATTTCTTCTTACCCTTATTTTTATGTAAAGGATCTAGTAGGTTGGGTAGCTTTTGCTATCTTTTTTTCCATTTGGATTTTTTATGCTCCTAATGTTTTGGGGCATCCCGACAATTATATACCTGCTAATCCGATGTCCACCCCGCCTCATATTGTGTCATAATGGTATTTCCTACCGATCCATGCCATTCTTCGTAGTATACCTGACAAATCGGGAAGTGTAGCCGCAATAGCACCAGTTTTTATATGTCTGTTGGGTTTACCCTTTTTTAAAAGTATGCATGTACGTAGTTCAAGTTTTCGCCCGATTCACCAAGGAATATTTTGGTTGCTTTTGGCGGATTGCTTACTACTAGGTTGGATCGGATGTCAACCTGTGGAGGCACCCTTTGTTACTATTGGACAAATTTCTCCTTTAGTTTTCTTCTTGTTCTTTGCCATAACGCCCATTCTGGGATGAGTTGGAAGAGGAATTCCTAATTCTTACACGGATGAGACTGATGACACCTGATTAGTGAGAAATTCTTACACCAATCATTTACGAGTGGGTATTACACCAAGAATTTACAAGCGGATTGAGGAATGAAGGGAGAGGAATTTGAATAGAAAGAAAGAGACGTATTTCAAATTAGAGTAAGGACACGCTAAGACATTCCTTTTCGTTCTTTTGATATGCTTACTTTGAATAAAGAGAAAAAAAAGAATAGATAGGCGGAAAGGCTTTACACAAGACCACAGAGAGAGAGAGCCTTCGCTTACCTGCTTAACCGTACCGTCCTATCGTACCTATATAGCCTTTCCTTCAGTTATATCCAGTTTCAGTTCTGCTTCCAACTACCGATGGGAGAAGGCTTGGACGTATAGCAAGATTAAATAAGAGGTATTGCATACGGGAATGATATATGAAATGAAAGGTTGGAAACAGAGCTGGAGATGAGCGCTAGCCAATGGTTAAGACTTCAGAAAGCACCTTAGCAATTACCAGTAATGCCCCTATCGACCTCAGTCTTGTTTTTTGCTAGCTTGAGTTCATAACTTTACTATTTATCATTAAACGTAGAATATCCCGACTTCGCTAGCCAGAAGAAATAGACATATGAGCGATCGATTATCGACAGAGCTCGACCGATTAGATCGGGAAGAAGAGAAATAAAGGTCAATCCGAAAGGCCTTCGCAGAGCTGAGCTTTAGGGGGTAATACTTTTTGTGGTCTTGCACATGGAAAAGTCAAGTATTGCGGGCTTGAGGAATATTTGCTTCAAGGAATGCTTTCAAGCTAGGAATTTAAGCACGAATATCTTTATTTGACAATTAGCTGGAAGTCGGGTATGCCTATTCAACATAGACTAAGGCGCTGGGTAGATCGTAGATTGCCGAGTATGAATTCGATTCTAAGTCGGAGAATGCCCATGAATAGGGTCTTATTATAGAATTCGCAGTTTAGAAAGTATCCCTAGACAGATCATTACTAAGAGGAGAGATGGGAATTTCTTGCTAATCAGGTGCTATCATCGTATTATAATGATTATTCTGACGTCAAAGCAGACGGGACTACCAATCCCAGAGTGAATTAACCTTTTCTACACTACCACCTTAGTTTACTAGACCTTGGAGAATTGGCTAGTTACCCTCACTCCGCATGGCGCCCTAGCTACGTTTTGTCTTTTTCCTACGAGACCTTATAGTTTCCCAGCCTTTCTCCGCCTACATGCCCCCCGAAATGAGATTGGCTTTTTTCTTGAGGAAGGTCCATCCGCTTTTTTTTGTGAATAAGACTAAGGCGTGAGCGAGGGTCTCTTTATGGTGATCTTTCACCATCTTCCTTTTGTTTTGATTGGCCTATATCTTTCAATCTGTTCAATCGCTATTCCCACAGTCCCTTAGTCCCGTACCGACTGTCGGTCTATCTCATATTCGCAGAAGAATGAACTTGCTTAATGCCATACCGAAAGTGTAATTAAGTAGGCGGCTGGTCATAGAATAGTCTATTCAGTAAGTGCTGTTGCAGTTGTAGAACCATTGGCCATTGATTCTTCCTCGCAAACCCTTCAACCCCGCTGTCTAGCTCTCTCGTAGTCCAAAGCTAATTTAATCGTATCCGCCTTTGAGGAAAAGACCGAATAAGTCTTTGAGCCATCCTAATAAATCCTCGTAGGTAATGCTCTTGGTTTGCCTTCAATCAGTTTATCAGCCAAAGGCTTCTCTCTATTACCTGTGTTGTAAGCTTTCCAGTCTTTGAAGTAAGGTTCAATGCTAGGAAAAAAGCTTTTGCTTTGCGGGTCTATCACCCTTATTGATTTAGTTAGGAATTTTTTTATATGAGTATGCCCCTATCCCGTAAGCCTTCCATCGTTGCAAGCCCCTTTCATTCGGCCCAAGCTTTCTTTCGATTACGTCTGCTTCCGTTTTTGTTATTATGTTAGCCTTAGTTAGTCGTTTAGTCAAAGCCGTATGTATGACCCTTTCGAATCATTCTATCATTCGATGTAGGAGCTGGGGTTGCGGGCAAAGAACTATTGGTATAGCGAGTTCATGTGCTTGCAGTTGGGTTACTACCATCCCCCTAACCATTAGTATCACACTCTGTGAAGTGTCTCTCTGGTATTGGGATAACTTCAAGCCCCTTAGCTCGCTTGTATCGGGGGGAGCTTACTTCACTTCTTTTCTTAAGTCACTTGCCAGGAGTGAAAGAAGCAGATAAGAGCATCATCACCTTACTTAACAAAGGGCTTATGCGAAAGAGCACCGCTTCCCCGAGATAATCCGCTTTCTAAAATCCTACTTTATTGCTCTACCTCTTGACTCATAAGGCACTGAAATTGGATAGGTTCACGCTTAGGCCTGGTTATGGAAACTCTTTAAGCATAGGAAACTCCAACTTAAACAGGAACCGGCCTGGAACTATATGTAAGGGAACTCTCATCCACTCGCTGCAAGGAAACATCTGGATTGGCTTTTCTAACTCTCTTTAAAAGAGACTGCTTTCAAATTCACTTGCCCTAGAACCTGC
>CM040618.1:72256690-72308721 GCA_022817965.1 Solanum lycopersicoides | reverse complement strand
GGATAGTTTGCCCTGAGTTAGGATACGGAGTTGGAAGAGAATGGCAGTATATCAGTTCATATCATCAAAAGGCCAAGATCTCCATAAATTCAATTATTTTGCCTCTCTTTGCTTCTGAGGCAGTTTCAAGTTTAAGTCGATTCTCGAGGTTCCAGTTAAAGGTTCACTCCTAATCCGCGATCTTATTAAAGGAGGAAGTAAACAGATCAAGGTTTCTACGTACTTCCGTTATAAAGGGTGCGGGCAGGGAGACGGCGGGGAGGCCGGCTCCACATGACCACGGTTGGTTGCCGAAGATGACCCCTCGCCTTGGTCTCCAAATAAGTTTTTCTAATAGTCAAAAGCACCTTAAAACCACGAATAAGTTGGAGATGAGGGTGATGAGTTGGGATCCTTTAAGGCGGGGTCACGGGGTTTATGGTCTTCTTACTTTATGTTTCAGAGTCAATTGATCCTTCGATCAAGTCCTAACTAGAAATATCTTAAGAGAAGAAAAAAAATCATTTGGATTCGAGGCGAAGCCCCTCTCCTTAGAGTCAAGTGGCTTCCAAGCCCTCTCTGCCGTTACGGAGTTTCTCTGCTCTAATCTCCGAAATAGAAGGTCAGCTGACTAAGGAGTTAGTAATTGATTCATGCAAAAATGCTCCTTTGCAGTTGGAGTAAGGAATTGTCTACCTCATCACCCGAAGAGCAGTGGCTCTGTTGTTTTGGCACGCCTACAGAGAGAGACTCCAAAGTACCGACGCTCAATCGAAAGAAAGAGCAATCAAATATATGATTAACTCATGCCCTAGGAATCCTAAACACAGAGAGAGGGTACGAGCTAATCTTTTACTAGAGGGAAATCTGGCGAAAAGTATAGAGCGTGCGTGCTACGCTCTCGCCTCTTTCCATCCGCGAAGCTGAGGCAGGAGAAAAAGCGTAATTCCCCGGTGTCATAGGTTACCTTTCTATCTTCCTCCCCCGTGACGTTCCCAAAGCGATCGCTATCCTTTTCTTGCTTTCTTCTTGTCTATCATTTCTATAGAACGGCTTTATATTAGGTATAGTTTATTAGGATGAAGCGTTAGTAGATATAGCAAGTGTGCCGGGGATGCGGCTCGGGTATAGTAGGTCTGGACGCCTAGCATGAAAGAGCCTTCTCTGGTAGCAGCACTATACCTTAGTATGTCTCTATCTTCCAGTCTATATAAAACGTAGTTAGCAGAGGTCAGTCTGTCTGGAGTTTCCTCGCATAAAGGACTACTTTTGCATTGGCTCTCTCTCATTAGGTAATTACCGAGGCGAAAGCTGCTCTCTCGGAAGTAAGTTTCCTCACCACCTTAGTGGGACTAGTCTAAAAAACTTTCACTTGAACTGCCAAGACTCGATTTGTTTGCGGGAAGGCCCTTCTAAAATTATGTTTAACGTCCCTTTATTACTTTCCCGATCGGCGCCTCGAGTCGGTAGATGGGCTCCGGGGCATTACTACCACGGCTACTATCGACCCGAGCACAAAGAAGGAAAATAACGGACTAAAGCGAGGAGTTCATTAGCCATACATAGTTAAGGAGAATGGGGGTCAACCTCTTTCATGACCCATGGCCCCAGTGTGTCACTTGGTTAGCATTTGTAGAACAAAATAAGTATGGCTGGTTTTTCGATAGGGAAAGAGACAGGGGAGGGGGAGTTGGCTGTAATTAAGACAATTCGGATGGACGATATGGATTTTTCGAGATAGTTAACCACTTTTTTTACCGTGAGAGGGCTGAAAAAGAAGCTGGACCTACAGGGAGAGGGAGGTCATTCAGAACCCGCTGGCTCCAGAATGGGGGAGGCGGCTCCAGAGGCGCTGCCGCAGGCGCCAGCACCGACATAAATTGCCCACCCCGCTCCTGATCAAAAAGAGCGTCCGAGACTTCGAAGGGACATTCACACTTTGATTCGTGAGCAACTTCACGAGAACATTGTGAAAGGGGGAAATGGTGGATGTCCGTGCACTTTCCAAAAATGACGGAAATATAGTCCAGTGCCGCGAAGGCGATAATGTCTTACGATCTGGAGATCTCCACGGAGACGGATACGGAAACCTCCGCAGATGGGTGTAGAATATAAGGGGGACCTTTCTCTCCTAAAGTTACTCATTAGGGAATACCGTCCATATTAGTCTGTCTGCCGCTTTCTTTCATAACAAGCCGTTATTCCCGGCTGGCATAGAAGTCTCTTGCGCGGGCGAATGAGATGCATTTCTGGTACTAGTGGTATTGGACAAGCTCTAAGGTAATAATCTCTTTCTTATTTCTGTAGTTATTTCCCATGACGACTAAGAACTGGCAAATCCAAAATTTCACTTCGAATTTCGGACCTCAACATCCTGCTGCTCATGTGTTTCACGATCAGTATTGGAAATGAACGGAAAAGTGGTGGAACGCGATGAACCTCATATTGGATTACTCCAGTGCGGCACGAAGCCGCTGATGCCGAGTCGGCTCCTATGCCGCTAGCTATGCCCTACTTGGTCCCCTACCCCGGCACGGTGGATGTTCCGTAGCACGTCATGAGCACCTGGCTAAGGGGCGGTTGAGCAACTCAAGCGAACCGCCTTACCTTATTCCAACCTAGGGACAGAAGGGAGAATGTTGTGAAGGTGCCCTCGTTATCCATACCTCCGGTCGGATGAATGGAGGACAGACCGACCAGGTTTTCACGAGCTTTGGCGGGTTTTGGAGTGCCTATCAAGGGCGCTAGCGCATACCCCGAGGTGATCATCACCACCTGCACCTCACATCTCGGCACAGTGGAACGTGTAACCCGCCTGCTGTTCCATTCAACTACATATGTTCCTTTAATCCATAGCTTAAAAGAACGCAGCAGCGAGGGACAACCCGCCCATACACCCAGCGGGGAGGATGGCACTACTGGCAAAGACCGTCTGGCGAAAATGCCGCAGGCGCGAAGCGTGGTAGGCCTGCACCGGGGGAGCATACCATAGGGAGGAAAGGGAGCCCGGACGGTGGAAGATCCAGGTGAGGCCGGGTCATTTGACGGAAATGGAAGGCTTTTCCCTATTAGAGAAGGCCCTATGGAGTAAGGGGAAGTGGATGAATTCTTGGAAAAAGAGGGAGCGAGCCTATATAAAATAGAAAATGAAATAAAGAAAATTCCATGAATAGATAGAGTCAACGGTACGACAGACAGCGCTGCCTACACGCGAATTAGCTTCCGAGGTGGAGAAGTCTCAATTTCACTACAGGATTTGCGAATGAATGCTGGGCTGGGCCACCTCGAATGGCGTGAGCCGCATGCGGGGAGACCCTCACGTACAGTTTTTAGGGGGATCTGGTCGAAAAACCGGCCGACGCCCACCCGACTAGAGGGACTGAGAAATTAATTGAGTACAAAACTTATCTTCAAGCTTTACCTTATTCTGATCGTTCAGAGGGCGATCGCGGGGTCACTGAATGAAGTCTTTCGTTTCTTTCAGAGGTGCTTACCAGCAGCGAGGCAGAGATGACTAAGTGACATATGGAATATGGCAACGACAACAGCATGTCGTAGAAAGAGATAACAGGTGGAGCCAACGACCCACTAAGACTAACCAATCTACAACTACATCCCCGAGCGGCAGTCAAACGGGGGCGTGAATGGAGATGCCAGCGGAATGATCCGCCGGACAGAGGCTAGGGCTGCTTCCTTCCAACCGCGTCCTTCCTTGTGTGTCGGATATATAAAGTGAGTGCACCGGAAAAGAACGAGAACTGGATCGATCTATTCTATGGTGAAGCATCCGAAGCATAACTGCACACTCACACGATCTTTGCCGAGAGATAGGAGCATTCGGTGGAACCGGTGAACTACACTTGCTTCTGGATAGATGTGTGGGACAAAGGGCTCGTGGTACCTGCTGCCCACCTTTCCTCCTCTGCTTTGAGAACCGTGTGAACGGAGAGTGGGTAGAAGAGAAGGAGGTCCTCATACGGAGTCGCACACTTACTTGAGCAGTGTGGGAGACTGGGGAATGGGTCGAATAAACTCCCCTAGGGCCGGAAAAATAACAGACGAAGGTTTACTTCGATGGGGGTTTGATTGGTCATTTTTTTCTTAGTGATTGGAAAGGAGGGCGCCTGGGTATGTTATTGAAAGGGGAGGCGGAAGCATCGAATGACGAAGAGAGGCGGCTCGGCAGGGAAGGAATGGGAAATCGTCAAGTATGACTTCTTTGTTGGCGGAACGAAGGTCTAAATAGCGAGAGTGATTCTCTGAGCCGGTCTAGATTTCCAATGCCTCGGGAAACTGGTCGAGATAGATGACAACACCTTTTTCCCCTCTTCCTTACCGGTAGGGCAAT
The DNA here is from genome assembly GCA_022817965.1 of Solanum lycopersicoides. Lineage (NCBI taxonomy): Eukaryota > Viridiplantae > Streptophyta > Magnoliopsida > Solanales > Solanaceae > Solanum > Solanum lycopersicoides. The sequence continues at coordinate 72,304,394 of CM040618.1, read as the reverse complement.
CTTCTCTTATGGCCTTCACCCCCCGCCCGAAAATAGAGAACCAAGCCCCTTTCTGATCCATTCTTTTCTGCAAGCAGGGAGGATCCAGAGCGTTGCCCCTCCTATTCGAGGCCGGATGGCTGTGCCCCACAGCACCCAACCTTCCTTTTACTCTTCCTTCGGTTTGCCTCCATGAACGCGCCACTTAGGAGCCCTACTCATATTCCAAAGGCACTACTTCAATTCAAGCACAAGCCCCCCATTCTATTGCATAACTTAAAAAAGCTATAAACAAAGTACCAAAGTGGTTGCGGGAACGATACGCTTTGGTTACCGGCGAAGGCTTCCAAAGGCGACAAGCTTTCCAAACTAGTTGTTACCTTACGCTGCCATTTTTCCAATTTCGTATCTAGCCTAAGATAGGTGTTGTAAAATGTTCTTACAAAGTATTAACAAATATAACTTCCTATTTATAACTAATAACGGGATTAGGTACAAGTATCCTCTAGACTATGACCAAAATTTCAGCTACATACCATAACTAAACTAAGGTTCTTTATCCCCTCAAACTAATTTATTTTATAATTTAAACACCTTTTGGCTTACGTAAAACAATCTGTGACTCCATGGATTTGAGGCGCGTGGGAGATGTTTGCATGCTACGTTGGCAAAAAATGTGTACAAAATTACAAAAATAGGTTCGTGCTGTAATAGGACTTTAGTGTACTTAAGATGTGACTCTCAAATTCTAATTATAGTTTAAAGGGGTACTTGTGTCTTATCCCCAAAAAAATTGTAAAATTTATTTAAATTATTTGGAGTTATCTTGCAAATGTTATTTTCTTCCGTGATGAATGCAGATTTTTTAGTATTCTGAGATTTTTTTAAATAACAGAAAATTCTAAAACTTGAGGTTCTTGTAGGAAATTGTATAATTCTATAATGTATGATCGCATAATTTTATATATAGGAGTAAAAGAGTATTCATCATAAACTTGAGAGGACATAAAAATATGATCGCATAAAAGTTACATAGAATTAGTAAAGAGATTCAATGTATACCTCGTGAGTTTTTTTATATTCAATGGTTAGGGTTTGACATATTCTTGATGTTTTATAAAAAATTACTTAATGAGTAGAACTTCATATAAATTGATTATCAAATTTAATCGAAAAATGAAGAAAAATAAAGAGTTTGACGATGTTTATAAGGCCATAAGTTGTTGATAAATGAAGGAAAAGAAAGAGGTTGGTAACATTTAATTTGTGACGTTTGTATTCTAAGGATGATAAAAAAATTATTATTTAATGTTCCCTTACATAGTTTGTCATATATTTATTTATTGTAGGAAAAAAATTGTATTCAATTTATATATATATACACACACACACACTATTTTTTAAACTCTAAAATATCTTTTCAAAAATAAAACACTAACTTTTTCTTTACTAATTTGTATTGGTCGTCCCTATTTTTGTTTGAAGAACTGATTTTGATTATAATTTTTTGAAAAAATATATAAGGTATTTTAGTCATTTAGCATTACTCCAACTTCTCTATGTTTTTATCAAATACTTCAACTGCTTATTACCAGTTTAATCAGATCTATTCAAACTTGTAACAAATTCTTAATAATAGTAACCTCCACTTACACTTAAATGTTGTTCACTTCTAATTGATCAATTCAAACAAGCTTTTAATTGAATTTTAAAGTCAAATTATCTACACTTCGTCGTACTTGATGATCATAATAAAAAATTGTGATGGTAAATTATTTTACGATGATAACATAGTGTAACACATTAAATGTAATAGGTTAATATTAAATAAATTCTTATAGTTTGGCGTTGTTGAAATTTTTTACCTCTACAAATTTTCTTATAAAAAAGGTTTGTTAATAAAGAGAGTTAACATGTCGACTAGCTATATTATTGAAAAAGTATGATCTATTTTAGAACAACATATAAAGATTTATATTTACTATTTTACTTTTTCTATCTTTAAGGATAATTAGGAATAACTATTGATTCCACAATATGTTTTTCAATAGAGTTGCACAAGGGGCTTGCACTAAAAATCAGCACAAAAATATTTGTTCAGGCTCTATCAAGCCAAAAAGGCAGAAACATAATGAATGGAAAACACAAAAGATAAAATGGCCAAGATAAAATGGCTCAGTCCAAAATAGAGGCCTTTTGCTATATCAACTACTATATTACTAGGGTTTCCAATAGAGGGTTCATCATTTCATTTAACAACTTCCTCTCTCTACTGAATAAGTTGACGGTGATGCGATTCCACAATATCAGTCTGGTTCATATTCTTCTTTGGATGATCAACACTCATGGCCCTCTTTGGTGGACGTCGTTGTTTCTCAGCTTGTAGAAGTAAGATTTGTGTCCTTCTCTTCTCACCTATTTTTGTATTTGTAACCTTGGATTAAAAGGTGCATCAGTTTATTCATATTCCCTATCTAGATGATTAGTACGTTTGATCAGATTGTTGTGTATCTCTATTAGTGAACCGAGGATTGTCATCTTGGGTGCCTATGGGTTAGCTCTATGTTAGTGTTCCTCTTCATTCATTGTTTGATATTAGTCTAGTTTCTTTTTAATTGATGGATCTGTGTTTTTCAACAAGATTCAAGTCTATTTTCTTTTTAATTGATGGATCTGTATTTTCCCAGCCTACTTTAAGTCTACTTTCTTTTTTATTGATGGTCTTATGTTTTTCCGTTTGATATGAGTCTTGTATCGTTTTGATTGATTGATCTGGGTTTTGTTTTGACTTGATTTGAATCTAGTTTCTCTTTTAATAATGGATTCGTGTTTTTTCTGGTTGATTTGAGTGTAGTTTCTTATTAAGTAATGGATATGTGTTTCTCGGCTTGATTTGAGTCTAGTTTCTTTTTAATTGACGAATCTATGTTTTTTCAACTTGATTTGAGTCTACTCTTTTTAATCGATGGGTTTGAGTTTTTCAGCTTGATTTGAATGTAGTTTCTTTTTAATTGTTGGATATGTATCTTTTCAGCTTGATTTGAGTAGAGTTTCTTTTTAATTGCTGGATTTTTATTTTTCAACCAGATTTGAGTCTAGTTTCTTTTTAATAGATGGATCTGTGTTTTTCAACTTGATTTGATTTTAGACTCTTTTTAATTCATGGATCTGTATTTTTATACTTAATTTGAGTCTAGTTTCTTTTTAATTATTGGATCTCTATTTTTGAACTTGATTTGAGTTTAGTTTCTTTTTAATTGATCAATCTGTGTTTTATTTTAATTTATTTGAGACTATTTAGTTTTTAATTAGTGGATTTGTGTGTTTCATCTTTATTTGAGTCTTGTTTCTTTTTCTTTGAAGGATATGTGTTTTTCAGCTTGATTTGAGTATACTTTATTTTTAATTGAGAATCTGTATTTTTTAGCTCAGGGGTAGAGTGAAACTAGAAGCTGTCAACATCCTTCCAATAAGAAAAAAACTATTTTAATACATTTTTGTATTACCAATTTTTTTAAAATTTTCTAAATCAAATTTATGTATATGACATGAACTTAAAGACTTGATTTATGTGCAAGGAATATTCCCTATTATAATTATAGTTGTATACTTTCTTACATTTTCAAACTACAACATAATAAACTAGAGATCCATTCACTTATTTTTTCATATATTAACAACAAACTCTTTCTTTTTATGTGTAATTTTCTCCAATAAATTTCACGGTACGTAGGAGGATAAAATGAATTTTCTTTGCAATCAACTACATGTCAATCAAATTGTACCGATTTGAATTATATTAAAAGTGTGGAATAATTTATAGATTTTAGTATCTATGTTTATATTCATTAGTATTCAGACACGTGTATTCCATTAGTACAAACTATTTTTTTGTTGAATATTCAGATATAATAAAAAAAATTAAAAAAAAAAACAAAAAAGCCAAAACTTATTGGAATGGTGAGTGTATTTCATTAAAGTTGAATAATAAGTTATCATCTGACCTACAAAAAAGCAAAACTTCTCATTGGTTAGATAGGTAAACTGATGTCTTTGTTGAGATGACTTTTGAAAAGAATATTCAAGTTTACCTCTTCAGCTGAATATTTTGAAGATTGTCTTCAAATTTTACTTTTTATTGTTGAAATTCAAAATACAATGTTATATACCATAATATTTTTTCAAATTGAAATTTGTGTTAGAAATAATAATTCCTCCAATCCATACTATTCTTTAAAATTTTTGGGATAAATTTAAACATTTTAAAAATAGAAAATAGTTTCTAATGATAATAAAATAATAATTCGATGAATATTCATTCTTTCTTTACATAAAGTACACAAAATCGCTAAAAGTACAATAAAAATATTGAAATGCTATACTACATGCTAGGGTAATAATATGCATGTACATTGGTATATAATTGTTTTACTTTTCAACAAATTCAATCAGTGTAATTTCATAAAATCTAACTAGAAAAAGAGGTAGTGAAGTAGATTGGAATAGCTAATTGAACTCGCCTTTTTGATTTGCTTTATTTGAATCTTCCCTTTCATGTATTTATTACTCCTAATCAATAAGTTTACATATTTATAGCTCGATAAAGCCTTTTCAATTCTCCTAATTATCTTTACAACGAAGAGACATGCACATATATGATACATAAATAGTAATATTTATCAGATAAATGGAAGTTGTAAATAGATATTAATTGCTAGTAGTCTCCCCTCTTCCTAAAAATATTGTATGTGTTATATAAAAAAATCATATGCATAATCTAGTAATATTTAAAAGAAAAGACATTTCAGCTAAATTAGATGTTAATTATGAATAGCAAGTAATTATATATAGACCATTATCAATACATATATATCATGAATGTGTTTTAATTTCATTGTTACATCTTACATGTTTTAACTATAGTAATACTAACCGATTTATTTTGAAGTACCAATTAATTAACAAAGAACCTTTTAATTTCCTAGATAATTGAATTAGTAAATTAAACAACAATTCATTGTACCTTACAATTTAATTATTAATTCTTTCATTGTCTTTCTAATAAATAACCTACAATTCAATATATAATTAAAATATTACTATTTAATATTTACTTACTTAGATGTCTAATATAGACTAGGGGTAAAATGGTAATCAATTTTTAATCTTTTTAGTTTCTCAATTTTAGTAATATATGATATGATGATATGATATGATATGATATGATATGATATGATACGATGATGTGTATATTTTTTATTGTAGTCTATCACTAGGTTATTACCTTAACAAAAGTATTTCAATGTGTTGACAGATTCAATAGTCTTAAAGAAGGAATATGGAAAAATAAATCATGCTCAAAGGTATTTCATTACTTAATAAATCATATGTCCACAAATACACTATAAATGTGATCTCTCTTTTTGCAACTAAATTCATTATGAATATTGAATTTTTAGAAGAAATTTCTTTTGTAGGGTAAATATTTTATAAGTAAATTAATATTGGAATGATTTTAGTATCACATAGTTCTCTGTCTGTTGTTACGGTTTTGCAATTATTTTCCTCCCTTCTTCTTGCTTTTATAGTAGCTCTATATCTTTTCATTAAAAAAAAAAGAAATCATGGGCGTACAACATAATTATATAGATCCAATGATCGAATGATGAAATGACAGAACAACATGGCAGTATGATTCACAAGTTTCCAAAAGATGACTTTAAAACAGTTTCTTTTCCGTAGGAATGTGATGAAGAATCTTAATTACCTATATTACCTCAAAATTACATTACAAGAGAGGAAAAAAAGATTAGTTATGTTGGCAATAGACATGTGTAACTTCATCTGCTCTAAGTCACTTATAATGTTTTGAGCAGTGTCCAACGGGTTATATAATCAAAATAGTTAGTCTATTATTATCATACCAGAAAAACACTTCATTTCATAAAATTGTAGGAAACTTTTAACAAACAACAGATGTGTATTTTCAATCTAATCATGAATATTTTTTGTCTCTAGAATGTTCTGAAAATAGAGTCTCTAGTCCTCCCCTATGGTTTCTTGCTTGTAAGAATGAAGGGAAGGACTAGAAACTCCATTCGCAAAACCGTCAAAAGATAAAAAATTATGATTATATTGAAAATCTTCATCCATGTTTGAGAAAAGTGTCATGAATGTTTATACAATGAAGTACTTTTCTCGAATGGGAATAATGAACTAAGTATCTAGTGGTTTCATTCTTCTGACACTGCTTTTGAAAGTTGATTTATGATATATAGGGGAGGAAATGCACTACATGATTCCTAGACAGGTATTTGATCTTCATGTCCTCTCTGCTAATGTAATCTGCATCTAATGTAGCTAATTAAAACTCTTCATTGTACTCTTACTGATAAGGAATAGTATTAATGTTGTCCTCTGGAATCTTGTGAATCCCACAACCATTTTGTTGGGTTATGTCAAGCATGCGAAGAAAGCTCGAAGAGCTTCTCTTATATTATAGAAAGGTTTGTAGAAAGGGGATTCTTCAAATATCCCATGTTGTAAGGGCTTCAAAGAAAGCTTGTAGTTTAGGGGTGCGCAGGTTTGGAACCCTATACAAGGGGCTAGTGCGCAATGGCTTTATCTGATAGAGGCCCGCTTCTTCAAGTTCAAGTTCCGCTTGCTGCTTTTCATTTTGATAGGAGTAGGTTCTTGCAGCTTGCTCGCTGTCTACTAAATGAGCCTTCACTGCCCGCCCGGCCCCTATTTTTAATCTTAAGTAAAGTGAAGTCAAATCAATGAAGTGAACAGCCCAACCTCTTTGTTTGAAGCTTTTCCAGGAAGCTTCTACTTGTTGAAGCTTTGTTTCCCCTACTTCCGAAACACAACAATAGACTTGCCACTATAGTCTAGGAAAAAGCTTATCTTTGATTAGAGGTTATAGGGGAGTTCAGAAAGGATCTGATCGTAGATAGAGACTTCAACCTGTGCGGGGGTAAGGGCGGATGTAGCCAAGTGGATTAAGGCAGTGGATTGTGAATCCACCACGCGCGGGTTCAATCCCCGTCGTTCGCCCATCAATAAATGGACCGTTTGTTTCGGAGACACAAGACAACCCTAGAAAGCATTTTTTCTGCAAGTCATCTCGAGGCTTTCAAACGCATCCAAGCAATTGGTATCCGATTGAAAGATAGAAAGCCTAGATTCGCGTCGCCTACTTGCTGAAAGCAAAATGGAATGGCCGATCATGAATTCTATGACGTTTTAAAGACCTCACTAATCAGCCAACCACTTTTTAGTTCATAATGAATGAACCCCCGGATGAAGAAAAAATATCCCCTCCATTTTACTAAACAATGGGGAGCCCGGAGTAGTTTACCAGACAAATTGATTTGTCGTGATGATACCTTTCAACATCGGAAATTCTCTTCATCACGAGACTGATCGGATCTTCCGTAGACACCCGAGAGATTTTCACAAGGCAGGTTAAAATAAAAGACTAAGAGGCGCTGCAAGCGAGCAAAGAGTTATGCTTTCATTTCTTTGTTGAGATTGAAATAAAGTGAAAAAGTTAGGTATAATGCACGCAGGCTAAGTCAAGAAAAGGTATCGTACGATGTATGGCCGAAGAGGGAGGCTCCAGAAGGAGAAGAAGCGGACGGAGACTCCGAGGGTTAGGGGATAGGTTTGGTCGAGAATTTCATTACCTAAGTACGCCAATATAGCCACTAAAAGGGTCATATCTTGTTGAAGAGGAAGTGAAAGGAGAGAGACCTTGCGGAGTAGGTACGGAAGCGGAGGCCTCTTCAGAGGTAGTTAAAACCCTTTATTTCAGGGAGGCAAGATAGGATCTTTCTTTTAGGATAGGACCACATACCCTAATTGAGACCCGGAGGGAGGCTGGATCTACTCTAAAGTAGAGTAGCTGTACTTGCCTTTTTCTTAGAGTGGATTGAGGAAGAAGTGGAACTCAGATGAGAACGTAGTCTTGCTGCATCTCCTTCAGGAGAAGGGGCTAACCTATCCAATAAATAAGCTGGATCCTCTGGAGTTAGAACGGCTGGAGTAGCTACTTACCTTACTGGTGTCCGAAGAAGTCTGTTGGTACAGATGTCATATGAGATGTGAAAGCGATTTTCGACTTAAAGACTACTAGTTGAAGTAGAGGCGGCTCTTACATTCGACCAGAGAGGTCAGTGCTGGGAAAGAAAAGAATGGAATGTCTGTTCTAAAGAAGAAGGTTGCTTGATTATTCTTTTCAGGAGCAAGCCATAAGGACTCTGTAGATCGCGAGAATGTATGTTCTGATGCTTGCACGGGCTCATCTGCTTCCAACAATCCAACAAAGTGAGTTTCACAGAAGGTAGGTTAGCGAGATCCCAACTCTGAGGAAAGAAAAGAAGCTATACCATGAAAAGGCAAGTCGGGTTTCACCATTTATGTGTGGTACTCGGCCCCATGCAAACGTGGACTCCCATGGCTTTCTTGGAAAAGAGGAGAGTATCCCTCTCTTTCTATTAGCTCCTGTAGCTATGGGCATTTAGGATAATCTATGTATCTTAAAAGGATCGTTAGAAGTCTTATCCTCTATATTTTATCCCCCAACATCGTGGTTGTTTGAACGCCTCTATTGTTATCTCCGGACGCTGCGGACGCTAGTTATTATCCGTTGTTCTCTCTTAACGTCCGGTCTTCAAAATCTTGTCTTTGAGAAAGTCCCCCCGACTTGGATTTAGGGGGCTCCCTTGCCCAATGGATGTTCCAATTACTGAGCTGACTACCTTCCCTGCCCTGGTAGCTCTTCAAGTGAGTTTTCTATGCCTGCCCTCCATGACTAAAGTGAGTAATGGGATAAGGTTCCCCTCCCCTCCTAGTAGTTTTCGATCGAGAGATCCAGGGCGCCTTTCCTTCGCTCTATTCCCAAGTCCTGGGCTAAGCTGAGCTTCGAAGTCGGGCTTTCTTCCTAAATCCAAAGTCCGGCCTCTTCCAAGTGCTTTCCTTTCTTGCATTCCTTCGTAAAGGCAGGAATGGGTGGGTTAAGTTGCTCTCTCTTTCCTCTGTACCGAGCTAAAATCAAGAATGATGAAACCTATGGCAAGGCATAAATAGAGGCATTCCTCGGGTGATTTCATGCTTCTGCTTCTTACGAATGACCTAGACATGTCAATGGACAAAGAAGAGCGAAAAGAAAAGAAAAGACATAGAATTTGAGATACGTATTCGTTTCCCCTCTTAGCCCTTGTCCGAGCTATTATCTCCTTAACGCTATATCTATCTTCTCTTGGATGCCTTAACTCAGACCTACTTAAATAGTTCCTCGTGCATTATGACTTCATGACTTATTCTTTTATTGGCACGGATGAATCACTCAGACTAGGGAAGAGGAATACTTTCAGTTAGGATGCTAGGAGCTAGAAGGATACGCCCATAGGCAGATAATTCACTGGCTTTCTAATCATATTAGGGTAAGAATAATAATCATAAACAAAAGACTCAGCTTTTAAGAAAGAGAGACTATGGCATCCAACGAACTCAAGCACACACACATAGACAAACCAGCCAAACAACATTACAAAGTGAATAACGGAAGACTACTAGTGATACATGCAAACACACTACTTTGGGTCGACGGACTCTTTCTCTCCGGTTGCGGGTGAGATCATGTCTTGGAGGAGGGCCCGTTTCCTGTATTCCAGAGCGCTAATGTGGTCCCGGATCCATTGCATGGCTACAGCCACAAGCGCTATAGGGAATAGGGATTCGTTTATCAACTCATTTCGTTTCACATAGTTCAAGTTACACTCATTGGGGAGGCAGGTGCTCACAAAAGGCATCCAGGGTTTGAGCATGTTTCATTTAAATGTTCGTTTATTATTATTTTATGCATTATACCATACTTTGTACATGCAATGTACTAATCCATACATTTTGTCTATATCTAAAGGTGCAGGTGGAAGGTGAGAGGCATCTTGAGGAAAATCATTGAAAATAGGAATCTTTCAAGCAAAGTTGGGGTATATCCTCACTTGATTCGAGGACATTACTATCTTTAGATTTCCTTGATTAAAAGTATTGTAATAGACTAAGTTTTCTATATTTTGATTTATGGGTCGTGTCCCAAATATTCTTGAGTCTAAGATTAACGAATGTCGAGACTTAGTATTTCTATTGTATTATATGAAAGATGTTTTGAGATATTATTTCGTGTGAAAACGTTTAATTCCGCACCACTTTTAATACATGTATGCAACGAACGATGTCAAAAGGGCTTGTACAAGACCTCTCAGAGGTCAAGTACGACGTGTAACGACTCAAGAATACCCTAACTTCTATGGGTACTCTGGGTCGTTACACAAACAATCGTAATAACATGGAAAGCAATAAAGAATCATTAATTACCAAAATAACTAATAATTCTATCAACCCTAGATCATACACATGATCCCAATATACAAGTTAGGGCTTTTCCAACCATAATACTCGAATCAATGATCTTCCCATCGATAATTATCCATTAGATTACATTCTACTGATCGAAAAATTTTATCCGGGGAGTGAAAATCTTACCATTAGCCTCAAGAGTGGTGGAAAACTATCAAGAAAAGCTCCGACTTTGTTTCTTAGATCTCAATTTTGAAAACTGTAAAATAAAAATGTTTTGAGGTTTATATCATACTTAAATCGCGACTGTTCCTCTATGGAGGAACCCAACCCACCACAACGGCCCCGCCTGGCAACAAAATATCATCTCAGCAGGAACAATTGAGTCGATTTAAGAATTCCAAAATTCTATTTCACAACGGACCTTCAATCAATGACATTCAGAAACTACCCGTTCATACTAAGATTATTTTCGAGAATTCTACTCGTCCGAATTCAATTTTGTAAAGACGTACGATTCCTTAATGACTTGTCTATCTAATCATGTAGTCAGATTCATGATTAAATCACCCAAATTTTAAAACATTTCCCTAGACTTTAATGACTTTGATTTCGTCCAAATTTTAACTAGGTTGGAAAATTTCAAGTTACGACGAAAAATTTCCGACCCAAAAGTTTTCCCCAGTTGGCTTTTCTATAACGATGGAACCGATCGTTAAACCCACCACCAATGTTTGCTGTGTGAAGTCTAACAATCACTTTGAAGCCAAAGCCAAATATGAAGTTTTGTATACTGCTGCCACCAACCCTGGATAGTTGACTTCGGAGCCACCCATCACATAACAACACAGCCACACAACCTACAACCGTCCCACGGTAACGAGGATTTCTCCATAGGTTATAGTAATAAAATTCCAACTTCTCACATTTTTCAACTTAATTAAATGCATAAAATAATAATTTTAAACTAACCCACACTCTCTCTGCTCCTTTCATTAAACGTAACGTTCTCTCTGTTTCTAAATTTTGTTAAGAAAAACTAAATTCGATTGAATTTTTTTTCTTTTGACTTTGTTGTGAAGGATTTGAAAACATGGAAACCGCTGGTGCCAACCGAACCAAACATGGAATGTATGAGTGGCGTGTCCCACCTCCCCAATTTGACACGACCACTACAGTTATTCCTCTTACTACTTGGCATCAACGTCATGGTCATCCTCACTCTAGAGTTCTTAGGTTTATTATAAGTAAGTTCTTGTTACATTTTCATGAGCGAAGAAAACCTTTTCATTATAATTCTTGTTTATCTCATAAAGCCTATCAACATCCTTTTTCCCAACTATCGTTGCGTCACTCTAAACCTCTTCAAAGTATTTTTAGTAATTTATGAGGGCCACCACCGATTTTATCTCTCGATAAGAAGGTATATATTGTATTTTTGTTAACCAATATACAAAATAAACTTGGCTCTATACATTAAAAAAAAAAGTGAAGTTAAAGAGATCTTTCAAATATTCCATCCTCTGATGGAAAATAATTTTGACACCCAAATTTTATCCTTTTACAATGATGGAGGAGGAGAGCATAAAAGTCTTGCCTCTTATCTTTCATTTCACGACATTGAACACCTTTCCACCCCACCTTATACGCATCAACAAGCTGCACTTGTAGAACGACGACATCACCATATTATTGAAAATCCATGAACACTATTACATGAGGCGTCCCTTCCAACCCAATTTTGGTCTTTCACGTGTCACCACAATTTTTACCTCATCAACCGATTGGCTTTTTGTTCAAGGGTATGTTAAAAACCATCGTCTTTTCTTTGTTTGTATCACCGAGACACCCGAAAGGCCGGCCATATGTACCTCGGGAGCCACGGCTCATTCAAATCAAAATTGAACGAGCACCTACGACTAAGGGGAATGGAATGTCGACCACAGGGTGAGAGAATCTTATAATACGAGGGCTAGTGACTGGTCAAGTCATTAAACTTAGTCATTTTGATCAATATGGCTGCAAGTGACTGGGTTTATGGGGATAAACTGACTAGACCAAAGTCGTGGCTACTTCAACCAAAAAAAGGGCGACCCCCTATTCAAACCAAAAGAAGTACCTCACCTCACTTACGAAGAAGTTGTTGAAGCTGGGCTCCGAACTATGAGAGTTGCTTTTTCTCTTTCTCAGAGCGGTCTTGATCAAATAGGGGATCATACCACTCCTGCTGTTTTAACTAGTCATTAATGGTCGGCTTAATTAGTACCCTTTCGGTATGTGTTGCGAACACTTTTATTTTTAGCTTCTCATCTTCTCTAGAGAAGCAAAACTCGAACTGATAGAACATATGGTCCAACTACATAACTTTTTCTTTTTTATTAATTCCGTGGTCTTGCCTCATGGTACGGCAGCACCCGTACTATTGAAATGGTTCGTCAGTAGAGATGTTCCCACAGGTGCCCTTTTTTCCAATGGTACTATAATTCCTATTCCTATCCCTTCATTCCCTCTTTTGGTCTATCTACATTCCAGGAAATTCATACGCTCCGCGGACGGAGCAAAAAGTGGAGTCTTGGTTAAAGAAAGCTGCCCTATTCTATTACCAGACATAATTCGGAGAAGCTCATACAAAACTAGAGCTATAAACACTTTATTTCATTTCGTTCCCGTTCTTCATTTCCTTCTTCTCGAATCCAAGGGGGACTTCTCATATTTCGAATCTTTCTGCGGTGTGCTCCATTTACTATTCTTTCGTAATTTCTTCTTTTTACCACACGATAGGTCAGTGAAGCCTGAGAGGGCGGAGAAGGAAAGGCCAAACACTTCGGCCTAACGGGAATGAGTAACGACGAAATGAGAAGATGAGGTGCCTCGGGCACCCCCATTTAGAAAGAAGGGTCGAAGGTTTTGGGCCTGTAGCTTTCCCCGTCCCCCCTTCGTCGGGCGGTGCTTGTGTGGAGGGTGCGCCACCTGAAATCGGGCTTGAAGCTCTCACCTTACCAACAAGCCGAGAGCTGATGGCTGTTGGTCACGACTACTATCAAAAAGCTCCTATGAAGATGAATATTTCACATGGAGGAGTGTGCATCTTTATGTTGGGTGTTCTTCTGTCGTGCGACCCGGCGGCTTATGTGCGACCTGTGGCCCACGCCTCCTATTTGTTCAGGGCGGGCGGCGTGAACTCTGATTCGATCCGGGTATTCAATCCCGCCGCTGAGATGCTCAGTTGACTCCTTAACCTTGATAGGAAGATGGCTTATTCAATAATTCGTGCATAAGGGTAAGGAACTTTGGATGAACTAATGCGAATGGGTGTAAGCCTCGCTGCTCGGAAACACCCAGTGCTGACCACACTGAGAGACACGAAAGCGCAGGTAACGCCAGTTGGCGAAGTGGCGTTAAGCATCCCTAGCGGTACGAAAAGAGGGGTCGTGATGATATCATCTACGTCCGTACCGCTCCTCGTGGAGTAGATCCCGCATCCAACCAAGTCTTTGACCAGGGAACGGGAGAATTCCCACTACCGCTGGAAGGCCAGCCGGGCCGTGAGCGCGGTGGGAACGGGCTTCCCAAGAAGCCAGCCCGGGCCGGGGTCAGCATAGAATGAAGGGGACGGCCCTAATCTTGTGTTGGCTTTGCCAACTTATTGGGTTGCGGGCGGAGAAAAGCGGACGTGGGGACTCGGGTCGGGGCGCAGCGTAACTAAGAGAGCCATTCCATTTAGGGCGAGACAAAATGGGCGGGCACGGGCGGTCTGGTGTCCGAGCCGATTGGTCAGACGACGACTACTTCACTTATTATTTAAGTATTAGCCGCCTATCCCGGAATGGGATGGAATAGAAAGAACGCGAAGCGCTAGCGCTACAGGGTCGGTTTTTTGGGGGGGATAGGCTTGTGAAGAAGCAAGCTTATCCCCGCCCCGACCGGCAGCTGCTAGGTTTCCCCATCTCTTCTAAACTTCCCCCGGTCTTCGGCCCGAGCTGTATGAGGCAAAAACTCGTCCCACGTACGGTTCGGAGGCCGAGCCCCACCCCAGCAGTAAGGGTGCGGCTTAGGTCAACTAACACAAAAAAGATACAGTTCACTCAACGATTGCCTTTGGGTTCCGAACTCCATATGGGGAAGGAGCGTTGTTGTTTGCGAGGTCTTGATCATTTACATGGACCCACTTTTCATTCCATTTGTGGGAATTTTATGATCTATAAACCGTCCCTAACGAGCGATCGGCTCATGTTTGAGCATGATGAATCACTTCGTGCCGACCTGTTCCCAATCCACTTTCCGGCCTCATATGAGAATGGAAAACTGGAGCATTTTATCCATCGGTGGATGAAGAATCGCGAACATAATAATTTCTGGTTGACCATGTTCCCAGAAAAAAGATACTTTCGAGAAAGGACGAGCACGACTGAAGTGGCTATACATACAAATCTATTTACGGATCTATATGCTTCGATTGGAACTGGAAGTTCCAGAACAGGTGGCTGGTATACCACAATAATCAAACTTCCTTTTCTTTTTTTTATTCGGATCGGATTTATGTTGGCTTCGTTGGGAGGCTCGCGTAGTTTGTTACGTCAGCTCCAAAAGGATAAGTTGCGTTGGAATTGATAAAGTTCCGTGGAGTTCATAATTGCATAAAAGGAGCCAAAGTAGTGGCTGCGGCGCGTTGAGGCACTTCTTCGACGGTCCCCGTACGCCTGGCCTGCCGGCCCGCTCTGAAGAATTCATGATTTATATATGTTTCAGGCCGGTGAGAGGGAGTGCGGAATAAGGATTGATTTCACTGTATCCATCGTAGCCCACCCCATCTACCTATTGTCGGAGGTCAATTGTTGCTCCCTCTCTCGAGATTGCAATCCCTATCGAGTCGGGAAGGAATGAGTAATGGGTCGGGGAATCGGGCATCGGCCCTCTTGGATCCGGTAGGAGCAGGAGTAGGTAAGTTAGTATCGATCCGGTGAAGAAAAGAGAATTTAGTTGATAGAGACGTTAGATCTGGAGGAAGCATCTGGTCACATATCCCAAAACCTTCACGGGAAAGGAACGGACTCACTCGCCCTACTTCTAAAGATAGATAGAAAAGGTTAGGGAGTCCCAGCTGCTGAGGTGGCGTAGTGAGAGGTGAGAGCAATAACAACAAAAGCGGCGGAAGATCCTGCAGTAGTATATTCGGTTGTTTGCGGTGGAATAGATTCAAGCGTCCGGGCCAGTAGATCCACAGCAAATAGGCGTTGACTTAGTTGCTTTTGCAGTTTATTTTAATCCCGATGTTGATCCGACGCAACTTACCGGTGATAGTCGCAGCACCAGGAGCTTTCAAGGGAGGGGGCCAGGATCTCTAGTTCTGTTCTGGAATCAAAACAAAAAATGTAACTAAATAGGCAGCGAGCCGTTCAGATGAGACCCGAAGACCAGGAAGAATAAATAAGCAAAGGGAGGGGCTTCTTCCTTCAACAGAGGTAATGCTTATTCTTCTCCTTCCTGGTACTCTTGAATAAGGCAAGGCTTTTCCCTATTCCCTATCAAAAGCACTTTCAGTAGAAAAATGAATTCCTCTAGATAAGTTCCCTGTCGAGAGGGAAGAAAGGAGAATTTACTTCGGGGCTTAAGGTAGTTCAGTCACCCTCAGGTCATAATAGAGTCTAGTATGACATCGGTAGGAAGATAATGCAGCTAAGCCGAGACTTGCTTCTGAGGCATTTCAGACTTTACTTGCTGTTGCCGATATGATCTTTTCTCTTGTTTCAGAAGTGGAGTTTGCTGCTATCGTAGATAAGAGTGACAGAATTGATAGAGCGAAATCCAATTCCCTAGCTAGGTTTGAAAGGAAAGAGGAACTGCAGCTCGATTTGAGATGAAATCTGGCAATAGCTCTAGGGCATCGTACTCAGGGGATACGCACTCGGCTCGCTCAGGATTCTGTCTTTAGTCAGTTGGTAACTTTCTGAGCCTTAGTGCGCATGGCCTTGCTTCCTTTGCGCTCACCAATGAGCA
Organism: Solanum lycopersicoides; assembly: GCA_022817965.1. Classification (NCBI taxonomy): domain Eukaryota; kingdom Viridiplantae; phylum Streptophyta; class Magnoliopsida; order Solanales; family Solanaceae; genus Solanum; species Solanum lycopersicoides. The sequence continues at coordinate 72,288,056 of CM040618.1, read as the reverse complement.
GTGAAAGTCCCGGAACTTGTTAATTGACTGGCTGGCTTCCGAAAGGAACCGGAGCTCTTCTAGCCACTAACGGCTCATAGGCCTCCTCATCCCGAAAGGGAAAGGGAGCAGAGGGTAGGATATGATCACGTGAGGGACACGAAGGCATTAAGAAAGCAATCGCCCCCCCCTTTGATACTTAGGTTCGGCTGGCCTTTCACTTGCCCAGGCCAGTACACATCTCTTCTGGGCGCTAGCCGGTTCGCTTTTCTTTTAGCAATTTAAGGCAGAACCGGGTGCATTCACTTAAAGACTGCCTTTTCTTTCGACGTAGGCATTTCGGGCCTTATTCCTTTCCGATCGCACTCAAAGTTGTCACAGAATGGGATTAGGATTTGCATCAATCAACTATAGTATAACCAATGGTGCCGATCACCCCTAAAATGGTTCGAAGTCCCTGACTGAGGTCGTTGCATTACCTAAAGCCTCCTAGCGAGGAAAGCAAAATCTGTTCCAGAGATACCATGGTAGTAAGGCCATGAAGGTCTTCACTTGGTCACCACCTCCTTTGCTGCAGGTGAGAAAGGGCCTTTTCAATTTATTCGTCCTCGGGGACTCTTCCGTTAACTGCGGCGACAATACGTTCTTGTACCCGATTCTCAGAGGAATCTCGTCGTCGTCTTACCTTTGGAATGCCGTCGATCTCCGCCTCATTCCTGATCTCCTCGCTAAGCTTTTCTTCTCTCTCTAGGTTCCATTTCTTTGATCTTCTCTGCTTTTTTTTTGAATTTCCTTTACCTTGGACTAGCCATTTAACAGATTCAAAAGGACCGGAGTCGTTCAAAGCGAAAGAAGTTCCGATCACAGCTTCTCAAACAAAATGAATTAGGGAAAAAAGAGCATTCGTAGCATCCATTCCTTTTCCTTGCTTGCCTCCGTTGATTAGACCTCCTGATCCTAGTCCTACTCCTTTTCCTTCAGTCCTAGTGCTAAGAGGGCATATTCCTTATACTTAAGCATTCAGTTCCCTTTCAACCGGTAAAAGCTTGGTCCCAAAAAAGCATGAGAGAGTAGACTTAAGAAGAGCAGGGAATATGGAAAACAAAGACCCATTCCGTCTAATTGCTAAAATGCCCTTCAACAAGAAGATTCAATAGCACCCTTTCTTCCTATTCCGGAAAAACTAGCTGCTGACTCAACCTCCCCTCGGGTCTACGCACTCTTTGTCTTTGTTTTTAGCATCGGCGATTGAAAGAGAGTAGGAGCCCATTCTATTCTATCTATCTCAGAAAGAAAGTCTCAACCCTTTGGTACGAAAGTAGGCCCTAGCTTCTCAATAAGTCATTCAATGAACTAACTATACTTAAGATGTGAGCTATACCTATTCCTTCTTTTCTTATCTCTTCCCTTTCGGGCCGGATCGGATAAAGAAAGGAGCTAAAGAATGAAATATTCATCAAAGTAGTCCTTACATCCCTCCGCAAGCATAAGAAGAGTCCGATAATGGCTGGTCTTTAAAGGCCATTAAGAAATTACATAAGTCAAGTTCTTGTGCTATGTCAAAAGTGAAGTTCTCCCCGCCCTGGAATCACTTCACTCCCAACCAACAAGCTTCAAACTAGAGGTCGCCAAGCCCATCATCTTTCAATAGTTCTAGACTTCTCACTATCAGTCTCTAAAGCTCTATCATCTTTCAATAGTTCTAGACTTCTCACTATCAGTCAGTTTTCCCACGTCCGGTAGACTTTCTTTCAAAAACCTTGACTAATAGAATAGTGAAATTAGAATAGGCTGAGAAAAGGGCTAAGAGAGAAGCTTAGGATATTGATATTACTTAAGTAAAGGGGCGTAGCAGTTCTTCTTTCAAGCTCAAAATAGGCCGTCTATTGCTATATCTCCTTCCTGATCCCCCCCTGGAATTACGAAGGGAGTGAGAAGATATTCCAATGGGCACCCTTTCGAGAAAAAGGAAAGTCAACTGGCACCTTCTTAAAGCGCCTGCCCGGCTTTCAGGTCACTTGCGAAGGGAACAAAGCTTAGGGCTCAAAGAAGTCCTCTCATCCTGAGGTGAGGGTGGGATGCCTATCGAAATCAGAAAAGATGGAAAAGGCTATCTACGTCCAATTCAAAGTTTCTTGCATTTTCCGATGTAGTTGGCGACAAGAGCTTCTTATGAGCCTGAATGTCATCTTTACCTTAAAGCTGCTTAAGATTGTTAAACTTCACTATTCGACTTGATGCGCTGAGAGCGATGAAAAAGGATTTTCGGGGTAATGGAGACCAGGAAAGAGGGAAGCTTCAGTCAGCCTTAAGGCATGGAATCGTAATTCTCCTTAGCTTTTTTCGTTGAGGTAAGGTATAAGGTAAGGCCTGCAAGTTCGTTCCTTGAAGTATTTTCCTCTTAGTTTAAGCTCTTGGATGATATAATCCATCTAATCAAAAGGAAGGAAGGATAGACAGTCCAGCAGGTGTATAAGGATGAAGTGAAGATGAGGTAAGGATGGCTTGGGCGCCTCTGGAATTATGAAATCCTCTTCTAGGCATGTTCCCGATACTATACTAGTGAAAGAAGTTCCTTACCTTTTGTTTTGCTAGTGGGCTGGTGCAGACTTCCTTCTTTATGCTCATAGGCTTAACCAACCTAGAGCACGGTGTGCTTGTATACCAGTAGGCTATTACGACGCACCGGAGACCTTCGGCCATAAGACTTTAGGCGCAACGACGCAACTATTATATGACCACTTACGCATTGATACGTGAATACGATGGGATACGACCGCCCGTAATGGCTTTCCGTTGGTATGTAGTTGGATCGATGCTTCGCCTCATCCGTGCTCCTTGGAAACCTTGACTCTTCAATAGATTAGATTCATCTTAACTTAAGAAAAGTGGTACTTTCTCTTTGCCTTACCGTCTTTTCTCAGCGGATCAGCCACATAGTCCGAAGTAAGGTTAGTGACGGGAACTTAGCTATCTTTTGGTCAGGTTTTCCGGGGTTGGTTCCTCTACTAGAATAGGTCCCGAACGCCTCACTTCTCTTACTTTCGGTGCTTATCTTCAATTAGAAGATGGTCACCCGCCCTAAGCAAGATCGGTTCAGCAGGCCAATTCACGCATCTTCCGCAGAGTACCAGCGCCAGCCCTATGAGCTAACTTTCCATTTGACGGCAAAGAGCAATCGGCCCTGTGAAAGTCACATCTTTGACTAATATACACGGGCTTCTGAGAGGATTTTTTAATCAAGCCAAGAGGAATCGATTTAGTAGTCCATACCAGGTAGATTTAGGAGTGACTGGCAGTGAATGCCCGGTAGCAAAGGTGCGATGCAGACTCGGCTTAACTTCACTTGAGTTCGGTTTCCCCTGGAAATGATGGAATAAGCTTTTCTTCCTCTTAGCGACTATGAGCTCATAGGGAGCTGGAATGAACTTGGTTAGCTGGGACTAAGAAGGGATAGGATTTGATTAGCGCGCTTTCTGCCTGCCCTTTCCTTACTCTGTCGATGGTATGCCTGAGATGGCAGTCTTTCTCCTTGGCTTGTACTCGAGATCCGATGTTCGAAAGACAACCAATCCTTGTCCAGTAACCATTCTGAGTGGGAGTTCGGATCTATGTTCAAAGGAGGGGGTCTATTAGCAGAGCGTCGATAATCGGGTTCTTGCCTTGCATTGGTTTTCATTTCGCACTATCTGGTCACTGGTTTGAAGTTAGTGCTCCGTGAGTGTATAGCGAACCTAATGTTCTTATTTACTTGTTGGACAGGTTTGAGTGTGGATGGCAAGTGAGTGCCGGCTTTTCAAAGAGATATTTGGATCCATCCTTGTCAACAGGAGAAGGGAATAGGCCTTGAGGGTAATGTCGGAGCCTCTGCCTAGCCCACACCAAGGCGAGGCACGTCTTTTCCAAGGTCGAATATGACGACTCGTAGTCCGTCAGCTTATTTCTCAGGTAGTAATCTTTCCTTTCTTCCCCTTTCATCATGCTGGCCTAAGACGCATCTCATGGAGTTTTCCGTGACCCAGAGGTATAGCAAGAGGGTTCTTCCCTTAATAAAAAAAGTACCAAGACCGGAGAATCAAAAAGATAGGTCTTAATCTTCTCGAAAGCACTCTGCATAGTCAGTCTAGGGCATCGTTCTACTCCTTTTCTTCTTCCTCAAGAGCTTGAAAATGGGCTCGCAAAAGGGAGTGAGCTGTGCGATGAACCTGCTGATATACTACCCAAGAATCCTCTTCTTTCTTTCCTTTCTATCCCTTTCCTTTCTCGGGAATGAGCACACCTTCAACTAGTCACCAGTGCCCAGATTTTCTGTCTCTGCCAGCTCGTAACCTCGCTCCTGACTATTCATATTCACGGCTTATTCATAATCAAGGCTCTAACCGCCTAATCAAGGAGTGGAATTCTCTGCTCCCCTCGGAAAACTCCATTGCTTTGACCATCCTCAATGACCTGAGGATGCTTCTAGCCTTCAAAGAAGACCAATTGACCACTACTACTATAATGGAGAAAGGACAATCTGCCTTCTAACCCGAGGTCCAGGTATTCCGGCCCCAGAGAGAGAGCGTGCCAAAGCCCGATGAATAGACAGGGGATGGACAGTCCTTGGAGCCGTACCCCCAAGAAGAAGATCAAGGGAATCTCTACCATCAGGCTTCGAATCTGAGGTTGAGGTCTAGCCTCTCTTTTCAGTGGAAGTTGAGCTCGTCGGATCTGCTGCCCGTGACGTGAGTGATCCTTAACCCTGCCCCCTCTTATTGCTATTTGTGACGTCGAGTGCTTAAGTAAGATCAGCAGTCTGGCAGGTCCTTGGACGCTGGCCCTTAGTAATCTAGTCTACTCGGACCTCTACTAGGGCTAGAGCTAGCCGGAAAAAAGAAAAAAGACTTAGCCAAAAAGAAGTACATAATAAGAAAATGCTCCACGCTCTACCTTCCGTCCTCCTTAAACTAGGCTTTCTTGCATAGTAGCCTACCTTTGGTCTCAGGTTCGCTACTTGCTAGCCTAGAGCTGACCCTGGCTGTGATCAAGAAGTCTGCAGCAAATTCGAGTTTAGGGGTCGCCAAAGCATTGAGAGATGGAAGGAATGCTCTGTCTAACCGCAATGCTTGTCTGGCCTCTCCAGCCAAATTGAGAAATTCACCCTTCGTTCTATCTTTTTTTTATGTTATGAAAGGCGGGTCTTCCTAGTGGGCTCGTCGCCACTAGGCAGTCATCTTTGATCCTGATCGGCCGACCTTTCCGATCCCGAAACAAAGAGAGTTCGGCTCTCTTTTTTCGCTCATTCAGATGAAGAAATTCCGTGAAGACGACGAGAGATGCCGCCTGCTCTTTCCGTTCCTTCTCTTTCGGAGTGGAGCACTCCTCTTTGTTCTGTTCCTTTCTAATAAAAGCTTGGTACGTGTTCTGAGCGAGCCTTCACGCGAGGTGAACGGTACCTATGAAGTGGAATCTATTTGTCTTGGCTTCCAACTCATAAGGGAGTTGCGTTCTGAGGGACTCAAAATATCCACAGCTATTGTCAAGCTTGGGCATACTAAACAATGACCCAATTGAGACCGTGGCCACACCTTGATAAAACAGTGATGATGTGGTCAACCCTGGATACGTGGCTCTTCGATGGGGGAAGGACCACGCTAGTCGTCTGAGTGTGTGGTGTGTAGTGGGTGCGTCTTAGTGTCTTCTTACTACGAAAAAGAAATGAGAAAATATATGATTCTCATTCTCGAAACTCCACTCGTTCTCTCCTTTCTTTCGCCTAAACAATTTCATTGCCTTCCTCTAGAGCATCGGATTCAATAGCAAGGGTTATTCAACTAACACCGGATTCTGTAGCAGAGGAGAGCAGGAAAGAGACAACAGCGGTTATTCTAATTGAATGTCAACCCGCGTATTCTGATTCACTTTACCCAATAAAGGGCTATGCGAAATAGGGATTGCTGCTTCCACTGCGCTACCTTCCTAAGCCCTTACTCCTTTTCCTTTTGCACCTGCCTTGTCGAAGTAGAAGATGTGGCATTAGTTCGAAAATACTTTCAACAAGTGGCGAATCGGCTTCTCCCTAACAGGGCATTCTATGCATCTTTAGCTAGCTTTCCCCCGCCGCCTACTATGACGCAGCAATCCTTCCCTTAACCCTAATCATGCTTAAGACATGGAATTGGATGCTTCTTACCCCAAAAGTAAATAAATAGAAGAGTGAGGAGGGATTTTTTGGCAAAGCAAGACTGATTAGCTCGCCTAAGGGTCGTAGCGGAAGAATTCCTCATCTGCGAGCTATTGGGGATCTATTCTCAGGAAGGAATGAAAGGACTTACTTTCCTTACCTAATAACATCTTAATCTACGATCTACGAATAAGAAATAGGAGCATCTAGCCGAGTAGCAGTCAGTAGGCGGAGAAGAAGTCAAAGGCGAATATCTCTTTGCCCCCCTCTTCAGTCAATGCTTTGGCCTTCGTCTCTTTTGCCCTTTTAATTAGTTTTTTTCATGTGTAGGGGCACTTTTTTAACCTAATCGATAGTTGTTAGGATGAATCACACGTGGGAGAGATATGAAATCTCTGAGCAGACAACAATCCCTTACTTTGCCATTCTTTCCAGAATAGGATTTTGCTTAATATCATTTGGATGGACTCAGATCCTTTCATGTAGGAGAGTCTTTGATGGGCTTTGAATTTGGATAGATCCAGCGGGCCTTCTTGCGTGGACTTGGGCTTGCTTTGATGATGAGTAGGCTTGTTGTGCTTTGGCCCTTCTGTGGGCTTTTATCGAGGAAAGCAGGCTTGATAGGGCCAAGTCTTCATTTGTAGGACTTTGATGGTTCATGTCATTCATGTAGGCTTGGGTCTTTCATTCGGGCCCTATTGGGGCACCCTGTGGGCCAATGCGTATAAGCTTGGGCTTTCTTAACGTGGCTCATTTGACGACTCAGTACATGGATGTCACGAATCTATTGGCATAGAATATGGAATCTTTTCTACGTAAGCTGGTTGTGCAAAGTTTGTTTGTTCATACAGGCAGTGTGATTTTGGGATCTTTTGTTTGCTCCGCAAGGTAGTCAGAGCCAGCCAGTTTTTCATTAAACAGGCATGATAGTCTTCAACTGCACAAAAGTTGTGCGGAGAACTAGTAAGAATTGTGCCTGCCATCCAATTCTTGACGCATGGCGAGATTACTCTAGCACTCTATAAATGGAGGCTCGATAAGTGTCTTCACTTCATCAAATTCAAATCAAAGAAATTTAGTACTAGCACGTATGGCTATGGATACTGCAAACAGGCTTTCTGCAATTGCTGCCGAAATGGGGCAACTGCAAAATGAAATTCAAGAGCACCGTAGAGTGCTAAACTTCCTTTTGAGAAGTGTTAGAACAATGGATCCTGCAAGGAAAGAAGCGCGCATTCGCGCTACCAGAGAACGCATAGAGGTTTTGGAGGAGAGGCAGCAAGCGCTGCGGGCGGAGCAGGAAGCGCTCATTGTTCATGGAGCACTCGGTCGCCTGGAAGACTCGATTTTTTCCAAAAAAAGTAGTTAAGTCACCTTCAGGCTTTCTTATTCCAGGAAAGTATGTAGTTGCAAAAAGCAAAATAGTAGTTCTAAAATGTTGGCCCTATTAGTTGTTGTGGGTCACGAGCATGTAACTTGTTTTGAATTTCTCTTTATTTTATAGTTGCCCTTTCCTTAAGGTTATTTTTGAATTGTGTCCACTGCAGTGCTCTAACTCTCTTATAGTGTACTACATTACATGAAAGGTAGTTCATGATTTCCCCTTCGCTCTCTTTAGCATTTTGGTTTAACACCACGCAGGCAGCTGGTACCTTCCCAGCTTCTTCATCAGGTAACCTGCCAATTCAACACATTGTCAGCGGCATTTTGCCTGTAAAAATTCATTAATGAATCAGTATCTCCTTTACTTGAACACGGGTTTCGACTTCCCCTCCGGAGGGCCGGTGTAGCTCGCTTCGCTTACCGCCTTCGTCTTTCGCCAGGGCTTATACTTCATCAATGTCCTTACTGCGTTTCACGCTTTTCAGGACCTCGATCCAAGCCCTCAGTCTCAAAAACTTCAGCATGGATGGATAGATGCCATACGGCCGTTAGCTATTAAGTATTTCGTATATAGCAGGACTGTGACCCTCCTCTCAACCCAATCCCTTACTTGACCCTCAAAACTCACTATCGAGTTGTAACCGAAGTAGATCAAGAGAAGGGACGATGCCCAGACGACAGATTTGACCCAATGTCAAACTGGCCAAAGGCTCAGAATGAGACGAGTCAGGGATCCAGAATGACTTCATTGACGGATCACCGAGCAAGAAAGACACTTTACGCAGCATTTCAGGTCGGAAAACTCTATAAGCGTGTCATCAAGTTAGGTTAGGCCAACCTCGGAACTAGATGTGGTCACCTTTCTGATCTAACACCACAGGCGATGGCCAGGGATCATCCTCTCAATAGGACAGAAAAGAAAGAAGGAATCTTCCTAGGAAGAACCTAGACGGTTTCTGGAAGCATCCTTGACTTTGTTGTTCACAGTAGCAGCTTGCCAAGTGGGAGAATGAGGACCGTCGGATCGAGGGCATGAAGGCTATAACATAGAGTTGGAGGCCTTATTTCTGGGACATCCAGAAAATCCCATTCAAGAAGCCCCTACTTATACCCCTGCTCCCTCCTATCCTTGATGGATCAATTGAACAACTTTACAGAGAAAAATGGAATTCCGAACCGCTATAGAAGCGAACGACTTGATCGCGAACTATAGTCTTTGTTTGTTCGACTGACCGATTCGAATCGATTGGGCTTCGTTCCGGGTAGTGTTTAGTCATAAGCCTGTCTCTTTTGGTCTTCACTTGTCTGCTTTCGTTCCACTCCTTTCCAACTCATTTCTCCGGTTCAACAATTTCAACACCGCGCCCCTTCTCCAGGGTGGCAGATGGGTCTAGAGAACCGAACTGTCTCACGATTTCAATCCGGTTAGAAAAACTTCTCCTGAGCAATTCACGTATCACTTGAGTAGTAGTACGAAACCTTAAGAAAAGGCGATCTACTAGTTGAAAAAAGGAGGATCCGTTGAAGAGTTTATGTTGTCTCGGTAGGGAATAGTCCAATCTTTTCCAGCACCGGTGCAATATGAAAGAGTCCTTTAGAATTCCTTAGAATACGAATGAGATCAAAAACGCTCTGCCGAGGCTCGAGTAGAAGAAGGGGTACTTGAACAGAGGGCCGTCTCAGACCAGTGAAGATCGGAATTGAGCTGCTTAAGATTCCAATTCAAGTAAGGAAGATTGTCATTAGTCTAGGTATTCTAAATAGAAAATACCATTAGCGCCCAAGCTAACCATCTCGACTGTCGGAATGAAACCGATTAATATGGAACTGCTAAAGATGGAAAAAACGCAAGGAACGAAGTTGTGAGAAAGTCCCGTGACATCCAAGTTTGATTTTCGAAATGAAAGATTGAGGAGCTGCTGAAGATGGGGCTGCAGAGGGCAGTTCCGGTAAGAGAGAGAAAGTTTGATTGATAAGGGCATTCTGTGAATGGAGGAATTGGCACAAATCTGATCTGAAGTAATGTGTTGCCGCGAATCGGCTGAAAGAGTTTCAATAGGCCAGGAAACCATTTCCGCTAAAGAGTTCTCTATTGCAATGTTTTTTGGCGGGTCGCTTTCTTTTGAAAAGAGGGGTTTTTTCCGGCTCTTCTCCTCCATGCTTCAGTTGCCGAGTATGATTTGGTATAGTTTCAAAGTTTTAAGCTGGAGCCTCACGTCACGGAACGAATGTTTTGTTTTCAAATCAGCTTCGAAGAATGGCCGGGAATCGTCTTCCTAAAAAGAAGAGTCCTCGTTTGAAAAAATCAAGTTTTGAATTCCTTAGATAATAGATAATCAAATCAAGTTTCAAGCCGGTCAGGTCAATCGTTTCAAAGGAAGAAAATAAAGGCCGAAATCAAGATGAATGCCGACCCGGTAAATCACCTAACTTTGTATAGCTGAAAGTTGCCAAATCGGTTGAAAGAATTGAAAGGAATGCTGGAAAATGAGCTTCAAAGCTTGAACTTCCACTTTCAATAGTCAGAAGAAGCGCGGATGGCACCAGTCCTGATTGATTGTTTTGAAGTGAAGGGCTTTTTCCTACTAATGAGTACAGATATGCGGCCTTAGTATTGTATTAGAAAAAGAATTAGCAGGGGTACGTGCGAAGTCTTCAATGAATACCGGGGAATTGGCCAAGTATTACTTCACTTCCTCTTAGTTCAAGCTATTCCTTAGCGATTGTTCATCTTCCACTGCCCGAGGCCTCCAGAAAGAAGGCGTTCTTTTGCATTGCACTTCTTCATGTCTTGGTTCACCGTCGTTCTGAATAAGTCAGATAGTTGATCGAGAAAGCACCGCCCAAAGGTGCTCATTGAGCCGGTCCCCGGTGGCTAAAATCATCTCAAAGCTGAAGTGAAGAAAAAGGCCAAGTTATTGCAAAACTGCGGAATTTCATTCTATAAGGTAGGGCTTTAGTTTTTCACTAGAAGCTCAGCCTAGAGTTGATCGACAGGTTAACCCCGAAATGAGTTGATCGACCGGTTACCCCCCGTAATTGACCCCTAAGCTCGGGGGAATCGGAAACTATTGTATCTTTTCTAAAACGGCACTCTCCCTTGATTTCCACAATAATGTTTGCTTATGAAACCTTTTTTCACGTGGTTCTGGTCTCTTTTCGATTGCTTTACAAAGGGGAACAAAAAGAAAAGCCCTAGGATGAGTCATCGAATTTCTTAGCCTAGAGAAAGCTATCAGAAAGCAAGCCAATGAGCTAATGATGACTAGCCTTTGATTGAAGGCCGGGTCGGTATAAAGGATAGGCTAGTCCAGCTAGATTCTATAAAGCTAAAAGGCTAGTTTACCCGCATTGGCATTTGTAAGAAAAAGAAAGACTTTGAAAGAAGGCTTGTCTAACCCCTTAGAAGAGTAAGGGTCGTAGGGATAGGACTAGTAAAGTAAAGCCTTACCTTAGTCTTGCAAGTCTTTTCGTGTGCATGTCTGCTTTCTTGTTCTCAGATGCTACATAACGGCTCTTTAACGCATTCCCTAGCTGAATAACTTATCTTAGTCCGCCTTTTAGGTTCTTGCGCCTTATCCGCCTCATTGAGGCAATTACCAGTCAACGTTAGTTGGAATGTGATCTTTGCCTTTTTTTCCACATACTAAAGGCCCCTCTCTTTTTCCTTATCGCCTTAGCGCAGACAGGAAAATCGGCATTTCGAAAACAATTAATAGAAGAAAGTTCCCAGAATATTCAGGAAGGATGAAAGCCTTTATCTTTGGGGACCTGTGTGTGCTACAGTAATGTATGGCGCTCCCTCTGGAAAGGCTGAAGCCTGTCTCCTTCTATAGTTCGTCTCTAAGGCTTCATTCAGAAATGAAAGGGCCGCCGGGCCTAAGCCCTGATTAACTGAAAGTGAAAGGTATTCCAGAGCCTCTCTTTCCTTGTATATCTTCGTAACCCATCATCCGGTCTTCGATGGCCCTTAGCTTCAACTAGTTCAGTTTGACTATTTCTCAGGAGTAGTTGCATTGCTAGTAGGCAGAAAAGAAGTAGTGCCTTAGCTTATCTGTTCATTTTCAAACAACCCCTGTTTGCGCTCCTTTATCTTTCTAAGCTGCTCTCGCTAGCAGGGAATCTAGTTCAGCAAGGTCCATGTGGAAAGACCTTGCTAATGCCTTTTTTGACACTAGACATAGGCTGCTAGGAAGGAAGACTCTGAAGATGACATAAAAAAGAGCTGAGTTGGCAGCTCTGGAAGCACTGATAGCCTTTCACTCATTGCAGAATAGTTGGTTTTATTACCTAGTCACTTAAATACCAAGTAATCTCAGGCATAAAGGGTACTATTTGTAGTGGGTTCTCATGGGGAGGAATATCCCTCAACTCTTTAACTATCTTGAACACTTGTAACGGCATCCGTGCTTTTCAAAGGCAGTATAGTATCCTGACTCGAGCTCGGACAACTCGGTAAACTGAACCCGCTCTTGGGAGGGGAACAACAGCTGGAAACGGCTGCTAATACCCAAGTGTTGGAGCAACAACCGGCCAAGTCAATTTCAGAAAAATGAGAAACTGATTCGACTGGACGCTCCTCTTGCCTTTTTCGTTGCGTGCTCTATTACTGCTTTCTCAGATAGATGCTGGTGTGGCTGCTTCAGTCCTTGCTACCTTTCCCGTCTCCTCTCTAGCCATCTTTACATCTGCCAGAATCAGGTCATCGACCCAATTCTGGCATTTATGGTGGTGGACATACTCGATTGGAATGGGAAGAACTACTCATCCAACGAGTTGGCATACCTCTTAGCAGTCCCCTAAAACCGGTACTAATGAATCTAGAGTTCTCCAATTTTCATGGGCCGGAGGGGTTTAGTTTCAAAAAAGGAAGTCTTTCGGGAAGAGGGACTGAGAATGCGATCAATTGCTTCCTCCTGCTGCAGCAGGGATTTCCACTCTTTTGTCCGATTAGAAAAACGAGGTTTTTTTCTCCCGTTCCCCCAAACCCACAACATTCTCCTTATAGGATACCTAGAAAAATGTACCCAGAACAGCCTTGACTCATAAGCTATGGCATGCAGGTAGAACCATACCTAGACCTAACGACCTAGATATTTCATAAAGAGCTATTTCTATTGAGTTACCAAGCCCACCGAGATCTATTTCAGTATTCTAAACACTACCGGGGCTCACCTTCTATAGGCTCTTCGGGACATCAGGCGAGAAATAACTACTCCGATCAGCCCATCCACACCTATTATGATGATATAGAACCCGGGACATTCAAAGACAGGAATCACCTCTTGGATTCCTTTCATTCGCTCATGCTCCCATCTCTAAATATCCCTGCTGCTACGTTCATTTGGTCGAGCAAGGTCTTCCCTTGTCTTCTATGTATGGCTGGCTCTTCTTGATCTTGAGGTCATGGGCTAACTCGACCGTAGGGAGAGGGGTTCAAGATGCCCTCGTCTAAGTCTGTCTATTTCTTTCTTTGCTTTAGGAGCTCGTAGGTCTCAAGGGTTGTTTTCCAACTCGACCGGAGGACTCTGTTGAGATGTCAACTGCTAAGGGAACGTCTTCCGGATCGATCGAAGAGGGAGGTGAAAAGATTTGAGTATATCATAGCTGACCGCAGGTTGGATAATATCCGCTTGCAACGAAGAGGCTCTTTTCCACGAAGGCAAACTCACTCTTGCATTCAAGATCTTCACACCGGTTCATTTTCTGATTGATTAGAAAGACCAACCCCGGCCCTAGTGAGAAGAAGATGGTTAGACGCCAATTGAAAGAGTGGTAGTTTTCTCCATGATGACCGGGTGGGCCCCTTCGATCTACTTCCTAAACTAAAGGAAGATGACGCTGTGGATGATGTCCCAGCTGGAAAGTCAACCTTTTCATATTAATGCCTGCCCTATTGGAGATTCCAACTATATATGCATTTATGCATTTTCTTTTTATGCGACAGGTATGTGACCTTAGGAATTAGGTTCGGGAGTTGCTTTAGAAATTGTTGCTGGCTCCGGGTGTCAGTAATAGAAAAAGATTGGATTGGGAAAGACCATGGAGGTTGCCAGTGCTGTTGGGGAAGCCTCTCATCGAGAAGAAAAAAGAAAATAGGACAATAGCTGACTAAACCTCTGAGCTCTTTTTCTGTAAAGATCCTTTTCTTAAAGGGACATTTCCGCACTCATTTCAGATCATAGAGGTCGGGCTTCAGTCGAAGAACCTTCTCCCTCCCTTCCACCGATGAAACTACTCTTGCAAAGTCATTCGTATAACCTTCCTTCCAGTCGAATAGATTATATGAAAGCAAAGCCAAGAGGCGATAGTGGCATCGGTCTTCTCGTTCCATGAGGAAAAGGTCCGGAATGGCCTATTTTCATGTCTAAATCGGGAGTTTACGGGCTCTGTAGGGTCTCCATCTATAGGCTCACTAAAGATACTCAAAAGAAAGGGCTTTCTTTGAATAGAAATATGCAATCTTCCTTTAGCCATCTCTTCCTGTCTATTCAAGCCTTGCATCAGTATGAAATCTTTTTGTAATTTATATTTAGGAAGAAGCCCCGTTAAAGCCTAAGTCTAATTCAAAGTAAAGGCTGAACCCGGGCCAATGGCAGTTCAACTGTTCTTTCTAGCAGGTGCAATAGCGCACTAGGATTTCCAAATCTTAAGAACTGGAACTCCTCTCCTTACAGTCAAGTGGCTTTCCGCTCCTCGGCTTGAGCCGAGTGGGGTGGGGTTTGATCTTTTGCTGCTCCCATTGACCACAGAGGCATGCGAGAGAAAGCGCTGAACAATGATTCAATGATTGAAGAGGCTTTGACAAGACCTCGGCATTCTCGCTTATGTTATTAAGACTCACTTGTCTTCCGGGGCTTGGGCCTACTACCAGAGATCCCATTAATATGGTAGGCCTTGATGATCTCCGAGATTTCTTCTTATGATAAACCAAAGGAAAGGGGTCGGGCCAACTTCCCAAACACTTGCTTTACATTCACGTCTCAGTCTATGCGACTGTCCCTAAGGAGGGGTTTCCATTGGCTTGCATTGATTTGAAACTGCTACTATACTAAACCGGCTGAAAGAGCGTAGTTTTGACCGAAATTCCTTACATGACAGGCTCCTCTCCTTCGCGGGATAGGGCACATTCCATTCCGCCATAACCACGCTTTAAAACTCGATCCAGCTCTCAAACTATATGATCCTCGTCACCAGTCAGCTAATACTGATAGTTGTCCTCCTACGGACCTTTGCCTTCCCTCCGTTTCCACAATAAGAAGAAAAAGCGGAATTTTTCCTGAATATGAACTACGACAAGGAAAATCAATCCTTAGAAAGACAAACATTGGATTGTTTTTGTGTAACATATCCCTTTTTTTCTTTGTCTATTGACTGAGTTCCCCTTTTTTGTTTGCCTTTTCCAATATGTGAGATGTGGGGATGAAGCTCCGAAGCAGGAGCTAGCCTTCAAAGGCGGGCGGAACTTCACTCTTTTTTAGGAGAGCTGCCTACGTACCTTCTCTTTTCAGCAAAAAAAGAATCAAGTCCCACGTAGTTCACAGTTAATCAGTTAAATAGATCGCGTTTAAAAACCAAATAGACTGTTTAGGAGGTATGCGACTTGGACGACGAAAGAGGGCTAGAGCGTGGGTCAGGGTCAGATACGGAGGGGCAGAGAGAATGCTTCCCGATCACTCTCTCAGAGAGAGAGAGAGCTATTGTACAAGGAAGCTACGTACACATTTTCGAACGGAAAGCGAGATCTTGCAACCACACCCGAAGAAGCACGCAACAAAGCTCTTTTCCTTTCTCATTTAAGTATGCAGCGAGGAATCGAAGGGATGAGACCCGATTCAATTCTGTGATTAAATCAAATTCTTCCCTTCGTTAGTTTACCCACTGTAACTGACTGTCACGTCCAACGAGAGCGTGAGCATCCCACTATTCTTTCTTCTCGTGGGGGGCATTCTACTAGCAAAGAAGACTCCTATAAGTGGTAGTACCTAGTTGGGGCTTTGTGGTATAATTCTTTGCCGAAAGAGGTCTCCGCCGACCCAACGACTTTCCGATGTGATTGACAAGCAGCGGGGCATGGAACGGAGTTTAATTCATCGCGACAGGAGTTCACCAAGTCTAAGAAAGGGCCGGTCATCCAACGAGAAGGGGTAAATCAGGTCAGCCAGCTAAGGCCCACTTTTACCTTAAAGATCAAGGTCTGTGAATGAAATGTCCTCTACTCGGTAGTAGTAGGAACAAGATGTAACTGATTCATCCGTGCCAACGAGAAGGGGGGCTTCACCTGATCACTCTGAATCCGCTGATCAGGAAGAGAGAAAGGAAGAGGTTTTTTCTTTAGATAAAGCGGAAGCTCGTTCCTGGCCTCTTTGGCAGTAGCTAATCTGAATTCGTAACCCGCGGCAGGAGTCGTCAGATCTTGCCCAGGCAAAGGAGCGATCGACACTCGCTCGCAAGTTTTAAGAAGTGGTAAGCGCAAGGACAGGTTAATTCAGAAAGGGGAAGAGGAGCTCAAACAAGGTTCAAAGATCCCCTCCCCAAAGTATGGTTTATAGAAAGCCTTTCGGGTTAGTGAGGAAGATGATAGTGAAAGAGAGAAGAAAGGAAATCCGTTTATGGCGGCTTACCTTCGTACATTCAAGAACAGTTGTGACTCCTTGGCATCTATCAATGCACCGGTGTCCCAATCTGATATGTTTACATTCCTTCTTGCTGGCCTGCCTTCGGACTATGAAAGCTTTGTCACTACGGCGAAGCTTCAACGACCAAAACCAACTATGGCTGAGCTTCGGTCCAGCTTGTTGTTACATGAGTCTTGGCTTCAGCAGATGCATCCTATTACTATGTTGATGATCTTGTATACTAACCGAGTCCGCACTCGCCCGAGAACACGTACGTCCTCCCTGTAATTGTCTTGTCTTTGTTATGGTTTCAGGGCCTACGTCTACCTGTATGGAGCCACCATCATTCGCAAGGCTTGCTTTACATTGGACCCGATGTTGAGCCTCTCATAGCCTAGTACCGGCGAACTAGGCAAGCGACCCTGCAAGGCAGCCAGCCTTTCTGCAAAATCAATGTCCGCCTCGCCGCTGCTTTCGGGTGATTGGAGAATAGCTGTAAGGAATACTAAAAGAAAGTATGCAGCGAGGCAAAGCCGATTGAGAATATGACGGTTGGCCCCTCGGCGCTTGGGAGGCATCCTATTTAATAAAGATTCTTCCTCTAGTCGAATAGAGTATTAGTCCGCTCCATTCTATTCCCCATTATTTCACTTTCTCGCTATTCGAAATATCATAAGAGAAGAAAGCTGGCAGGTTGGATCCTAGGGTAGGTTCCTGCTGTTGAATGATCGACTAGCTTCCTCTTTAGTTGTTTGATATTGGGTTCGTGTTCAGTGTACCGCTCTTTTTATATATGAAATTCCCACTTTTTTTTTTAGCCCTTTTTCGTTTGTGCATCTTTCTCCCATGCTTTCCGTCGGTCAACAACCAACTAAATCTATACCTCTTCACTACTCGTACAGGCTTGACGGAGTGAAGCTGTATTGAGGGAATCGTTTTGTCTCAATCAATCAAGAATGCCTCAACTGGATAAATTCACTTATTTCACACAATTCTTCTGGTCATGCCTTTTCCTCTTTACTTTCTATCTTGGGTGGAAGTTGAATATAGAAAGACGCCTTTCCTTGCTTTTTTGAATAAATCCTGCTTTTCAGGGGTCGTTTTCTGGTTGAAGGGTTTGCTCGTTTTCTTTATCTTAATACGGACTGGGTTTCTCCTTTGGCACAACTTGTATGGACTTCTTTGTCCCCAGACCCTTTTTAGTGTTTTGCCGTCGGAACTCGGCCTTCTAAATCACTATCTGAGACAGTCGCATCAGGACCCGGAATGGGTGGAATATGTACATCAAGTACTAAGAACCACCCCCACCGTGTCTGCCAGCTATGAAGTCCTGGTGCGAGACTTGCTTAATACGGAGGTGGCCTTTTCCACTCGAGAGCAGATTTTCTCTTTCTATCAACTAATTTTCTATGGTCGAGAGGATCCCCAATTCTGGATTGATCCGCTGGGCCTCGAGGCCATAGTCAAGGGCCACCTTGAACCAAAGGAATTTGATCCTTCCGCTCTCGGGGAGGTCTTAAAAAGTCTCTTTACCGAGAGGCATAATTCTCCCGAGGATGTTAAGACCGCTCAAGCAGACCATTTCCGGGGCTTTTTAAAACAAAAGCAGCAAGCCCGAGTGGAAATGCAAGAAAGGCTTAACTCTCATACTGAATGGGAATATCTCTCGAAAAGGATGACCTCCTTAGCGGAAGAAAACCGCGCTCTACGTGAAAAAATAAGCATTCTCGCCAGGAAAACCCCATTAAATTCGTCTTTGTTGTCTTGCTGTCGTGTCGTAAAGTTTCGTTCTTCGTTCCTCTCCTCTTGGTCGAGTTACTTCGTTCCTCTCCTCTTGCTTTTTTTTCCGGTATGCCGCTCCGCCAGCAAGGAGCGAAAGAACCAAGTTTTCTGTGGTGATGTCAGAATTTGCACCTATTTGTATCTATTTAGTGATCAGCCCGCTAGTTTCTTTGATCCCACTCGGTCTTCCTTTTCTATTTTCTTCCAATAGTTCGACCTATCCAGAAAAATTGTCGGCCTACGAATGTGGTTTCGATCCTTCCGGTGATGCCAGAAGTCGTTTTGATATAAGATTTTATCTTGTTTCCATTTTATTTATTATTCCTGATCCGGAAGTAACCTTTTCCTTTCCTTGGGCAGTACCTCCCAACAAGATTGATCCATTTGGATCTTGGTCCATGATGGCCTTTTTATTGATTTTGACGATTGGATCTCTCTATGAATGGAAAAGGGGTGCTTCGGATCGGGAGTAACCACTAGTGATAGGGCAAAAATAGGGGGGAAGGACAAAGGAAAGAGCGATGCCTACATTAAATCAATTGATTCGTCATGGTAGAGAAGAAAAACGGCGCACGGACCGTACTCGAGCTTTGGATCAATGTCCCCAGAAGCAAGGAGTATGCCTGCGTGTTTCAACGAGAACACCGAAAAAACCTAATTCAGCTCCACGTAAGATAGCCAAAGTACGGTTGAGCAATCGACATGATATATTTGCTTACATTCCAGGCGAAGGTCATAATTTGCAGGAACATTCTATGGTCTTAATAAGAGGAGGTAGAGTGAAAGATTTGCCAGGTGTGAAATTCCATTGTATTCGAGGAGTCAAGGATTTGCTGGGAATTCCGGATCGAAGAAGAGGCAGATCAAAATATGGTGCGGAAAAACCAAAATAGATATGAATGGAAGATGCCTCTGGAACTCCTTTTTCTCGGTAAGGATAGGCACGAAGTCACTCGACTGAAAGGAGAGGGAACAACCACAACGTTACACCCCAAAACTATACGGAGCCCTTCCGAATGACCTAGAATATAGTCTACCTCACTCTTTCTTGGCTAGTCTAGTAGACTATATTCGCCCGTGGAGGTGAGTGGAGGAAGCTGTGAAGCTTCTAACTCTAATTACCAACTCGGGACTATATTAGTATAAAGCGGCATTATCCCTTTACTAAATCCTCCCTCGCTTACCACCATGAACAAGACCTTTCCCGATCAATTGGTTTTTCATTATTTAATAAGAAAGATGGCAAATCCTACCATTGTATTTCCTTTTTTCATTTGGATCCTATCAACTTGGAGAGTGTCTAGATTAAGACACTTCTCGTATTCGGACTATCAAGATCGACTAAATGAGAGTGTGGCTGACATGGTAAAAGAACAAATCAGCCACACTTTTCTGGACCCCTTTTTTTGGGAAAGGATAGTGGGTAGGGCTTATCTTTCCCTTCAACCAGCCACTCTTTTAGTTCCCAAAATATATATAATCCAGAATCCTTTTAAGCGCCTTATCACGAAAGTTACCGAGCAAGCAGATGATGATGGTTCAGCCGGTAAGCTAGCAAGCTTACGAAATGAAGGAAGAGGAGACCCTTCTATTATAAGTTGAAAGCGAAGTCGATAGTCCTCGTATTGGTAATTATTATACGCTAAAAGTCTATATAAGATATAGAAGGAAAAATATGAGAAAATTCAATAAATAGTGGCTTTCAGCTCCTCTCCTTCTCCTCGCTACTGTCAAAATGTTGAATTTCTTTTTTTACACTGGCGCAGATGATTTCCCCTAAGGCACCGATGGACCAACGCCTTCGTATGTATATCACCCGAATTTCTTGATTCACGGCGTCGAGTATTTGCACTTTAGATCTCATGACTCGACCTGTAGACGGTGATACCGCCACCTTTGGCGACGTGATCCTTTCTTATTCACTTGTGCTGGTGGCGGAGAGGTCGGCGCCTGTGTTCTGGCTCTGGGGGGGTGGGTCTTCCCTTTCTCAATTATGACGTACTCGGTTAGGTTGCCATCTAGGTCTCGGTCGGGGGCGACTTCCAAATTATGGTCTCATTCTTCCCTTGATTCACGATCCTTGCAGCTGAATTAATCCCCCATGTGTCGGGACCTGAACCGTGGTGGTGCTCTTCTACAGCTTCTTCTACATAGGCTCCTCCACTTCTGGAATTGAAAAAGGAAGCTTTTCCAAGCCCGAACAAGATCAAAAGAACTGATCGCTTTCTACAATAAGAAAATAGTTATCTACTAGCCATGTTTTCTTTCTGTGATAATGCCGTAGCGTAGGACTCCAGGAATTTTGGAAGCTGAACATGCTCAAAAGATGCCTAAAGCTTTTAGCTTTGATCATTCGACGCCGAGTGAAAGGGTTCCTCGCTAAATAAAACCAAAGTTCCACAATCCCTTACCTACCCCAGCCCATCCCTTCACCCGGATAATGACCACTTAAGCACCTCTGGAAGCGAACAGAAAGAGATGGCAGAGTCCGCCTCGTCCTTATACGACTTTCTTTCCCTGTGTTCTATCACTCACGGATGGCCTACCCAAGGAAGAAATCCAGGGCAGTCACCTGTATGTTAGGTAGCCTCCTCACTAAACACAAGTAAGAGCTAGCTTGCATTGAGAATGAGGGCCCTCCTAAGGACTTGTTTTCAGCTCCTTACTTACAGATAAGAGTCAAAGTTCAAACAGCCCACTTTGCTCCGTTGCTCTGCTCGCTCCGACGATTCTACATACCGGCCGTAAAGAGAGAGCGCAGTGTGATTGGCTCTATAATGGAAATAATGGATATGCTCTGTCGTAGAGCTTCGCTAGCAGTGTCGAGCTTTGCTCGCGATTCGACTGGAACTAAGGACCTGAACTGAATGGAATTTCAGAGCTCTCGCGCGGCTATCTAAAGAATGAAGAACCGCTACTGAACGAGAGCGAGTGAAGTGAGTAAGCACGGAACGAGCTAAATAGAAGTTGTAGCAACGAGCTACTAAGGAATGACTGTGTTGAAGTTTCAAACGTAGAGCTCGGTACTTTCAATTTCATGATTCTATTCCAGGCTGAGCACAACATCCTTATGCACCCATTTCACATCTTAGGCCTAGCTGGTGTAAAAGGCGGCTCCCTATTCAGTGCTATGCATGCTTCCTTGGTAACTTCTAGTTTGATCAGGGAAAGCACAGAAAATGAATCTGCTAATGAAGGTTACAGATTCGGTCAAGAGGAAGAAACTTAGAATATCGTAGCCGCTCATGCTTATTTTGGCCGATTGATCTTCCAATATGCTAGTTTCAACAACTCTCGTTCGTACACATCTTCTCTTTGTTTCCCGTGCCTCTAGTGAGTTAGAGACAGAGTTCGAAAAGGTCAAATCTTTGATGATTCCATCATCTATGATTGAGTTGCGAAAACTTCTGGATAGGTATCCTCCATCTGAACCGAATTCTTTCTGGTTAAAGAATCCCTTTCTAGTAGCTCTGGAACAATTAGGAGATTCTATACGGGGTTTTGCTTCTGGCGGCAACATGCTTGGCCCCGCTTATGGGGTCAAATCAATACGTTCTAAGAAGAAAGATTGGAATATCAATCTCATCGAGATCATCGATCTCATACCAAATCCCATCAATAGAATCACTTTTTCGAGAAAATACGAGACATCTAAGTCATACAAGTAAAGAGATCTATTCATTTTTCAGAAAAAGAAAAAACGGGGATTGGATTGATGATAAAATAGAATCCTGGGTCGCGAACAGTGATTCGATTGAGGATGAAGAAAGAGAATTCTTGGTTCAGTTCTCCACCTTAACGACAGAAAATAGGATTGATCAAATTCTATTGAGTCTGACTCATAGTGATCATTTATCAAAGAATGACTCTGGTTATCAAATGATTGAACAACCGGGAGCAATTTACTTACGATACTTAGTTGACATTCATAAAAAGCATCTAATGAATTCTGAGTTCAATCCATCCTGTTTAGCAGAAAGACGGATATTCCTTGCTCATTATCAGACAATCACTTATTCACAAACTTCGTGTGGGGAAAATCGTTTTCATGGAAAACCCTTTTCGCTCCGCTTAGCCTTATCCACCCTCTAGGGGTATTTTAGTGATAGGTTCCATAGGAACTGGACGATCCTATTTGGTCAAATACCTAGCGACAAACTCCTATCTTCCTTTCATTACGGTATTTCTGAACAAGTTCCTGGATAAGAAGCCTAAAGGTTTTCTTCTTGATGAGATCGATATTGATGATAGTGACCTTGATACGGAGCTGGAACTGCTAACTAGGATGGATGAGGATGAGCTAGGCTTTCAACAGCATAGGGCACATTCGTGAAGTGCAGCTTGACAGCAATAAGGAATAAGTCTCCCCTATCACCAACCTGTACCTTCTTTCAATGCACCATTTAAGGCCAAAAAGCATGGCCTTTGCTTCTGCCCAGTTGCTGGTTCCAGCACCCAAGGGAATGGAGTAAGCCATAATAAGAGCACCCATACTATCTCTGACAACACCACCACCTCCACAAATACCATCTCTACAGCGACCATCACTATTAAGCTTGACAAAGAGCAGTGGTGGCTTGATCCACCTAACCAAAGCCACAGATTTGGAAGTCATTGAAGCATCACACAGATGACAGATACTCTTCCAGCTCTCACCTACTCTAACCTTGCCAAACTGAGAATGCAGCAGGTGAGATAAGGAGTATGTGATCAATGCCTTGGATCTATAACAGATACCACTTCTTCTTCCCTGTTTGGGCATTTGGAACTGTTAGCAGTTGAGGACGAACTTCAGGCTTTCTATGAGTGGAAATCCAATTAGCGAACCCTCTTTCGTACCTCCGCCTTTCCCTTCTAGTCATGGTCACCATTTTGTTATCACCGCTACAGACTACTTCACCAAGTGGGTTGAAGCAATACCAATAGCCTTAAGATTAAGATTGGAAAGTCGCTTTTAAGCCCAAGTGCAACCAAACTAGCAGGAAATGAAAGCAGAAATGGATCTGTGTCACTGTCTGTATGCTTGTCTTCAAGAATCAATCAACCAAAGAAGCAATCAACAAATCAAGTTGAGGTATCAAAATCCTGTCTTCTTTCGTTTCGACCCTCATCTATGAGATGAGGAATCCCTCATAGCTAGATTCATCAGTAGCTTAGAAACTAGGAACTGGATGAGGGGAAGTCAATCTAATCTCGGCCTCGCCCATTCCATTACGGCATTCTCTTCTTGATCACCGGATATTGATAGAAAAACAGTCACACCAAAAGAAAGACGAAGGGGGAGCCCGCGGCAGGGGTTCCAAACCTAGGCTTAATGCCCCAACGAGCACAGTCAGAAGAGAAGCCTTTGGGCAACTCGATAGGAATCAGAGGAGAAAGATAGAGTCATTGCCGTTCTAACCGCTGTCAGAAGACGTGAAGTGAGGGCGTGGTTCAAGTCACATCGTATGCTCGTCTTCATAAAGGTTTGACTTTGATTGTTTGTTGCCAAAGAGAAGAGTTCATTGTTTAGGTCCTACTCTGGGTCTGTAGCTGACAGCGGCAGTGATTTTCTTATCGATTATTGTAGATTAATAAGACCCAAAACCGGTAGCGAATAGAATAAAGAAGTTGCTTCGCCGAATGCCGATTACTAGGTAAATCGCCCACTATATATAGCACCTATCGGACGGGGAAACTTTATTGAATTGAGTTCGGTGTAGAAGGTTCAAGCAAGGGATGTGGATTGAGTCCAAGTTCTGGAGAAAGAGGGGGCCTTTTTCATCTTTCCTACGATCAAATTCTTCATATCCGAAGCGCAGGAAGGATCTGACTAGAAAGTCGTCTTGCTGATGCGATAGTCCTCTGGGTATGGCCACATTCGTCTCGACAATAGGATAGGGAAAGAAAATCCATAGACGAGACCAACTGGGACCGAACCTTTCTATCTTCTTCTTTCTCTTTTTGTTCCCGCCTGCCGAGGACCTATGTTTCAATAACGATGAAGGGCTACTATACTAGAAGGGAAAGGGCTTCAGGAGAGATGGTTAGATTGGATGGGCGTAGTTGATCGATCGAACTACGATGATTGGAATGAAGACAGACAGACTTCCGTGCGAAAGACAGAACGGCAAAAATTCTTCTTGCATTTTTCCTAAACTTCGTCAAGCCTATCCGCTCATTTGTTCCAAACCAGAGTTTCTAGTTTCAAGATCGCGCTTTTAGTACGCGTGTGGTGAGATGTTCCAAGCCCGGTATCTACTGATTTTGCCATTCCTATGATTCAAAGGATTCACCAGCTATAGGGCAGTTAGCGCAGACATCAAGTAAGGGCTCGTAGGCTACTCATGCCAAATGAACATCCTATTTTTTTTCAGGGGGAAGAGAAGAGCTCTAGGTCAAGCCTCTTATTCTATTTATTCTATTGGGTCTACCCGTCGGGCAGGTAAGCGAGACAGAAGTCTCATTGTTCGTGGTGTTGCAATGAATTCATTGGATGATAATAGCGTATAAAGATTTTCTTTCTACTTCCTCCTCTATCTAAGTGTCAAGTTTTAGCTCATAGGTGGTTCGTTTTGAAGTGACTTCATCTATATGTTTAACACATGCGTGTACTACTCGTTGTGTAGTCAAATTTCCTGTCAGTCACGATTGGCTTTGAATCAATATAAAGCTTAGTAGATCGTGAGTCTTGGTTCTTAGCGAAATGCTACGCGCTATCTTACATACGATGATTTAGATCACCAAAAAGGAATTCCAGTAATGTCGTACGGTCGAAAGACAATGTCATTGAAGGGCATAATATAGGACTGCTCACCTGCGTAAAGACATTGAATTTGTTCTCAGTGAAAGAGGTCTCGAGGAGAGGTACGAAGTCACTCGACTGAAAGGAGAGGAAGAAAAACCAAGCTCTGTCAGTCAGACCTCCTCAGAAGTACGTGATTTCGCCTTTCCAACCAATTGATGTAGGAAGAACCCTGGACCTATTCATTCCTTCTCAGACTCGCCTAGCGGTCTTTTTCATCTCGTAAAGCGGTATTTCTCTCTTTTATCATCTCTTCAAGGACATAGAGCTTCGGTTCCCCTTCTTCCTAATGGGCTACGAGGACCCTAGGACTGAGGACTCTTAGAAAGAAGGATTACCGTCTTGCGTACCGTACTGGCTTACCCTTATTAAGAACAGACTGGCTGACTTCCTGGCCTTTTTTATTCAAAGAAGGCAAAGAAGGAGAGGAAAGCACAGACGGGAAAGAAAGGGAAAGCTCCTACTCAAGTCATCGAGTGACATATAAAACAAGGAGACATCTTTATGCATGCGCAAAAGGCGATTAATCGAGATAGTGCAGAGGTGACAAAGCATGCATGAGGTTTCCTTCAATCTGGTGGTCCCAACAAAACATTAGAGCTCGCGGCCTCAGTTGGCAAAATCAGGGTTGTTGCCCCGTTGTGAAGACAACTGAATGCTATTGTTATTTATTTCACTTGAGATAGGCCTTCTTACCACTGCTTCTGCCTATTACTATTCTTTTGTTGTGCTTCCTGGACAAAAGCTGGTTAGCCTTTTTTTTACTTACAACTCAAGTAATATTAGCTATTTGTGTAAAGCAACGATTCGTCAACCCACTAGCTTTTTTAGTTGCTTATTTTTTCAGTTTGTATACGTCAGTCGGTTGCCTATATGCAAGATCTTCATTCCTTTCACCGGAGGTAGCACTAGTCAAAGAGGGAGACTCTGTTCAAAGCGGTATGGTTCTAGTTTTTATAAAAACTATAGCTTATCGCGAATCGCTTATACCCGTCCGTCCTGATAGTGAGCTCCTTTCAAAGTTGCAAACACAATCCCTAGTGTAAGTCGCAATCAACTTGATGCACTTTGTCGGACTAATGAGTATAGGACCTAATTAGGGGTGGTTGGCGCCTATATACCACTTCAAACGCTCTTTGTTTGGTTTCCGAATTTCAAGTGGTATTGTACCACTATTCTGCCCATGGTAACCAATGTTCCCATTCCTTTGGAATATCGCTTGTAAAGCATCCCAGGTAGTTCTCTAAGCACCGGTTAACCACCTCCCTCACTGTTTTGTTTGCATGAGATTCCACTTATTCTATGTCATTTTAAGCCTTAGGTAGTTGTTCCTCCCGCAGTTCTTTTCTTGGTCTGATAGTCTTGTTAACGCTTTCTAATCGACTTTCTATCTTGTACAGATCTTCCTTGCCTTTTCTTCCTCGTCCAGTGACGGATTTGCTCCCTCTTTCAGTAAGTCTTCTTCTTTAGTAAGAAGAGTACTGCCTAAAGCAATGTGAGTTAAAGTGTCTATATGGGAACCGGCCGTAAACTCCTTTTCTGGTGTAGATCCCCTTCCTTATGAATCAGTTCCCCGGGTACAAGGAATGAGTGCTCCTAATGTCTTTTCTCTCTTTCGGTCGAGTGAGTCACGTGCGTTCAAGTTAAAGCTAAAGAAGAGATAGTAACTCGACCTTAGGCAGAGGTTTGAAAACCATTCCATTGGGAGTTCCATCATTCAGACGGACAAGACAGATGGCGAGGCAAGAAGCCCCGCAAACGCAATTCAATAGGGAAGTGCGCTTTCCACCTAAGCTGGTGACTTTCCTTAGCCATTCATTGCGTCTTGAGCCACACCGTCCTCTAGCCCTGCCCCCTTTCCATAAGTAAATTCTCCTTCTAGTCTCTGACTACCTGATTCATTAGCCTACAAAAGGTTGCTGGCGCCAAAGGGCATGACAAGGAAGTCAGAAGCTCCATACCATACCTCGTGAGAGAAGTCGTCTTTGATTCATCCCCCTCTGCAATCCTGACTTCCCAGTACTCCGATCGGAGATCCTATTTTCTTTAGTAAAGAGCCTTGCTAGCGGATCAAAAGAGTGGGCGACAAGCAGAATGGAATAGTAGTTCCGAAAGGTCGCCTTATTGACTGCTAGGGAGTCTACCCACATTCGAAGAGTGCCCTGCTCTACGAAAGGAAAACGGGCTCGGGCGACAGATCAATAGTCGACTCAGGGTGGGTAGCAGTGGAGTCAAGAAGCCTGTCAAGAACATGAATCAGTTCGTTGGGGCTAAGACTTTTCTTCCTTCCTTCTCCAGGTTAGCTAGGTGATACGCCCCGAATCGTCCACCAAAGATGTCGCTAGATGGGGGTATCAGTTGAAGCCTAACTCTTTTTTCTGCCTTGGTCTAGCCTCCTTTCGTAAAGTTCGGAACGATAGAAGCTTTCATGGCTCCTTCCGGAAAGGGATCGTAATGTGAGCGAGTTTGAAGACTTCCGTCGAAGGCACTTTCGAACTGGCAAGACTCACAGCCCCTTTCTTTATGGAAGGAAGGAAGATAGGTCTAAGCTCGACCGGAAAGAAGATTCGCTCGCCCGAGACTCGACCCCCGATTTCCCATACTATTGAAACCAACAAGAAAAAGGACTTGCAAGGTCTTGCTTATCGACAATCCCACTAAGGCACCTACCCATACCTATAAGCCAAGCAACTAATAAGAAAACGAAAGGTACCTTTGTAGTAGAGCTCAACGCTTAGAAGTTAAGAAGTAAAGCACCTTCTATTGAGGAACTACTCCTAGCTAGCTCTACTTGAGAAATGAATAACTTAACCCTTTGCTTGCTACTATTTGTGCTGAGCAAGAGCTTGGGCTACGTCAAGTTAAGCCGTTGCGCGCTAGCAGTTACTCTTCAGAGATATGGAACTCCAAGCCGATCAACAGGCCCAAGGAGAGTTCAAGGACTTCTTGCTTCGTCAGATGCTTTCCCGGACAACTTTGTTAGCGCTTCACTGATTAGTGAATACTATATCTAACTACTGAACCTAGTGGCTTATCTCGTTCTAGTGACTTACCGTACGAGGAACAACAGAAACTTCCACTACAACTCCATCCATCGGCAAATATCCTGTACCGTGGCACGGAATTAGGAAATAGCAGCGGATCTTAGCTCTTTTCACGAATCCGCAGCAAGAAGACGCAGATATTTTCATGAAGAATAAGCTCTTAGATGTAGCATTACCGGACGTGAATCTAAAGGTTAGAACTAATAATCTAGCTCTTTGCAATAAGGGCTTTTTTCAGGACAAATGCCAAATGCAAAGAAAGCAGAAGATGCGGCTTAGCCAGCTCGCTCTAGTCCCCTACGATAAGGATGAGAAAAGGCCAAGGAGTGAATAGGAGGGAATAGGGGCATCAGTCTTAGCTCTTACTGTTCGAGAATCAACTGTACATGAATAGGCTCTTCCTTAGGCCTTCAAGGAGGAAGCGAGGGTGGGACAAGTGAATCCGATGTGAGGGAAGGATTGCTGCGTCAGTCGAAACTAGGGCTTATGCAATTGAATCAGAAATGCACATGTAAGATAAGAATGGAAGGAGACAGCCAAAGCAGGGATTGATCTATTCCAAAACCACTGGGCAGGGACCTATTCCTAAGCCATTTTCAGTAGACAGACAGGGAAAAGGACTAAAAACATTCTTCGCAAGATGAGAGCAAGCATTAGATGAAGCCGACTTTGTCCATCTCGCATATCAACTTCCTCTATCGATAGCGTAAAGCCGCCCAACACAGAGAACGAACATGGTCGGTAGGTAATTAATCTTCGTTTGGATAGCAGTACGGTACACGCATCAAGATATGATCTTTGCTTTTCCATCCCTGGCATTCAAAAGAAAGGGGGGAAAGGGAGAGTGAAAAGCACCCTGTAGATAAAGATCGAGAGCCTGTGGACCGGGGTTGAACCATATCCCCCTTCTGTTAATCGAGAGTGTGACGAAGTGAACCGAAAATATTGTGCGGTAAACTGATGCTGTGAGGCGGAGATAGCTGCACTTCTTGTTCTTTTTTCCCTTCGATTCTTTAACGCTTCTTTCAGGTCTCGCTACCCCTGACCATAAGAAGAATGTTATACTATAAGAGCGAGGTGCAAGTGCTGCATAAAGTTCTGTTATCCGT
This sequence comes from Solanum lycopersicoides, assembly GCA_022817965.1. Classification (NCBI taxonomy): domain Eukaryota; kingdom Viridiplantae; phylum Streptophyta; class Magnoliopsida; order Solanales; family Solanaceae; genus Solanum; species Solanum lycopersicoides. The sequence continues at coordinate 72,259,194 of CM040618.1, read as the reverse complement.
TGTTCAAGCCTTTCTTTGAGCAGAGCGCTTTCTTTCCGGTCATTGGCAAGCGCAGATGGGCTTTCACACCCGCTTATGTTGTGGGTGGGATGAAGGCATCTATCTTATTATATTATATGGAAGAAGATCGTTAGATGGTTAGCGGCTAGAACAAAACAAGGGGCGTTGTATGGAGGTTTCCAAGCAGAGGTGCGAAGCAATTGAGATGCATATAGAATAGATGGTAGGGTTCCAAACCTCGCCTAGCACCGAAAGAGAAGGCCTTGTTCTGCAGGGTACGGCCCTGGACAGTGGAAAAATAGAATAAGATGGAGCCTACCTACTTGGTTCGGACGAAGTAGATAGATCAAAGGAATGGAATCCAGGTGGCTCTTATGCCACTTTTGATGGTCTCGGTTCGGACGAGATAGATGGAAAAGCATTAGGTCGATGGCCGGGGTAATTTCCTTCCCACTCCGAGGCATATTGATCTGGATCCCTGGGAACAGGTCTTAGAGAAGTAGATGGCTCGGCTCCACTGGGAGATGGGAAACTATATGCGGAGTTAGAGGCAGAGGGACTTGTACTTGGCTAACCGTCAGAGGGATGGTAAGTAGATTGTTCGATAGCTTACCCACGAAGATGGATTTTATTCTGGTCGGCCACCATAGTACTAAGACTGAAAGCCTGCTAGGCAGTCTACACAGAAGGGAAGTCACCAAACGTGGGAAAGAGTACCTTTTTCTTACTCGAAGGAACCGCTACCATAGGATTTAAGACAAGGATGCCTTATTGTTTGGACTTTCATTAAGGATAGACCTAGGATTGAAAGAGTCGCAATAGATGGATAGCATCTTCAAGGGATTGATGGCTTCTTCAGGAAAGGCTTGGCCTCCAGAAGATGAGGACTTTTTCGGAAGGATAGAGTCATTGTATTCCCGAGTACTGATTCTCTTTTAGGATGGTATTCTATTGAATGAAGGCTACCTTCTTACTTGGCAGGATGGGGTAGACAGATATAGTACGATTGGATTGATGGATGGTGCACTATCCTTCTCCCAATCATTTCTCAGCAAAACCAATGAGTACAACTTATTAAAGGGAAACTACGAAAAAGATCTTAGAGCTAGCTGTCTCAATCATCCACAGCTCCGGGATTAATGTGCTCTTTTTTATGCTGGAGTCATAGCTTATCTAAATTCTTATTCCCACCCCTACAAGGTCTTTAAATAAAATGAAGATAAGACGATAACTTATCGTCTGCATCTATAACTACTTCTGGTTTATATACACTGCTAAAAGGTTGAATTCCAAACGATTAGGTTAGGGCAGGGTGGAGTTCCTCTTTAGCACTGTTCTTTTAGGTGTAGTTCCGTCAAGGCGCCAAGATCAAACTCCGGCCGGGAGGGGCCGAAGACTTGATAGGTGTAGTGACTTAGATTACCAGTACCGTCAGACTTTCATGTAGTTCCGTCTAATCAAGGTATAAAAGAAAAAAGAAAAGCCGACCTTTTCTTTTCCACGCTTTTATACATTTCAGTTCAGATACGTTGCTCGACTTGCGCCTTTGCACGCTCGACCGCTCCCCCATCCCGCCTGGCCCATTCTAGCGGGGAATAACCTCAATCCGTAGAAGCTGCATCCTCAAGGGCTGAGTGATTATGCCAGTGATCAAGATATCAACCACATAAATAGGTAGTAAAATGGTTATGGACCCACGATGACGAAAGGTAAGTGATGCGTCGGACTTAGAAAATCTTAGGCCAAACTAAATGTTGATCAGTGAAGACAAGAAAGCTTTTAAGTGTAGACGACTACTTGTACTTGAAATTCCATTCCTTTATCCGGTGGGAGGGTTTAGAGCCAGTTAAGCCAATAGCATATCTAGCAAAAGCTTCAGTAACACCAGCTACATCAGTAGATCATTGATTAGCATACCTCCTCTGAATAGTCTACGTGGACCCTAGTTTCTTATTACTATTAATTCGAATTAATCCAGTAATGCATACAGCCTTTACTCTCTTAAAGAGCAGGAGGTTTAGCGTCAACTCATTCAATGAATGTTCTTTCATTCACCACACGGATGAATCCTACTCTGTATTTTCCAGCGGACAGTCATTTGTCTAAAGAGAATAGACGTATAGCAGCTCTCTCTCATAACAGAATGAAAGCAAGCAAGAACGAAATGAGCGCTTACCCTATCGACCGAAGCTACTATCCTAAAATAAGAAACTCCTAAATTAAAGAACTACAGGAAAGGTAATATACTGAGCTAGCCTCCCGTTATGCACCAATGTTTGAAGAGGACCGTTAACCTTTACCAAAGAAGAAGGCTATTGGTCATTTCCTATAGTTGACCGATAGAGCTCGACGATTGAGACAGGGCAGAATGCGACCGATGGAAGGGATCTAATTTGAAGAAGGAAGTCATTTGTGGACTGATTCCGACCCTTTACCAGAAGACAAGAGATTCGCGGTATGGCTTCAGAAGAGGTATTCATTATACAGATATCGTTTAACGAATT
>CM040618.1:72113754-72255690 GCA_022817965.1 Solanum lycopersicoides | reverse complement strand
CAATACTAACTCCTTAGTCAGCTGACCTTCTATTTCGGAGATTAGAGCAGAGAACTCCGTAACGGCAGAGAGGGCTTGGAAGCCACTTGACTCTAAGGAGAGGGCTTCGCCTCGAATCCAAATGATTTTTTTTCTTCTCTTAAGATATTTCTAGTTAGGACTTGATCGAAGNCCTTTATTTTACTTTAACCTAGTGGAAATTCTTTTTTCAAAGTTACTAGGTAATTAGTGAAGAGGTTTATAAAAGTGACAAGCTTGGTGGAAATCTCTTATCTTAGGAGGAAGATGTCGACCTCATTATAAACCATAAGGATTCATTAGAAAGGAATACGACATTTACCATTTCCGTTGCCTGCCTAAAGGCTTATTGGTAGCTCTTAGGTTCTCTGTCAGTAGAGTGATTGCCAAAACCTAGGTATGTTTTCGAAGAATAAGAAGAAGAGACGGTTGTACCTTTTAGAGACTATCCTCTGCAGTTGTAGCTACGTGGAAGCCAGCTGATTAAAGACAAGCCCCCCAACCATTCCGCTATTCCTGCCCTAAAGCAAGGGAATCCTCTCTGACCCACCACCCTGGTAGGAATTGCCAGATTTACAGTTAATGAATCCTTGTAATACAAGTTCTTTCCTCTAACGATGGCTACGAACTACGCGAACTGAACTGTCAAGGCTTTCAAACCAAGACTGAGAAAGCTCAATCAATAAAGAGTATTTTAGTGGAATGGCTTAACTTACTCCCCATACGAGACCGGAAAGGAAGCTAGCGAACCTAGGGTCCTGACCGAACTCGCCAAAAAAATTACAATAGAAAAAGTTCTTCTTGCCGGGAGAGTAGCGTCGGAGACATCTTTATCTGAGGAGGAGGCTTCATCGTCCGGCTCCTCATAAATGATGTTAGGATCGGCCAGCTCATCCTCGGAATCCGTAAAGAAAAGACAGACAGACCGGAATCACTTTGTTTCAGTGACATATCTAATCAGACTTAATAGGATTTGAAGAGCTGTCACGATCATTCACATAAATTGCAGTGAACTATTGAAGCTATGAGTTTGATTGATCAGACAAGTACCAAGGGCTTTCGGTAGACTTCTTTCATTTCCGAATTAGCTTGCGACAAGTCCTAGCATTAGTATGAGTTCGTTGACCGCGTAAGGGCGATCCATATTGATGACGAATTCCACGAAAACAAGAAATCAAAATTAATCGTTCGATGTCTGCTCGTTCTCCCCTCTTCAATTCCCAATGCACAACATGATATTGACCTATAATTTGTTCAGTTTGGTCGATTTGATACTTAGTTAATTCTTTTATCTTTATGTTTCCACTGATACCTAATCGATAACGAACCTGAATGGACTCTTTCTTCCCCACCTACACAAGTGGTTTTTTAACCCAAATTAGGAAATGTTCTGTTAGGTTCTTAGTAGCAATCGGCGACCTTTTCTTCTTTTACTTCACATAGCTTTTCGTCTCCTTGATAAATTCCCTTTTTTTAGGCAGTTTCGTATTCTAATGATCCCGTCTTACCTGATGATTAGAATTTGCTTTCCCTATTTGAATAAAGGAGATCTGTGTGACTCTCACTATGCTTCACACATGAAATTCTATAACTTTCAAGGGCTCGAATAGATTGATTTGAGAACTTGTTTCAGGGTTGCCCCATGGGAGAACTTTCATAATCTCTTTCGCTATCGGATCTAATTATCTTCTTAGTGAATCGATCTCTCTTTCTTTTGAAGCTCGTGCAAAGCGCTAACTATCTGAAGGCCTCGCACCGGCGCTAGTTGAACCTTCTTTGGTCTCTTTCAGCGGCGGGCTTACCTTTTTTATTAGTATTGAATTCATGTCATTGTCGCTCATCATCCTTGTTAGAAAAGGAACAAGAAACTCTCTTTATGGGAGGGGAAGGTCATATTCAAAAAAATAATACCAGAATTCCTCCACTACAGATGGACTAATCTAAAGAGCGGAGACTTGATTCGATATTTACAGTTGCTATAGGTTAGGGCTTCTATCGTGCTATTCTATTTCTATAGAGAGGTAGGCGACAAAGACAAGGGATCTCTCTTGCTATGGATAGTTGTTGTTTGCGAGAAGCGTTTGTTCCGCTTTATCCTTTCAATAATTATATTGAATAAAGACAAATTGATCCACTGTTATTTCAACGCTCGCTCTATACTCCTCGAAAGCTCACTCACAATCTATGGCTCACTTAGGTCTAGAGAGATAGGATTCTTCATACAAAGCCAACCGGGAACCTTCTTTCCAAAATCGCTCGACACAAAAAAGAAAAGACGAAAGACGAGAATTGACGCAAGGATCAAAACACTTAATAGACATAGAAGAGTCAAAGAAATGCTTCCTACCCTACCGAAAACTCGGTTGAAGCTAGTTAGGTCCTCCGGTCAGTCAAGTGTTGACACCGGATTTGGTTTGACCTTCCTTCTCAATGTCCGAATGAACATGCATTCTTTTCTCTACAGTATGGTAGAGTATGGTAGACTTATAACCAATACAATCGAAAACCTTAATTCGAGATATCAAACTAGCAAGGATAATATCGTAAAGTCAGAAAGGAAGAAGATTGCCATCATAGAGGGATCAGCGTGTAAACTTGAAGGGCTAGGGAACTCCTTTAGCTCAATAATGAAAGTTATGGTCGATCGGAGGAGGCCTTACTTCTTAGATGACCCAACCAAGTCATTAAGCTATTGGATGGATCCTCCTAACTGTAGTTACTTAAGGTCGAGTAGAAGACGGGTGAGGCCCACAGTTCTAATAGGTTTTCACTTGAGCTTTCCGCGGCAAAGCAAGTCTACAAGCCACTGCAGTGAGGTTATAGGTCTGATTTCTTTCTCGTATTGAGATCTTAGAATGCTATACGCAGCCCCCCTGCAAGGTTACTTTAGAGAGCGGTACTTTCTGTATAAGATTGCCATCCCCATTCTAAGGTTCCTTAGTACTTAGGTCGTGAGTTCAGATCTTAGTAGCCTCTATTCCCATCCCGCGTAAGAACATAGGTTTTTTCCCTCAGTTTCTGCTCTCCTTGCTTTAACTAAAGAACTACTTTTCACTTTAAGTAGGACTATAAGAGCTCGACCTTAGAATGAGTTAGATTTCCTGTGTTAACAAGAAGGAATGGCGGGACGCTAAAGAGATGCCTATGAGACTAGTGCAATCAGGTAATCGACCAAGTAATCCACATACATGATAAAAGAGCATTCCAGCCCTAGTGTACTTATCCACTGGCATTGAAGGAGAAGAATGACAAGGTCTACTTCCACAGTAAGGATTGTCGCTTAGTCCAATCCAAGAGAAAACAAGGGACGCCTCATTAAGCAAGAACCCGAGCTAAGAGCGGGGTAGTTCAATTAAGGTATAGAGAAAGCTCCAACCAGCTACCATTGATCAACCTTATTCAGGCACATCAATCAAAGACCTTGCTTACCGGATAACTTTCCTGGTGAAGAAGAGAAAGTTTGACAAGCTACGAAAGTCTCGTTGAAAGCAGGAACTCAGCCTGTGACGACTATTTTCACTAGTTTCAAAGGCTTGATTGACCCTTGGGATTCAATCTGGCCAGGGGGTGCCCTCATAAATACTAAAACCTCGTTACGCCAAAAATAGTAGAGGTGCGACAGCGCTTTGGTAGTGAGTGGAAACTTACTTTCTGTTTGGTTAGTAGGAATTTCTTGCCTGCTAAGGGATTAGTCCAAGTTAGACCGAGAAGTAAGAGTTTGTAATTGAAGTCAGGGGGGTTGAATAGAGAAATTATCTTCCCACATAGCGCTAAGAAGCAAGTTCCGACAGCCTATGATGAAATAGCACAAAACAAAAAAGGGTTACGCGAATAATAGTGTTAGTAGTTTGTGAGTCTAATTTTGAGCTAGATAGTGGATTGATGTTCACTGTAGCACTATCTGACCTTGAAGGTTAAGTTAGTGTACCATGAACTCCATCCCACATATTTTGGATGTTGTGGCATCAGTTATCTAGCTACATTCTATTACCGGTTGACACCATTATGCAAAACTTTGATTCCGATTACTGCTTGTTAAATTCCGTTAGGTTCTTTGTCAAATACTAATAGATTTGAATCCATATTCTTTGGCGGTCTAACTTTGGTTGTTCTTTCTTTCGAGCTAAGATAGACCCTATCAAGAACTAGTTCCAGAAGCATCTCCATTCATCTTGACCTAGAGTGATCTTTGTTCTGATGATGATAAACCATCATCAATTTTTATAGTATATATACCCCCAAGCCCTCTTTTTGTACCTTTTTTTTCTTTCTAAAAGAGGGCCTGGAACTGGGCTCTCTTCACAGCCCCTAAAGGCGTTAGGAAGAGATTTAATCAGCCAGCGTAATAACTTCAATCGATAGAAAAATCTATCAAGACCTAAAACAAAGAATACCATCTCCCATGGAGTCTTTTTATTTTTCATATCTCGAGTTTCGAATTCTTCTCACGCTTTTTCCATCACGATTTTCTCTTCGAGAACACTCGCCTCGTCGATTCTTCCCTTCGTTCTTTTTATCTTGGACATTGAGATGTTCATGAAAAGCATTCTTTTTTACCCTATGTAGGTGACACAAGCTACGAAACTGTAGACTTAAGACCTAAGGATATTTCTTTAACGGGTGATCGGGTCTTAGAATCCTTAGGAAAGTGTAAGCACCTGTATACAATTTCTATTTTTCTTTCTATATATAGATATGGCTTTCTCTTGATGGAATAACCAAGCTAAATCTTCTTTTTAGAACCTCCATATTACTATATCTCGTCAGTCAATAATTGTTTATGAGGAACTACTGAACTCAATCACTTGCTGCCCTTACTCTTCAGTTTTATGTTGAGGTCTATCCTGCAGAGGTACTCAAATTGGATCAGTGATCGATTTCTAGGTTTCATCGTAAACAAAATTTTTTATTTCAAATTACGTAAATCAATAGTTCAAACCGCACTCAAAGGTAGGGCATTTCCCATTTTTATAGGAACTTCTGTACCAGAAAGAATGGTATCTCCAATTATAGCCCCTCTGGGATGTAAAATATATCTCCTCTCACCATCCCCATAGTGTATGAGACAAATGTATGCATTTATATTAGGGTCGTATTCTATGGTTACGATTCTACCATATATGTCTTTTTCATTCCATCGAAAAGAGATTTTACGGTATCGACGCTTATGACCTCCCCCTCTATGCCTTGCGGTAATGATTCCTCTGGCATTACAACCTTTACCACAATGATGTTGTCCATGGATCAAATTATTTTGTGGATTGGATTTCACTTGACTGTCTACGCTTCCTCATGTGTGTTGGATTTCGTGTACTAGTCGTCTAGGGAAGTGGTACTCATGGGAAATGGTAATAATTGTCGAGGGTGTCCAAATGGTAGGCGAGGAGGTAATCAGCGAGGTTGTGGAAATAGAGGAAATGGTAAGCAGACAGGGTTACCTAGGAAGGGAAGTCGCTTGACATGAGGATAGGTCTTAGTGTTACGCCTATCCAGGCAAGAATGATGCAAGAATGAGGCAAGGGCGTCTGACGCATTGATCACGGGTACTATTCTTGTTTGTGATCGGATGATTAATATGATATCTGATCTTAGTTCTACATATTATTATGTGTCTATGCGATTTGCCTCAAATTTTGCTATAATTTTTATATACTTGAAGCCCCCATCCATGTTTCTACCTAGTTGAAAGTCTGTTATTGTGACCCATATCCATCATGATTTTCCTATTTTGTTTATGGGTTTTCAGACTTGGCTTGAGTTAGTCATTTTTTATATGACTGACTTCGATATAATATTAGGTATCACTTGTTTGTTCTCTTATTATGATGTGCTTAATTGTAACACTAAGTCTGTAACTCTAGAAATTCCGGGAAGGGATATATTAGAGTGGAAAGGGGTGTCCAAGCCTAGAAAGCAAGATCATATCCTCCATTCGGGCTAGAAAATTGGTAGGGAAGGGTGGTTTAACTTATTTTGTTTATATCCGAGATCTTGAGGTTGATTCTCCATCCATTGAGTCCATTCCTATGGTGTCAGGATTTCGAGAAGTGTTTCCTAGTGATTTGAATGGTATGCCTCCGGATAGGGATATAGATTTTTGCATTGATTTATAGCTTGGTACTTGTATTATTTCCACCCCGTGTATCGCATGGCCTCGGCGGAATTAAGAGATATTAAGTATTAAATCCAAGAGCTTCTTGATAAAGGATTTATTCATGCTAGCACTTCTCCATGGGGTGCTCAGTTCTAGTTTGTTAAGAAAAAGGATGGTAGTATAAGAATGTGTATCTATTAATGACATTTGAATAAGGTCACTATTCGAAACAAATATGATTTGACTTGAATAGATAATATTTTTGAACAATTGCAAGGTACATCAGTTTTCTCCAAATTGATCTAAGGTCTGGCGACCATCAGTTGAAATTTCGCCCGGAAGATGTGCCCAAAATGGTATTTTGAACCCGATATGGGCACTATGAGTTTTTTGTTATGTCATTTGGGTTAACTAATGTGCCCGCCGCTATTATGAGATTAATCAATAGGGTGTTCAAGCCATTTCTTGATTCATTCGTTATAGTGTTTATTGATGATATTTGGGTCTATTCGAAAAGGGATGAGAGAATTCCTACCATCTTTGTATTGTTCTAGGTGTTCTTGGGAAACAAAGGTAGTATGCTAAATTCTGTAAGTGATTTTTTGTTGACTTCGGTTTCATTTTTTAGGCATGTAATTTCAAAAGAAGGGGTTATGGTAGATCCTAAAAAGATTGAGGCGGATGAGAATTGGGTTCGGCCTAGCTTTGTGATGGAAGTTAGGAGTTTTGTGGGGCTCGATAGCTACTAACATAGATTTTTGAAGAACTTTGCTTCTGTTGCCACTCACTTGAAAATTTTGACCAAAACAGAGACACAATTTGAATGGACTTAAAAATTGTAAGAGAGTTTCCAAAATCTCAAGACTCTTTTCACCACCACACCCATTCTAGCATTACCAGTTGAAGGTAAGGATTTAATTGTTTATTGTGATGCTTATTTTGATGGGTTATAGTAGGTGCCATCATGACTCGAGAAATTGGGTCATGACAAGGAAGTATAGGAGCCCCAGGTTCAGGAGCCCAGGTTCACCGCTCTCGCTTGTACAAAGATAATGTCTAGTAAAGTCTTGCAAATCGGTGCGGATACGTCATTAACTTGTCTTCAAGAGGCTACTGGATGTGTTTAGGAATATTTTCTGTTTTGTTTCACTTTTATGTAGCTTGTGCCTTATTGGTTCCTTGAAATCTCACTTGTTTCACTTTATCGTAAGATGGCTCGCACGCGAGGCGAGGCGGACGGAGGTGATGCACCCGGGCCTGCAGACAAACCCCCAGCTTGGGCTAGACGCCAATCCCGAGGTCAGGATAGGGACACAGCACCGACCCGGGATAAGGAGGAGGAGCCTCATGCAACACATGTACCTCCACAGCTAGTGGGCCGAGGCCATCCCAGCAACCACCCGCACCAGTTGCAGCTCCTGATCTTCAAGCTCTTCTGACTCCGATACTAGTAGATATTAGGGAGATTGGACAGGTACCAGCCCCAGAAGCACCAACACAAGATCACCAACACCATCTCCTGATCCTCCTCCAGCACCGCAGGTTCAACTTCCCGCGGAGGCACCACAGATTCAGCTGCCACTAGTTCCTATGGTTGCCCCTCCGGATTTAGAGGTTAGAGAGATGCCAATGCGATAAAATAAGATGCTCAGGGTATTCCAGAGGTTGGCACCGCCGATATTCTCAGCTCAGGGGCAATTGAGGTGGACGCCCATGAGTTCCAGGTCACTTGCCAAAAGCAGCTACACTCATTAGGCCTCTTGGAGTTGAAAAGAGTCGACTTAACTGCTAATCAGTTTTGTGGTCCAGCCAGGCAGTGGTGGCATACGTACAGTGAGTCCAGACCAATTGGATCGGCTTATATCTTGGAGTCATTTCTCAGAGGATTTCTTGGCCCGGTTCATGCCACGGAGCATCAAATATAGGCTTCGTGATCAATCCTCTAGATTGGAGCAGCCGTAGTAAATGAAGCTTTTCAAGTGGCTGCAATAATCGAGAAGTTAGATCCTTTGTGCAACGATTTCAAGGATTATCTAAATCATAAGTGTAAGGAAATGAAGCTTGACGATCTTTTTATTCGGCTCAAGATTGAGGAAGATAACAAAACCGCCGAAAAGAAGTCTCGTAAGAGTTATACAATCATTGGAGTCAATATTGTTAAAGACGCTTCTACTAAAGACTAGAAGAGAAAGAAGTCCAACGTACAGAAGTCAGACCAAGAGGAAATTCAAAGGCCACTGTTACAATTGTTATAAGGTTGGTCATAAGTCTTCTGACTTTCGTGCTCCAAGAAAGACAAAAAGTCAAGCAAACATTGTGGAACAGAGGGAAGATGGAGATGACTTGGGTGCAATGATCTCGAAGTGCAACATAGTTGGAAATCCAAAGGAGTGGTTTGTCGAATTAGATGCAACTCGACATATTTGCTCATCGAAAGAAGCATTTGCAATGTACACTCCTGCTGAGTTCGATCAAGATTGTTTCAAGGGAAACATAAAAACAACAAGGATTGCAGGAACTAGGTAAGTAATGTCAAAAATGACATCCGACAAGGTGTTGACTTTGACTTTGAACATTGTTCTGCATGTCCTACTATTAGGAAGATTTTAGTTTCTGTTGCACTGCTTTTTAAGAACGGGTTTAGGTGTGTCCTAGTTAGTGACAAAGTTGTATTAAGTAAGAATGAGATGTTCTTAGGAAAGGGCTACCTCAATGAAGGCCTCTTCAAACTTAATGTAATGGTTGTCCACAGTATTGATAAGAATTCTTCTTTTGTTTACTTATTGGAGTCAAATGATTTATGGCATGCCCTTTTGGGACATTATAATTACAAAGCCTTGCGAAAATTGGTTACTTTAGAAATATTGCGGGATTTTAAATGCGATAAATTGAAATGCGACATTTGTGTAGAAAGTATGTTTGTTAAATATCCTTACAACTCGGTTGAAAGAAATTCAAATTTTTTAGACTTAATTCACATAGATATATGCGATATAAAGTCGACACCATCTCGAGGTGGGAAAAAGTATTTTATAAATTTTATTGACGATCGCACTCGATTTTGTTATGTATATTTGCTTAATAGTAAGGATGAAGCAATTGATGCATTTAAGCAATACAAAAATGAAGTGGAGAACCAATTAAATTGAAAGATAAAATTATTCGAAGTGATAGGGGTGGAGAATACGAATCTCCTTTTGCAGATATATGTTTGGAATATGGTATTATTTATCAAATTACTGCACCCTATACACCACAGTCAAATGGTTTGGCGGAACGGAAGAACAGAACATTTTGGCCCAAACATTTGGGACCTATTTGCATACATTGCGATAGTCAAGCATCAATAGGTATGGCAGGGAGCGTCATGTACAACGGTAAGTCTCATCATATACGACGGAGACACAACACCATAAGACAATTTCTCTCTAGTGGAATTATCACAATTGACTCAATGAAACCATGCGTTCATGTGTCAGATCCACAAATGAAAGGCCTAGTGAGAGAGGCAGTTGAAAGATCATCTAAGGGAATGGGTTTACGGCTTAGGACAAGTTAGCATGCAGTAACACTATCTAGCAGACTGGAGATCTCAAGAGCTAGAAACAAGGAGAAAAACAATGTTGTGACTGATGATTCGACATTGTCAATCAAATCAATCCAATCTCATGATGAAGACAATGTTCAGGAACAAGGTCATGACTTTAAGTCTTGTTAATGAGTTAATAAATCTTCAGGTTTTCAATGATTTGCTAAGTTTGGCAGATTTGACGAAATAGTGTATTTACAAGATGACACGGTTAGAAATCACATATGTGAGTTTGAAATGTAAGCTGCTTCAAAGAGAATTTTATGTCAAAGGCCTATTATCTGTACACTCATGAAACCAGGAGGTGTTCATGGCTGAAACGAACACAACCGTAAGAACAATAAAAAAGAAAGGGTTAATTGTGTGACACATGGTTGTCTTAGTATACACCAAAGTTCGACGGTTTAAAGATATCACATCTACCTATTGGCCGAGTATATACGACATATGTTCACAATGGAAAGTCCAAGGGGAAACATACTTATCCAGATGCAATTGATCCTTGCTTTCAAAGTACACACTTGTTCGCACATTCCTATGTTATAACCATTCCCAATTCATGTTGGGGATTGTTGGGTATGTAGCAAGAGTTAATGGGAAATGGAGGGAACATGAAAAGAGATGAACTTGAAGAGTTGAAAACTTGAAAAGTCCTCTAATGCTTTAGTGAAACGGCATTTGTTCCAAATATGTGGTGTAAAGAAAACTAGGATATGTTAAATATAGAAACACTTCTATTAATTGTTAAAACTGTTGGAAAGAGGTCTCTCTTGGCGCCTTCGTCGCTCACTCACTTGCTCAGATCGGCTTCGACTTTACAAAATGATCGATCGAGAGATTATGTTTTGGACAAAGTTTCTTTTATATTTAGTTAATTATTTATTTAATTAAATTAAATTAAACTAAATTGACAAAACATTTCAATTAATTAGTTAATGGACAGACCCGACTTGGATCCTCACGCGACCCATTTTATTTTAATTTTTTCCCGTTTTATTTTAATTTCCCTCCATTGGAAGTGATTCTTCTGAAAGGTTGAAACTTTCAGGAACAACCTTGACCGTTTGAAAGATTGTAACTTTCATGAATGGTCGTGTGGATTCTTAAAGGGTTGTATTATTTCCAAAGTTGTTCCTCTTGCCTATAAATACATTGATTCTTTAGATATTTTCCTTAGGAATTTTTCTGGCTTCTTCTTCTTCTGCACAAAATTTTCTTTGTTACTTTATTCATGTTAAGTGGTTCGCTGACATCAAAGTTTTGGGTATCAATACGCTGGAGATTGAGGTAACTCTATCCTACGAGGACATATTTCGAATCAAAACTCGGATACTAGAGGGAAATAATTTCCTTAAGGGGACACTGTGTATTCAGTGGGATTGATCAATTTCGGTTTTAATTTTCTAGATTCTTTTACGTTTACAGATTGTAGTTTTTGTGAATTAATTTCGTTCATCTTTCTTATTGGTTCATTAAACTTTGATAACTTCTTGTTTCTCCAAGGTTTTGTTGGAATCGGTGATTTTATTTTTCAAACAAAAATTGGCAACATATTTCACTGCTCCTAGTAAAAAAGATCAATGAGAATTTATGAGAGCTGATAAGGACAAAATTGATATACAAGTGAATGTCTTTAATAGACTAGCGAAATTATCACTTCCTAGCCTAAACACTTATTATTTCATATACTGACAGTTTTCTAACCTATTATTGAGGGAGGGAAATTATACAATCTTAATCATCCCAAAGTGTAGTTTACTTTTTTCAAAGTGCTCTCTACGTATTGCCTTGGTAAAAATATTAACATTTTTTCCTCATTAGTGGAGTAGAACATTATTGATATGTGACCTTTTTTTGCATTATCTCACCGAAAATGGTGTCTCATGTGTTTTCTTCGTTTATGTTGCACGAGATTCTTTACTTTATTAATAGCACTAGTAATGTCACATAAGATAGGAATCCTACCAAAATTTAAACCAAAATCCAACAGTTGTTGTTTGATCCATAACAAATGTGCACCACATGATCAATCTGCAACATATTCAGTCTAAGCAGTAGACAAGGCTACAACATTTTGTTTGTTGGTGGACTGGGATATCAAACATGTTCCAAGGAAGTGAGTCATACCTGTGGTACATTCTTTGTTGACCAGGTATTGAGCATAATCAGCATCTGCATACCCAACGAGATTAAAGTTACACAAGATTCTTTGCTATATTAATAGAACTAGTATGTTTCACATAAGATAGGAATCCTACCAACATTTAAACCAAAATCTAACAGTTGTTGTTTGATCCATAGCAATTGTGCACAAAATGATCCACCCGGAACGTATTCAACCTCAGTAGTAGACAATGCTAAAAAAATTAGTTTCTTGGTGGACCAGTTTATCAAACATGTTCCAAGGAAGTGAGCCATACCTGTGGTACATATCTTATTGACCAAGTATCGAGCATAATCAGGATCTGCATAACCAACGAGTTTAAAGTTTCTTACTTTGTAGTACCAAGTCCCATATTAGTGGTTCCTTTGAGATACCTGAAAATTCTTTAATCAAATTTAAGATGAGATTCTTTGGAATTTGCTTGAAACGTGGCACAAAAACCTACACTAAACACAATATCAGGTCTACTTGCAATATGATATAGAGAGAATCATTCCCCTGTACACCTTTTGCTCAACATATGCACCTGTTTTATCCAGATCCATCTTAGTAGTAGTAGCAATAGGAGTATCAATATACCTTGTTTCATTCATGTTGAATTTTTTGAGCAATTCCTTCACATACTTTTGTTGATGAATCAATGTACATGTGGGTGTTTGATTGATTTGTAATCCAAGAAATAAATGAAGTTCACCCATCATGCTCATTTCAAACTCTCCACTCATAAGTTTAACAAACTCTTGTGTCTTCATACTATTTGTAGATCCAAAGATTATGTCATCATTATATTCTTGCACAATCAACAAGTCTTTTCCATTGATTTTTAAGAAAAAGAGTGTTCTCAATTTACCTCTATATGACCATGGTCTAGTAGAAAATTGGATAGCCTTTCATAACATGGTCTTGTAGCTTGCTTTAGCCCGTAAAAATCTTTGTCTAATTTATAGTCATGATCAGGGAACTCTGGATTTTGAATACCAGGTGGTTGTTTTACACATTCTTCTTCTCTCAAATATTTATTCAAGAATGCACTCTTCACATCCATTTGATAGAGAGTGAAATCTTTAAAATAAGAAAATGCAATGAGTAATCAAATAGCTTCAAGTCTTTCTATAGGAGAAAAAGTCTCATCATAGTTGATTCCCTCGTCTTGATTGTACTCCTAAACCACCAACCTTGCCTTGTTTCTTATGATTGTTTCATTCTCATGTAGCTTGTTTCTATATACGAATTTAGTTCCAATCACTATTCTCCCTTCTGGTGGTGGAACAAGCATTACTGAAAAATTGCCAAAAAGAGACAGATAAAAGCGATGGATATGCGAAACAATTTCGTTCGTCGCTTTTTTGCACGACACTTTTCCAAAAGTAACGGACGGCGTCACAAACTGATTATTATTTATTTTTGAATTTTTTTAACAAAAGTGAAAGACTCCGTCGATATGTTTTAATTTTCTTTTTTTTTTTTTTAATTTCCACAATGCGACAGAGTACGTCGCTTTTGTGAAAATTTATTTTTGGAAAATCCCAGAAAAGCATGGACAAAAGGACACTGTCCATCGCTCTTCTGGAAATTATTTTTTAAACACCCAGAAAAGCGACGGAAAAAACCACGTTGTATGTCGCTTTTCTGCATTTTCATTTTCTGCTGCCCACCTGCAATGCAAATACAATTCAACCCAACAAACACACTATTATATATACCCAACAAACACATTTACATAAACTTTATACAACGATGTTGTTATACCTCTGGTATCCCCTTTGTCTTTCTTTGAATTATCACTACCATTTCTTTTAAATTTTCATTGTGAAACAATATTCCTCTAACCAGATTGATCGAAAGTGTGGGGGAGAGAGAGTGTGCTAGATATATTTGTTGAAATTGGAATGAGGTCAATGGATTATTATGAGAGAAAATTTGAAGCTGAAATGCTCGAGGAAACTGCAGCTTATTATTCCTGCAAAGATTCTAACTGCATATGTATCTTCAAGGATCCAATTAGAAGCTTTTCAAGAATAATAAGACGCAGTGTCCTCGAGCATTGTAACTTCAAAATCGATGTCATAAAAATCTATTGACCACACTCCAATTTCAACAATTATATATAGATCATTCTTTAGTAGAGTTGTGTCAATTTTCTCTCCCTCAAACTCTTGATCAATCTGGTTAGAGGATTATTGTTGCTCAATAGAGAGATAAAAAGAAATGGTAGTGACAACTGAAACGAAGAAAAAACGGATACCAAAGATATAACATCTCTGGCTTTTCCATTCTACTATTGGTAGGATTTAAATAGGAAACAGTAGCTAGTACGATATTATGTGTGATCTACTTTATGTGATACTCTTTCCTTTTTAGTCATTCCCCAAGAAAGGAAATCTTTCCATATTTAGTAAAAATTTAACTTCAAATTTGTTGTTTTACCTTATATCAATAAAGTGTCAATAGTTTAGTTTATACCACAAGTTCCAAAATTCCTTCTCTTTCTCTTTTAATCAAACTTTTTTTTCTATGGTCATCTATTAAAACGTATCCACTTGAGTTCAGCTCATGGATTCTATATTGATTTTTTTAATTATGTTTTCTTGGTTTTGCCTCTTCTAGAATTTGTTTTTCAGTTCGACACTAGACTCAACTACCGCCACATCTTACGAAAAGTGATCTAAGTTAAAACAATCAAATATGAGCAAGTTATCACGACAAAATTATGCCTAGCACATGATGAAGAGTTGAGAGGCTCCTCCGATGCAATCTGATAAAACAAATTATGTGAACGATGCTCAGAACAATATCAATTATACAGTTTCAAAAGTCAGAATATATGAGTCAATGCAAACCAAAACCCCAAGATTAGCATAAAAAAGTGACCGGGTAGTAGAACTGATGTAATTATAGTACAGGTTAATAGGGATAAACAGTAACTTTTGAAATAAAAGTGAAAAATTTTACATACCTCCTAGAGGGAAGATATGTCACTCACAATAGTGGTGAATGAAGCTTGAGAATGTTGTATAGAACTAAGAGAGGACATACGCAAAAGTTTGCACCATGTCTAAGATGATCACCCCCCTTACTGCCTCTCCAAAAATATGAAACGCAAATGAGAGACATCACAAGATAGAAAAAAAACCCTCACAGGGAAACTTTCAAGAAACACTATTGAGTATCTAACTCATATCACGCAAATCATCACTTGGAGTAGAAGGTTGCTCCCGAAAGAAGTAAAAAAAGTTTCAGTTGTTGAACAGACTATAGTTATTATTACCAAGAAAAAGGGAGCCCATGAAGAAGAGATTAAATTGACTTGTTGGGTTTGCTCTATTGCTTATGTAGATGAAGTAAAAAAGAAGGAAGGTTTGGGACCTTTCACCTTTGGCAATCATGAGTTTGCTACTGTCTTGTGTGATAATTGGGATAACATAGACTTGATTCCTTTGGCTATTGATAAACATTCCTGTCTATGTAAGACATAGTTCTATCATGCTTAGTGATAATGTATGAAGTAAAAAATCATATGCCTGAAATACGCTATAAGGGACGATCTTCGTGTTTTTATTTTTAAGTAAGTTCATTATAAAGACTAGCTTTTTCCAGGATTTTCTCTTTTTTAAGGTATTAATTTATTGGAAAAGTAGTATTGGAATAATTTGGATCATGCATGGTTCTCTTCGCTGTTATGATTTTGCCTCCATTCCCTCCCCCCCCTTCTTCTTGTTTTTCCAGCACCTCAATCACTTGTGCATTAACAAAAATAAATAAAATCTTGTAAGTACCACATACTAGACAGCTCCATTAAATGGATGATGACATGACCCAACAACAGGGTTGTGGGATTCACAAGATTCCAGAGAACAAAATTATTACTATTCCTTATCAGTAAGAGTAGAATGAAGAGTTTTAATTAGCTACATTAGATGCAGACTACATTAGCAGAGAGGACATGAAGATCAAATACCTGTCCAGGAATCATTTAGTGCATTTCCTCCCCTCTATATCATAAATCAACTTTCAAGTAGTGTTTGAAAAATGAAATCACTAGTTACTTAGTTCATTATTAGCATTCGAGAAAAGTACTTCAATGTATAAACATTCACGACACTTTTCTCAAACATGGATGAAGATTTTAAATTTAATCATAATTTGTTATCTTTTGACTGTTTTGCGAATGGAGTTTCTAGTCCTTCCCTTCATTACAAGTAAGAAACCATAGGGAAGGACTAGAGACTCTATTTCCAGAACAGTCTAGAGACAAAAAATATTCATGATTAGATTGAAAATACACATCAGTTGTTTGATAAAAGTGTTCTACAAGCTTATGAAATGAAGTGTTTTTTCTGGTATGATAATAATAGACTAACTATTTTATAATATCATACTTTGGACACTGCTCAGAACATTATAAATGATTTAGAGTAGAGGAAGTTATTGTTGGGTTTAGCAAGTGTGAATGGGAAAAGAAAAAAAGAGAGAATATGGAAAGTGAGGGAACTATTTTGGAGGGAAAATGAAAATTCATTTGCAAAGTGCAAATGAAAAGTCATTTCTCCCATATCGGCAAAAGAAAAAGAAATTGTTGTCCTTATATAAGGAAACACTTCCATTACTTCTTAAATATCTAAGAAGAAGAAGCCCCCTCGCGCCGTCTTCATCGTCGCTCGCTCGGCTTCGGCTTCGGATTTGATGTGATTGATTGATTGATTTTTTGGACAAAATTTATTTAATCAGTTTTTGTTAAATCAAATAAATCATGATCTCTTATAAATTTGCGGGTAACGGTAACATTCCGAAAAGTTGTTACTCTTTCCGAAACGTTGTTACTTTCCAAAAAGCCGTTATTTTCCTAACAAACACATTTTTCCAAAATGTTGTTATTTTTTCCAAAAGACACAACTTTCTGGATAAAACGGGTCTGAACAGATTTCTCTGAACAGACACGTTTCTTGCTGAAAAATGGCTATAAAAGGAAGTCAATTTTTGTTTTTTCAAACACTGAATTTTTTCCTGCTCTGCAAATTTTTTTTCTCTCAAACAAATCAAAGTGTCGATCGACTGAGTCCGTGTGACTTGTTACTGTTCTGAAGTTCGCTGAAGTTAAAGAAATTTGAGGTACCACTATTTCTTTAACAGGATTAATCCGTTTTATCCTGGGAGAAATTAATCCATAACCTCGGGTACAGTGAGGGGATTAAATTTCTTAAGGACACACAGTAGTTTCTGTGGACTCGGATTACTTCTTGTATTCTATTTACTTTCTGTTTCATCTTATTCTGTTTCTGTCTTTTTTTTGGCTAACCTTATAATACAGGTTGAATAACAATCTTAAGAAATTTAATAAGTTTCTGTATTTGAGGTTTCTGGAGATTAAAACCTTTAGGGTTTTCTACTCTGCTTGAATTATTAAAATTCATTCGATTAACGGTAAAAGAACATAAAAACTTTATCGTTAAATTAGAAACAGTTTGTGTAAAGATTTGTTCTTTACTGTTAGTATTTCAAATACTTAAATTATCTGCCATTTGTGACAGAAAAAAAAGAAAAATGACTAATTCAAGTCAAGCAAATGCTGGAACAGTAAGTGCTGCAACAGTAAGTGCTGCAACAATATCGGTTGCACATAATCGTTCAAATGCTGCCTTAGCGCCGGCTGAGAAACCTGCAAAGTTTTCTGGAGTCGACTTTAAGAGATGGTAGCAGAAGATGTTCTTCTATCTCACTACGTTGAGTCTGCAGAAGTTCATTAATGAGAATGTTCCTGTTATGTCAGATGAAACTCCGCCTGATGAACGATTCTTGGTAACAGAAGCATGGACACACTCAGATTTTTTGTGTAAAAATTATATTCTGAGTGGCCTGCAAGATGATCTCTACAATGTGTACAGCAATGTCAAAACCTCAAAAGAACTCTGGGATGCTTTAGAAAATAAGTACAAAACAGAGGATGCCGGAATGAAGAAATTCATTGTGGCAAAATTTCTGGACTATAAGATGATAGACAGTAAGACCGTCGTCACCCAAGTTCAAGAAATGCAGGTCATAATCCATGATCTCCTTGCTGAAGGTATAAATGTATTTAATGCCTATGTTAAAAATATTAAGTTTTTTCTTAATACTCACATAATCTTTAATATAGGATTGATTGTGAATGATGTCTTTCAAGTGGCTGCAATTATTGAAAAGTTACCTCCATTGTGGAAGGACTTCAAAAACTACTTGAAACATAAATGCAAGGAGATGACTGTTGAAGATCTCATAGTAAAGTTGAGAATCGAAGAGGATAATAAGGCTGCAGAAAAGAGGTCACGTGGTAATTCAGCAATATCTGGACTAAATTTTGTTGAAGAAGATCCCACAAAAGTAAAGAAAAGAAATAAAGTATCTGGTTCAAAAAGCAATCCTCCTAAGAAGAAATTCAATGGAAACTGCTTCAACTGTGGTAAACATGGTCATAGGGCTACTGAATGCTGGGGTCCTAAGAAGGACAAGAAAAATAAGGATCAAGCAAACTTGGCTGAATCCAAAGGAGAAATGGACGATCTCTGTGCAATGCTTTCAGAATGTAACTTGGTTGGAAATCCAAGAGAATGGTGGATAGATTATGGTGCTTCATGCCATATTTGTGCCAACAAAGAATTATTTTCATTATATACTCCAGCATCTACAGATGAGAAGTTGTTTATGGCAAACTCCACTGTTGCAAAGGTGGAAGGAACTGGCAAAGTCCTATTAAAGATGACATCAGGCAAGGTGGTGACTTTGAATAGGGTCTCATATGTTCCAGAATTAAGAAAGAATTTAGTGTCAATTCCAGTTCTGACCAAGAATGGATTCAAATGTGTATTTGTTTCTGATAAAGTAGTAGTAAGTAAGAATGATATGTATGTAGGAAAAGGCTACCTTAGTGATGGCCTTTTCAAACTCAATGTAATTGCAGTTGATATGAATAAAGATTTTGCTTCTTCTTACTTGCTTGAGTATAAATGTTTATGGCATGAACGTTTGGGACACGTTAATAACAAAACCTTGCGAAAACTATTTAACTTAAATATTTTTCCAATATTTAAGTGCAATAAATCAAAATGTCAAATTTGCGTTGAATCTAAGTATGCTAAGCATCCTTATCAATCTATTGAAAGGAATTCAAATCCTTTAGAATTGATTCACACTGATATTTGTGACATGAAGTCAACACCATCACGTGGTGGGAAAAAGTATTTCATAACTTTTATTGACGATTGCACTAGATATTGTTATGTCTATTTGCTAAATGGTAAGGATGAAGCAATAGATGCATTTAGGCAATATAAAACTGAAGTTGAAAATCAGTTAGATAAAAAGATCAAAATGATCAGAAGTGATAGAGGTGGAGAATATGAATCTCCATTTGCAGAAATATGTTTAGAAAATGGAATAATCCATCAAACTACTGCTCCTACACTCCTCAGTCTAATGGAATTGCAGAAAGGAAAACCGAACTTTAAAGAAATATGAATGCATTACTTATAAGTTCAGGTTTACCACAGAACTTGTGGGGGAAGCTATCCTTACAGCAAATCAAATACTTAATAGAGTGCCTCACTCAAAGACAAATGTAATTCCATATGAGAAATGGAAAGGTAGAAAACCCAACTTGAAATATTTCAAAGTGTGGGGGTGTCTAGCCAAAGTCCAAGTTCCTATACCTAAGAGGGTAAAAATAGGGCCTAAACTGTGGATTGTGTATTCATTGGATATGCCACAAACAGTAAGGCATGTCGATTTTTGGTTCATAAGTCCGAACATCCGGATATTCATGATAATACAGTAATGGAATCAGATAGTGCTGAATTTTTTGAACATATCTATCCGTATAAAAATAGACTTGAGTCATCTAGTGGGGGTCTAAACAACCCAGAGAAGAACCAAAAGAGAATGAACCCAATGAAGAAAGTCCAAGACGCAGTAAACGTCAAAGGACATCTACTTCATTTGGATCTGATTTTGTAACATTTCTTCTTGAAAGTAAGCCTCAAACATTCAAGGAAGCAATGTTGTCTAGCGACTCAACCT
Source organism: Solanum lycopersicoides (assembly GCA_022817965.1). Lineage (NCBI taxonomy): Eukaryota > Viridiplantae > Streptophyta > Magnoliopsida > Solanales > Solanaceae > Solanum > Solanum lycopersicoides. Next base: position 72,235,776 of record CM040618.1, on the reverse strand, counting down.
CTTGGAAGGAGGCTGTTAATAGTGAAATTGAATCAATCTTAAGCAATCATACTTGGGAGTTGGTTGATCTTCCTCCAGGGAACAAACCCTTGGGTTCAAAATGGATCTTTAAAAGGAAGATGAAAGATGATGGAACTATTGACAAATATAAAGCAAGACTTGTTGTCAAAGGTTTTAGACAAAAAGGTCTTGATTATTTTGAAACATACTCGCCAGTGACTAGGATTACATCAATTCGGATGTTAATTGCACTAGCTGCAGTATACGGTCTTGAAATTCATCAAATGGATGTGAAAACAGCCTTCTTAAATGGAGAGCTGGAAGAAGAAATTTACATAGAACAGCCTGAGGGTTTTGTAGTTCCTGGTAAAGAAAAGAAAGTGTGCAAACTTATTAAGTCACTTTATGGACTAAAACAAGCACCAAAACAATGGCATGCAAAGTTTGATCAAACCATGTTGTCAAATGGATTTAAGATCAATGAATGTGATAAATGTGTTTACATTAAAGATACTCCAAATCAGGAAGTCATTGTATGCCTATATGTAGATGACATGCTTATAATGAGCAAAGACATTGCTAATATAAAAGCTACAAAGCGTATGCTCGCTAGTAAGTTTGATATGAAAGATTTAGGAGTTGCTGATGTGATATTAGGAATTAAATTTCTTAAAACTCCTAACGGTCTAGCATTGTCTCAAACTCATTATATTCAAAAGATACTTGAAAAATTCAAAATTTTGAATTTCAAAAGGGCAAAGACTCCAATTGATGTGAACCTTCATCTTGCAAAGAATAAAGGTGAAAGTCAGTCTCAATTGGACTATGCTAGCGTATTGGGAAGCTTAATGTATGTCATGAATTGTACACGACCAGACATAGCTTGCGCTATCAGTAAACTGAGTCGATACACAAGTAATCCTAATCAAAATCATTGGTTGGCAATGAAGAGAGTTTTGGGATACTTAGATGACACTCAAAACTATGCTTTACATTACAACAAATATCCAGCCGTTCTTGAAGGATATAGTGATGCAAATTGGATTACTGGGTCAACTGAAACAAAATCCACAAGTGGATACGTTTTTACTATTGGTGGAGGAGCAATATCTTGGAAATCATCCAAACAAACATGTATAGCTCGCTCTACAATGGAGTCTGAATTCATTGCTTTAGACAAGGCAGGTGAAGAAGCTGAATGGCTCCGGAATTTCTTAGAAGATATTCCATTTTGGCCCAAACCAATGGCCCCTATATGCATACACTGTGATAGTCAAGCTGCAATAGGAAGGGCTGGAAGCATTATGTATAACGGCAAGTCTCGTCACATAAGACGAAGACATAACTCTGTGAGACAACTACTCTCTAGTGGAATTATCACAATTGACTATGTGAAGTCAAAAGATAATGTGTCGGATCCACTTACAAAAGGCCTAACCAGAGAGGGAGTTGAGAAATCATCGACGGGAATGGGACTATGGCCGAGAACAAGTTATCGCGACGGTAACTCTACCTAGAAGACTGGAGATTCCAAGATCTAGGTTTAATGAGATAAAACAAAGTCATTGATGACGGTTCAACATTGTCAAAAATTATTTTATGGTTCATTCTCATGATGAGACAATGTTCAGTAACCAGGATAAAGGCATGAGGACTTTTTAATGGTTTCTAAGTTTGATACAGGGTATATCAAATGGTGTATCTATGGGATAACACATTTACAAATCACCTATGTGAGTGTGAAGTGTAAGCCGCTTCAAAGAGAATCCGGTAAGGCCAGTTCTCTAAGCACTTACTATCTGAGATGTGTTCATGGCTGAAACGAACAAAACAATGAGAACTAAGAACAGTTCAAGGGTTGATTGTGTGACATATGTTGTCTAGGTATACACCAAAGCTCAACGGTTCAAAGATATCAAATCTACCGATTGACCGAGTATATCCGATATATGTGCACTACGGAAAGTTTAAAGAGAAACCTACTTATCCAGATGCGATTAACCTTTACCTATAAGACACACAAGTTTTTTCATGCATATGTTTTAACAATAGCCTTCCCCATTCATGTGGGGGATTGTTGCATTTAGCAAGTGTGAATGGGAAAAGAAAAAAGAGAGAATATGGAAAGTGAGGGAACTATTTTGGAGGGAAAATGAAAAGTCATTTGCAAAGTGCAAATGAAAAGTCATTTCTTTCATATCGGCAAAAGAAAGGGAAATTGTTGTCCTTATATAAGGAAACACATCCATTACTTCTTAAAGAGCTAAGAAGAAGATGCCCCCTCGCGCCGTCGTCGTCGTCGCTCGCTCGGTTTCGGCTTCGGCTTAGGCAAATGATTTGATTGATAAATTTTTTGGACAAAATTTATTTAATCAGTTTTTGTTAATCAAATAAATCCTGATCTCTTATAAATTTGCGGGTAACGGTAACATTCCGAAAAGTTGTTACTCTTTCTAAAAAGTTGTTACTTTCCGAAAAGCCGTTATTTTCCTAACAGACATATTTTTCCGAAAAGTTGTTATTTTTTCCAAAAGACACAACTTTCTGGATAAAACGGCTCTGAATAGATTTCTCTGAACAGACACGTTTCTTGCTGAAAAATGGCTATAAAAGGAAGTCAATTTTCGTTTTTTCAAACACTGAATTTTTTCCTGCTCTGCAAAAATTTTCTCTCAAACAAATCAAAGTGTCGATCGACTGAGTCCGTGTGACTTGTTACTGTTCTGAAGTTCGCTGAAGTTAAAGAAATTTGAGGTACCGCTATTTCTTTAACAGGATTAATCCATTTTATCTTGGGAGAGATTAATCCATAACCTCGGGTACAGTGAGGGGATTAAATTTCTTAAGGACACACAGTAGTTTCTGTGTACTCGGATTACTTCTTGTATTCTATATACTTTCTGTTTCATCTTATTCTGTTTCTGTCTTTTTTTTTGCTAACCTTATAATACAGGTTGAATAACAGTTATTACATGCCTATTGTCAACATAACTAATCTTTGTTTCCTCTCTTGTAATGTAGTTTTGAGGTAATATAGGTAATTAAGATTCTTCATCACATTACTACAGATAAGAAACTATTTTAAAGTCATCTTTTGGAAACTTGTGAATCTCAGTGCCATGTTGTTCTGTCATGTCATCATTCGATTCATCGGATTAATCTATTTATGTTGTACGCCCATGATGTTTTTTCTTTTTAATGAAAATATATAGAGCTACTATAAAGGCAAGAAGAAGAGAGAAAAATAATTGCAAAACCGTAACAACGGAGAGAGAACTATGTGATACTCAAATCATTCTAATATTAATTTACTTATAAATTATTTACCCTACAAAAGAAAATTCTTCAAAAATTCAATATTCATAATGAATTTAGTTGAAAAAAGAGAAGATCACAATTACAGTGTATTTGTGGACATATGATTTATTATGAAATAAAATACCTCTGAACATGATTTATTTTTCCATCTTCCTTCTTTAAGACCATTGAATCTGTTAACACATTGAAAGACTTTTTTTAGTGCAATAACCTAGTGATAGACAACAATACAGAATATATACATCATCGTATCATATCATATCATATCATATATTACTAAAATTGAGAAATTAAAAAGATGAAAAAATTGATTGCCATTTTACTCCTAGTCTATATTAGACATCCAAATTAAGTAAATATTAAATAGTAATATTTTAATTATTTATTGAATTGTAGGTTATTTATTAGAAAGACAATGAAAGAATTAATAGTTAAATTATAAGTTATAATGAATTGCTGTTTCATTTAGTAATTTTATTATCTAGGAAAATCAAAGGATTCTTTGTGAATTAATTTGTACTTCAAAATAAATCGGTTAGTACTACTAGAGTTAAAACATATAAGTTGTAACAATGAAATTAAATCACATTCATAATATATATGTACAGATAATGGTCTATATATAATTACTTGTTATTCATAATTAGCATCTAAGTTAGATGAAATGTCTTTTCTTTTAAATATTACTAGATTATGCATATGATTTTTTTATATACTACATACAATATTTTTAGGAAGAATGGGGACTACTAGCAATTAAATTCTATTTACAACCTTCATTCATCTCATAAATATTACTATTTATGTATCACATACGTGCATGTCTCTTCGTCGTAAAGATAATTAGGAGAATTGAAAAAGCTTTATCGAGCTATAAATATGTAGACTTATTAATTAGGAGTAATAAATACATGAAAGGGAAGATTCAAAGAAAGCAAATCAGAATAGTGAGTTCAATTAGCTATTAGAATCTACTTCACTACCTCTTCTTCTAGTTAGGTTTTTAAGAAATTACACTTTATTGAATTTGTTGAAAAGTATAATAATTATATACCAATGTACATGCATATTATTACTCTAGCATGTAATATAGCATTTCAATATTTTTATTGTACTTTTAGCAATTATTTGTACTTTATGTAAAGAAAGAATTAATATGCCTTTATTTTTTATTTTTTTATTATTAGAAACTATTTTTTATTTTTAAAATGTTTAAATTTATTCCAAAAAAATTAAAAGAATATTATGGATTGGAGGAATCATTACTTCTAACACAAATTTCAATTTGCACGCACGCACGCACGCGCGCGCGCGCACACAGACACACACACAGCATGAACTCCTAAATTGAATGTTGAATTACTATAATACCATAAACTAAAGGTACTCAATTTATTTTATTTATTAATTTAATTATTTGTATTATGTTAAATGTAGATACCATTTCATATTAAGGGTTGTGATTTTCTCAAAGAGATGTGACTATTTCAAAGGTTTGCGACTTTTTCTACGTTGACATTTTTTATGAGTTGTGACTTTACCGAAATGTTGTGACTTTTCCAAATGGTTGTGCCTATTCCGATGAGTGATGACTTTTTCGAAGGGTTGTGACTTTTCAGAAGGGTTGTGCCTTTTTCAATGAGTAGTGACTTTTCGAAAGGATGTAACTTTTCTGATATGGAACAATTAGCACCTATTGATACTACGATTTTTTGGCTATAAATAGAGTGTTTCTTCTAACTTTTAAACTACATTTTTGAATGTTTTCTACTCTTCTTCTTTTATAAACTCTAAGGGTTATTTTCAACAATTGATTAAGTTCAAAATCCAACGCAATTCGAGGTACCACATAAGAAAGAGTCGCTGAACAAATTATAGCAAATCATTCATAAATTCACACCCATATTTTGTTTTTCATTTCCATGAGTTAACAGTGACAAAAACTTGTGGGAAAGACAATAATAATAAACAAATGTGAAAAACGTTACATGATTTAGGTAATATATTTCTTCTTTAGTGTTTTACCCTCAAATGAAGCAGATTCTTTCTGATTTTGATAAAACGCTAGATATATAAAAATAATTATGGAAAACAAATCATCTAACAACGATAAACAAAAACAGGTATGTTTAATTTTGTTTATGAGTAGCTAAACTGAGTTATTCCTGATAATCTCTCTTAGATTATAAGTGTTTATTATGCTATAATAATGTCATAATAGTCATCTCTTAGAAGGTTTGCTATGGAGATATCCTGAGAATAGGTAAGCCCGGACTATGCCAACCTAAGGTGGAAACCGAGAGGCAAGGAGGCCGTTAGGGGAGTACACGGTGTTGAGGCGCTGTTAGGGTAACTGATTAAAGGAGAAGGCCATAGTAGTGACTAGATGAGATGAATATTATGCTGTTATTAAGTTTAATAGATACATATAAGCTGTGAAGAGGTTAAAAGGAATAATCTTTTAGTGAAAATAAAATGAAAATTGATAAAACCATGCCTACTTATTTATTAGATAATGATGAAAATTTCATGATATTATTGTTTTATATATTGACTGGTCTTAATGCTGATATAAGAAGAATGATATATGATAGATTATTAATGTATGAAATAATTCAAGAAATAACCGTTGGTTGGTCTGAGCTAATTATAGGAGAAGATAATTAGCTAGATTATTTATTTGATGATATAGACTTATATAGAGATCAATGATAAATTATAGATATTTAAAACTTTGGAAAGAAATTAAAGAAAAAATAGATTTAGAAGAAAAACTATTATATGAAAATGTAAATAGATATATATATCTTCGAGATGAAGAATATTTAGAATATATAGAAACTAATGCTAAGGAAATACAAAGATTGAATATAATTAAAAAAGACTATTATGAGAAAATATTCTCTTAATGGATAAAAGAATTTATGAACAAGAATTAATAGAAAAATTAAATGAATTAAGATACAAATATAAATTTCAAAAAGATATGTTAATTACAAACATAGTTGCAGGAGTATGTAAACAATCTATATTAATCCAGCAAAGAAATATATTTGAGTTAGAACTACAAATAAATTGTTTAGAATATAAATTACAACATAATTTATATAATAAAAACCAATAAAAATGAATAAAGAGGAATATGCAGTAGAAGAAAAAATATTCGAAAATCCAGAAGGATTAACAATAAAAATAGTATTTTCAAATTTAGGAAGACGATACAAGAAAATAGGAGATAAAATGTATTTAATGCTAGAAAAAGAAACAGCAAAATTAGAAGATAGTTTAACAGCTATGATAAGAATAATGAAAGAAAATGAAGAAATAGATAGATCCAATGAAATTAAAAGAATAGAAAAACAAGCAAAGCAAGAAATTCAAAAGATAGAAGAAATAAAAAATAATAGAATAAGTGAATTAGAAAAAGAATTAGCCCAATTAAAATTATTATATGAAACTAAACAAAAAGAAAAACAATTAGCTAAAGAAAGAGAAAAAGAAGTTACATTAGAAAGTGAAATAAATAAAATGAAACAAATATTAAATGAAAATGAGAATCTAGAAATAGATGAAATAAATGAAATTAATGAATTAGAAGAAAGAAATTCAGAAGTAAGTGATATAAGTGAAACATATACAGAAATTTTAGAGAAAATAGAACAGACAGACAAATTAAAAAATTTAGAAATAAATACAGGCGATATACATAAACCAGGAACATCTAGAGTAAAAACTCCAGATAATAGTCCTAGACATAATCCTAGAAAATCAATACCAACTTATTATACAAGAAGTTATGAAAGTTCAGATAGAATAGACTCTATATGGAAAAGTAGATTAAATAAGAATTGGACACCTAAACAAATAACAGAAACAAATAACTTTTTAGATTTAGATTGTGTAATAGATATTAATAAAACAATCTTATTATGGAAAGGAAATTTAGCAAAACAATTAGTAGACAATAAAATAACAATAAAAGAAACCCCAGGATATATAGAAAGAACACTAATAGGAACAATAAAATTATGGATAGATAATTTACCAGAAGAAAGTAAAGTAGCACTTAGAAATGATAAAAACCTAGATGGATCAACAACAACATCTAATATAGAAATATTAGAAAAATACGAATTAGCTATAAGAAATGAATTTGGAAATATGACCACAGATATAAAAGAACAAAACAAAGAAAAAATAATAAATAGACAATTACTATCAAAATTAGCTATATGCAATATGTGTTATTTAGAAGAATATACATGTGCATTAAAGAATATTATTATAAATCACAATATACTACAGAAGAAGCTAAAGAAATAAGAAAATAATATTTTATAAAATTACCAGAACCGTTTAGTTCAAAAGTAATTAAAGATTGGAATAATGAAGAAATGACAGATACTTTAGGATCTAGAATAACATATTTACAACAATGGTTTACACAGTTATGTGAAATCAAAAGAAAAATTTAAAATAGAAAAAGTATTATTAAAAATTTAAAATGTTGTAAAACAAAGAAGCACCACAGTTTGGATGCCATGATAAATATTATAGAAAACCTAGAAAAAATAAGAAATATAGGAAAACTCCCAATAAATATAAATATAAAAATCCAAGAAAAAGAAATTATGTAAAAAACTATAAGGAAAAAGAACAATTTAAAAGAAAAAAGAAATTATCCGATTGTAATTGTTACAATTGTGGTAAGTTAGGACATTTAGCTAGAGATTGTAAGTTACCAAAAAATATTAAAAGAAAACAAATTGCAGAAATAGTTATGAATAAAGAAGATTATATGCAAATAGACTACATCGATTATGAGTTAAGCGATGATGATAGTATATATGAAATTTCAGATATAGAAATTGAATCTGATAATGAAGAATTAAGCATAGAATCAGATAATGAAAGTATAAATGAAAGTATAGAATATAATGACTGAAACTGAAATAAAAATAATATCTAAGGAAGAATATCAAGATGAAGAATTTGAAGAACAAAAGATAATATTTGATAATAAAATATTTCAACAAATAAGAAATAAAGAATTAGATTTAAGTGTACAAAAAATATTAAAAATACCTATTATAAACAATTGGTTTAAAAGAAGTAATGAAGAATATTATGTAGTTAGTCAAAAAGAACATATTATTGATTGTAAATATACAAAAGGAAAAGCACAAATACCTATACTAAATAAAAGAGTGATAAATCAAGAAATACAACAAATAAAAACCAAAACACCTATAAAATATGTACATTTAGGAGCAACAGAAATATTAATAAAAGCTTGTTTTAGAGAAGGAATAGATACACCAATAGAAATATATTTAGCAGATGATAGAATTATACATCCTATAGAAAAAAGCGTAATAAGCGCAATAAAAGGAAATCTAATATACCAAAAATTTAAATTTATAATAAGTGCAAATATTCAATTGCTTTAACAGATAAAAATATAGATAAATCATTAGTACTATATTGGAAGCTATCAGGAATAGAACTAGCACCTGGAAGTAAGATATTTACTGTAAGATGTAAAAACTTATATATCTTAACAACAAAACATAAAATAATAGCAGAAAATAAAATAAATAGGATTAAAATAGAAAATCCTTTTGAACAAGTTATTACAATTATAGATAAAAATGATTATAGTTACAAGGATATAGACTTAGAAGAAGATTTACAAATAGTAAAAGATAGAATCAATACTCCAAGTATATTAAGTAGAAGTACCTCATCAAGAGCAAGTACATCAAAAAGAAAATATGAATTAACAGAAATTAAAAATTATTATTATATAACAGGAATTATTAATGATAAAAAATACAAAATATTAATAAATACAGGACAAGAAGATAATTATATAAATAGAGATTTAGTATTAAACGAAGAAGTTATAAGAACAGGACAAGAATGCCCTGGATTACCTAGTGAAATAATGCTACAAGAAGAAATAGTAGAAAAAGAAATAATTATAGGAGGAATCTTATTAGTAATACCATTTAAAATAAATAATGAAGAACAGAATATAACTTTAGGAATAAACTGGCTAGACCAATTTATACCATATAAAATTGAAGAAGATAAGTTAATATTAACTTGTCAAAATAAAAAGATAATAATACCAAGAACATAATGAAAGAATGAAAATATACATTCTTGCTAAGATAATTGTAGAAGGATATTATAATAGATATTATACACCTATGATAGATACAGGAGCAGAAGCAAATATATGTAAATATAATTGTTTACCTGAAGATAAATGGGAAAAGTTAAATACACCATTAGTAGTAACAGGATTTAATAATGAAAGTAGTTTAATAACTTACAAAGCAAAGAATATAAAAATACAGATATGGGATAAAATATTAACAATAGAAGAAATGTATAATTTTGAATTTACCACAAAAGATATGCTTTTAGGAATGCCATTTCTAGATAAGTTATACCCTCATATAATAACAAAAACACATTGGTGGTTTACTACACCTTGTGGATATAAAATAGGAGCTAAAAGAGTTAACAATAAACAAAGAAAAGTAACGGAGTGGATAAAAGGAAATGAGAAAATAAATCAAAAATTGGAAAATATAAATACAAAGGAAATAAATAAACTTGAAATAATAATTTTTACGATAGATAAAATAAAAATGATAAATGAACAACTAGAATTTTTATATAGTGAAAATCCATTAGCAGGATGGGAAAAACATAAAACAAAAGTAAAAATTGAGTTAATAGATGAAAATAGTATAATAACTCAAAAACCATTAAAATATAATTTTGATGATCTAAATGAATTTAAAATACATATTGATGAATTGTTAGAAAACAAATATATTCAAGAGACTAATAGTAAACATACAAGCCCAGCATTTATAGTAAATAACCACAATGAACAAAAAAGAGGTAAAAGTAGAATGGTAATAGATTATAGAAACCTAAATGCCAAAACTAAAACATATAATTACCCAATACCAAACAAGATATTAAAAATACGACAAATCCAAGGATATAACTATTTTAGTAAATTTGACTGTAAATCAGGATTTTACCATCTAAAGTTAGAAGAAGAATCTAAACAGTTAACAGCATTCACAGTACCGCAAGGTTACTATGAGTGGAATGTTTTACCTTTTGGATATAAAAACGCACCAGGTAGATATCAACACTTTATGGATAATTATTTTAACCAACTAGAAAATTGTATCGTATATATAGATGATATATTGTTATATTCAAGAACACAGGAAGAACATATTAAGTTATTAGAAAAATTTATACACATAGTTAAAATTTCAGGAATAAGTTTAAGTAAGAAAAAGGCAGAAATTATGCAATCACAGATAGACTTTTTAGGAATTCAAATAGACAAAAATGGTATAAAAATGCAAATACATATAGTACAGAAAATAATTAATTTAGATGAAAATATTGATACAAAAAAGAAATTACAATCCTTTTTAGGATTAGTAAATCAAGTACGAGACTATATACCTAAATTAGCAGAATATTTAAAACCATTACACAAGAAATTAAGAAAAGATGTAGAATATCACTTTGATAATAAAGATAAGGAACATATAAAAAATATTAAAAATTTATGTAAAGAGTTACCTAAATTGTATTTTCCTGATGAAAATAAAATATTTAATTATATAGTTGAAACAGATTCAAGTGATCATAGTTATGGAGGAGTTCTAAAATATAGATATGAAAATGAAAAAATAGAACATCATTGTAGATATTATTCAGGATCATATACTGAACCACAAATTAAATGGGAAATTAATCGGAAAGAGTTATTAGCATTGTATAAATGTTTATTAGCTTTCGAACCATATATCGTTTATAATAAATTTATTGTAAGAACAGATAATACTCAAGTAAAATGGTGGATAACAAAGAAACTAGACGATTCAGTTACAACAAAAGAAATACGAAGATTGGTATTAAATATATTGAATTTTACATTTACAATTGAAGTAATTACAACTGACAAAAATATGGTTGCAGATTACCTATCAAGACAAAGGTATACAAACTGAACAAGAAAAAGATATGATGGAAGAAATACTCAAATCCATTACTACACTTTGTAATAAAGTGGACAGTATGGACAAAGAGATACAAAAGCTAAAGACTAATGAAGTTAATCTGAAGTCTAAAGTTAAAGATAATAGTCAGCAGCATGACTCTAAATATGCGGAGCTACGTCGTGAGGCAGACGGTAAACAGCCAGAGCTAGAAGGTGACGTTGAGAAACACCTAAAAACTCAAGCTATTAACGAGTTATCTATTACAGGTATTGCAGGTACAAGTAAAAGAGTTATAGAAAAACCCATTCCAAAAAATACAAATTTAAACAGCCTATTTACAAAACCCTTTATACCAAAAATCCAGATAATAGATACCCCTACTCCACAAACATCTACCTATGCAGCTAGTATAAATAAAGAAAAGAAAGTATACAACCATATTTCCAAAAACTATATTGAAAACATATACCAGATAATAACCTTTCTGAATTCAAAACCAAGATCTACCACCACTACAGATAAAACCCAAGACTATGTAACCCAGAAATTACAAGGTTATAACAAACTTATCGCACAACCAAAAACTAATCCCAACCTAGTAAAAACATGTTATAATTATGGTTTATTAAGTACGTTTATACATATACAGGTGAAGAGCTAAGTGGAATACCGGAAGTCCACAGATCGTTTTAATATATAAAAAGATAACAAAAGGAAATTTATTCTTTGTAAAATATATACAGCACCAGCTGAGATACTCTACAACGAGATAAAACCTATGATTCAGGTAGTTAAAATCGGTTTAACTCAAGATATGATAATTCCTGAAGAAATAGCCAAGCCAGAGATATCTAAAATTGAAATACCTAGCTTTCTTGCAAATAAAAGAATAATTGGATTATCAACAATTATTCAAGAACTGGCAATAATTATTTACAAGGAAAAGCTATTTGGAGTTATTATTCAAGAGATCATTTAATGATATGCAAATTCTCGCGAAGTTAGACAAGCAGATATGGACGAAGTTCAGAAATGGATATTGTCCTTATTAAAACCTGAAGATATGCCAACAACTAGAGCTATAAAGAAGGGATTTATTTCCGAAGAATTATTAATCAGATATTGCAAGTTAATTGGGCATAAATATCCAGATCATATATGTTCTAAATGCAATGAAGGAGATAAAAATATTCCCGAAGTACTATTTGAGTAAAGATATCGAAGAAGATGAAGACGGCAAAGAGATAAGAACGACAAAGAGATAAGATTCGTTGAAAAATATAAAAGAGAAAAAGATAGTGTGTCGGCCAATATAGGCCATTATCGTAAAGTCTTTTGTTTTCTTGTAAAAAGAGTCAAAAGTAGTGTTGGCCATATGTAATAGTAAAGGCCATTAGTATAAAGTAAAGTAGTTTAACGTGTTGTGTCGGCCAAATGTTTTTAGGCCAAGTGTAAAAGTTGTGTCGGCCATTATATTAGGCCAATAATGTAAAGTTTGTGTATATATAGAGGCTTCAGACCTCATAAATGGGATATCAGCATTCCCACACATCTCTCTTCTCTCTCTAATCCGCTTCCCCCTAAAATATTTATTTTGATTTTAAATCCACTATTTCAAAAATGGATTTTCACTTCTACTTATAATATGATAATATAGACATGACAATAATTAGATTTAATGGACATGTTAGTCAAAATGAATGACGAAAGTAAGTGTTGGTGACAAGAGATTTAATCAAATGGAACAAAAGATATATTGAATATAGCATGAAAATATATTTTTGTCTTCCTTCTTCATTGACTATGTATTGTTCCATATATTTTTTTTCCTTTGTGTTCATCCGAATTTGAGAAAATTTTATTTCACAAGATACACTCTTGTTAGCTATATAAAAATAGATACAAATATAGTGATTGACCATAAATTAATCTTAATTCAAATTAAAGATTCTATAAACAATACTTTAAATTTTATTCATCTAATTAATTTTTACTATTGAAAAAGTTTAATATATTATAGCACGATAAAACTTCTGTAAGATTTTAGATACCTTCATTACTCAACAACTATATGATATGTATGCCGTAGGAAAAAGGAGAATACTATAATTCTACAAAGATAAGGTAGAAATTAAAGAAATGAAATATTTTTCACCAAATGTGATGTTGTTGATACATTAAAATTAAATTATGATACTGAAATATATATCTATATTTAAAACAAAGAATTGGTCGAGCTACATATGTGGCATACACTCAAACCTTAGTTTAACCATCATTCGTTATAACAATGAAATACCTTTTCTGTTTAGAATTACCTCTCGATAGACTTACTCAAATATTAATTGATAAAAGATAGATTAAGTATAAAGATAAAATATTGAAATATTTATGGTAATTCTGATTAATGTCATGAACATACTATATTTCAAGTATGAATATTTAAGAGAAAAATTATACTTAAATGGTGTCAATCATTTATATTCATAGTTTCAAGAGGAAAGATTATTGGTGACATTTTCTTTATTGATATTATTTTCAAATTTTGTTGGTTAGATTTTTTTACAAAGTTGAGTGAAGTAAATATATAATAATACTACTAAACAAATGTCACTTTCTCCCCATATTTAAACTTTGAATGTATTTTGAAATGTTTCAATAATATCTGATCATTTTGATCTCAAAATACAAGTAATTCTATGACAATCATTGTATACTATATATACTATACGCACATGCCGCAAAACTAGTGTGTATATATCTATATATATACAATATATATATATAATATATATATATATGTATATACAAACACACACACGCTACCCACACCTCCCTTTGTTTTATTTACTTATTGTGTTTTTTAATTCAAACAAGATTTTTTTTACGTCTAGACATGCTGTAACAATCCTCTTAGTTGTTTTATGAATTTTAACAATTAATTTTAGATTAAGGTTTTTTATAGTTCTTAGAAATAAGTTATGACTTATAAGAATGAGTGACATGATTTTCAGATATAATGAAGGATCATTTTGTAGCTAATGATAATAGAAAAGAAAAATAAATAAATAAATCAATAAATAATAAAATGATAAAACAAATAAGGGAAAAGCCCTATATTGTTGAATGTTGTCACACCCTAAACTAGAGGACGCATGACTAGCACTCGACACCGTATGCAATCTAGTTAGCCACTGAAACATAAAAATTGACTCTACTGAGGGCCTAGAAAATCGAGCAACACAACATCTAGATTATAAATCTTGGACCATTAAGCTCATAACCTGAGCAACAACTCATCTAGACAAAGGTTGACAAGACAAAAATAATAAACTACTAGCTGGTCAATGAGGCCGCAACTGAGGACACACATGTACAGACATATCTATACATGCAAAGCCTATATGTCTAGAAACTGGAATGCAAAAAGAACCCAGAATACTATGTCCACAATAGCCTGTATGAGTGACATAAGTATTGTCGGGACAAGGCCTCGACTATACCAAACTGTACAACAAAAGTAAACACCTTCTTATAGCCCAAGGATAAGGTGGAGCTTATCAACTCAAGCTGAACTTGAACCCTAACAAATGGGTCGATTAGAGTCCATGCATGTACCTGCTCGCACAAAACAAAATGCAGTGTCCCGGGGCAAACGGACGTTAGTACGAATAAAAATGTAGTGGTATGTAAAGCGGAAAGTAGAGTTACAAATATTCACAGTAAAAAGGTTATACAGATATCACCTAAAACTGAAACCCTAGTAGCCTCCTTGGCTGACATTTCCCCCCCTAGTATTCATCAGACCTCTTAGTAATTAAATATGCATGACATGCTCATTTAGTCGTATGTCGTGAATACATATATATATATATATATATATATATATATATATATATATATATATATAGATGCAAATGCAAGACAGACCGAACCAAATGCTAGCAATGGTGGTAAATTTCGGTAGCAAATCGGCATCATATTCACCAACTTGTGGCCATCTGTGTCTCATACGTATCAATATAGTCAATACTCCCTATACCTCTCGATTATAGCTCGGAAGTAGAATGCATAGCATGTAATGTCATGGATTTGTAATGCACTTGTGTTACCCGAATCATGTTGCCAATGTTGGCTAGTTGGTACTCTTGTCCTCAAATCTCATAATCACTTTAGTATTCACATGTAAATATCTCGTATAACCATACACTTGTAGATTAAACAAGAACACTTAAACCAAATTAAGAAATGTAACTTAAACCTGAGGATGTTCATAAAGAGGTTAAAGTTCTTCACTTCATATCTATATAGGTCCCTTAGAAGTTTGTAAAAGAAAGTATTTCAGAAAAATCCGTACTTTAGTAGTTTAAACATACAATGTGCATTTAAGAGTTTTGGAGATCGATATATTCTTGTAAAGTTTTTCAAAAATATAAATTTAGCGAGGAAGGAAGACTGATTTCAAATTCTTATTGTTCATCCCAAATATTTTTAAGTTAATACACCTAAAGAAGAATAAGAACTTGTATGCATGGACCTATAGTCAAGAGAATCCACAAAATGACATAGAGATGCCAAATACCCTATAGAACCAAACGAGCGGAATAGATACATAGTGGAGTAGAAAAAATTCACCAGCTGCAATGTCAATGTCTTTCCAGAAGGTTTTTCTAGTAATAGAACAGTAAAACAATATTTGACGATTTAGGATACAAAAATTTGTGCTCAAAGGAAGTACAATGTTTTGCCTTAACATACATCAATTCTTGGTCTTGTTGTATCAATATGGATTGTAGTCCTTCCTTACAGTATTTAGTCTACATAAAATCATGTCATACAACCAGTACAGGCAGAATATTAACACGTAAGCGTCAAAGTAGCAATTTAGAGCTCAGTAGTAGAGTGATTAGCTCGCCAGACAATTTTTAAATGTATGCTTCATTACCTTCTCTTCTACAAATTACAATCCCAAATTAATGACATAACATATATTTTTGCATAAGACATTAACAAGTGGAGGCCTACGAAATAAGCAACAACAACCAAATAGAGTATGCCTGCACAACAATAAAAACTCGGCGTATCGCCACACCTCTCTTTTCAAACCCCAAAATAACCTCAACCAAATCCTAACCATGAGTCTTCAAACCATTTTATCAATAAATAAAAAATATGTAATGCAGTCCTATAATTTTTCAATATAACCATAATAACATGAACTCACCACTTCCAATCATCATCCTATACGTTCGTCCAATAATTACATTTGAAGTCCTGTCTTTCTCTTCATGACCAATGGGAGGTTAAAAGGTCAAATCCTTAAATTAAATATGATGGATCTTACTGTAATTTAACATGTATTTTTAATAACGAAAAATCTTCTTTAACACAAGACGTTGAACTAAGAAGAAACAATTTGATACTTTCAATGTAATACTAGAACAAACGTGACACTCATTAATCTTACAATTAGTTATATATATATATATATATATATATATATATATATATATATATATATATATACTTGTTCTTCTCTTTCAGACTCATCACAACAAGAAACATACACATACTAAGGATTTCCAAAAATTCCAGCAACAACAATACCAGAAAAATACTTCAAAACAGCCCAAGATCACGTAACTATCCAAATACGATTTTTCCAGCCGTCTATTAGTGTTCTTGCTTATATAGCACAGCTATAACTTGGAATCACTCAATAAAATTAAGGGTGATAATTATTACCTCCAAACATAATCAACACCACACAAAAATGAGTCTCCTTCACAATGAAGAATCTTTCAAATCACAACCAACGAGGAGGAAAGAAGTAACACAATCTCTATGAACGTTCCGAGTGTGAAACCATGTTGAAATCTTGTAGATTTTTGCTTGGATGATATATAAACCTTTAGAGAATGTTTAGAACTATTTTCTTCTTATTTTTGTCAAAAAAAAAGAGATAAAACTAAGAGAGATCTGATCTTATAAAGCTAAACCGACTTAGGGGCGAGGGACCAACCTTCACGTGTCTGCTTTCGCAATCTCACTAAAATCTAAATATCTCTCAATTCCGAACTCATAGAACTTTGATACCATATATTGGGGTCATTTTAAAGATTTATATATTGGGAGAAAAGATCCGAGACATTTAAGCCAAATTTCAGAAGGTTTATCAAAGAAACTTACTCTTACCTTTGTAAACTTTTATTTTCCGACTTGCTTCAAAACTTAACTTACGATCATTGGGCGGCTACATCACCTTATAAAACATCCTTGACCCATAACATTAGTCTAATTCTTTCATTTTTATCACCCCTTTGCAAAATAATTCTCCTTACGTGATACACCAAGTTTTATAAACCTTATATACTCATGCAATACTATGCCTATCATGTGAATGAACCACAGGGTCTCAAAAATGAAATAGAGAAATAAAAAAACGTTATGCGGCATTGAATGACATGAGTGACAATGGAGGTACAATAATTGATTTTTTTTAGATTATACCTCTCTGCCGTAATTGTTATTATTATTGCAATAGGTAGGAGTGTGCACTATTGAGTACTCATATTTCATATGTAAAAAAAGAGAAAATAATGAAAAGTCACATGGGAATTTGTTGTAATTTTCCATAAGGTATAAAGAAAAACTGTGAAAATTAATCATGGCATATGAATGACCAATGATTGGAACATGAGAGATGGTAGGGATAATCGGCGATAGTAATTTGTTGCGTATTTTGTTGGGGTTAAGCTACTGATATTCGTGATATATTGAGATAGGTAATTAAATATTTGTGTATTCTATTGTATGAAAATTGTTGGAATTGTATTATTTGGAGAAAATAAGAATTAACCCTAATCTTGAAATTTTGGAATTTGATTATAAATTCGGGGTGAGTAATTTGGTGTAGGCTAGACCTATCGAAGTATCGGTTCTGCTAGTTTCGGAAAATTATAGTGATTAATTATTTGAATAGATTTCATTGATTTGGAAGCCTAATGAAATTGGAAGACTTAAGTTCCAGAGTGATTGTTCGATGATTTGAGGCAACTGGATATCTAAACTCTTGTTAAGTGTATGAAATTCGTGTATTTCCTTGTAATATGTGTTTGGGTGTAATGTGAATTATTGATGAGTTGACTTGTCCATGTTGAGTAATTCTATTGATGGAGAAAGGATAATAAAAAGGTAATGTGATAAATTGTTGGTCTGTGATGTTTGAAAATGATTTGAAGTATTATTGCTTATTTGTTGATCTTGTATCACGACTGTATTGCTGTGAGTTCTGCCTTGTAATGAAAATGATCATGTCATCATTATTTGTGTGAAAATATCATTTGCATTATTCTGAGATATAGTTGTGACAAGTATTTTGTGCATTAAGAAAGAATAAGAAATTAAAGAGGATGTACCATTTCGAGTGACGTATCGCACGCCGTGATGGATACTATATTTAGAGGGATGTATCGCATGACGCGATGGATACTATAAATCGAGGGACATATCATACGCCATAATGTATACTATTACAGAGTGACGTGTCATGTGCTGAGCAGATACATGGACAGATATGTCCCCCATGGGTCCCGGACTAATAGACAACGGGTGTGTATCACTAAGTCAAACATGCATCACTATACTTGACATTGAATTTAATTGCATTGCAAATATTTATCATTGGTGAGCTTGATCTTGTGTGTTGTGGATCTCGTGACTGTCTTTTGTGGAACTTGTGATTGATGAATGTTGAGCTTGTTGTTGAGGAAATGTAATTTGTTAAAGTATTGTTGTTGAAGATATGTAATTTCTTATAGTGTTTGTTGTTAAGGATATATAATTTGTTTAAGTGTTGTTGTTGAGCTATCTCCTATGTAAACTCTCAGCTATTAGGTTTGGGTTTGTTTTATGCAGGTTATAGTTGTGGAAGTCCGAATTGGTGTGAGGAGTACCCGTATTATGTTCCCTTAGCTTGTGTTTAGAGTTTTGCTTGCTGAGTACCGTGTTGTTTGGTACTCACCCTTTGCTTCTACAATTTTTGTAGGTTACAAGCCTGGATTTTGTGGTACTTGTGATACTCTTCTTTTCTCAGGATTCATGGAGATTTGTAAGGTAGTTGCTTGTATCTCATCAGACCTTCTTTCTTCTTATTTATGATTTTGTTCTATTCTAGGAGTAATCTCATTGAAGACTTGTATTTTTCATTTAATTTTGTTATAACACATTATAGACATGTACACGTGACAACCATATTTTGGGGGTTTAATTAAGTTGACTTTATTTTCATCATTTATCATATTGGTTGGGTTTTAGGCTGACTTGTCTTGGTGGGATAAGACGTGTTCCATCACAATAATTTTTGAGTTGTGACAAGATGGTATTGGAGCCCCATATTCATGGGTCTCACGTTTGTACACTCCGAGTCGAAGTAGAGTCTTGAGTATTGGTACGGAGATCTTCGATAGGCTATATTGACTTTTAGAAAAAATCTTCACTTGTAGGATCTCTATAGTGCTAACTTGGTCCCATTTTGATTCTTATCGCTTCACTCCATTCAATCTTACTTGTAGTGATGACTCGTGTGTGGTTCCTCATACGAGTAGTTTATGTCGTGTATGGTTTAAATGTTAACTCTGGTATTTAGGTAGAGTAAAATACTTATGGAAAGAATGTGAGATTAGATTTAGAATGTTGAACAATTTGAAGAGGTTGTGTACGGTTAGTTACCTTAGTAAAGTGAATAATACTTGAGGGGTATATATGATATTTAGAGTTTTCTAACAATTGGAAGTTGAATGATTTAACGGATGACTAGATAATGGACATGTAACTTTGGAAACTACAATTAGTAAGATTATCATAATATGAACGGGTTGCTTAGAAAATTATAAGAATAACGATGCACCAATTGAGGTTAGAATTTCTACTATGATTGTATAGATTATTTGTATATACAAAAAAAGGCTATGCTACGACTACCACAGTAGTATCGATGTTTACTTGGCTAGAGCTATGGAGTGTGTAACCTTTGATATTCTCCTGATCTACGAAAGATTACATAGCGCTTAGGCTAGATAAAAAATTGATTTCGTGATAGTTTACAGCTATTCGATGGGTTGAAATGTGTGACCTATTTTGATATAATCTTCTCTGTGGGTATGATATGTTCTAGTGGTGATCTAATAATTATTTTAGGTGTGATACTTGTGGTATATATGAAAACGAATAGGTTGGTATTAGCTGTGATTACTAACTACTTAATGAGTTATCAATTGTATCACTGGCTCATATAATAAGACTAGGTAAATTATCCGTGCTTCGCACGGGATTGAACTATTTTATTAGGCCTAAATATGATCATTTGGTAATATTTGTATTTTCAATACATAATTGGCAAGAACTTTTATCTTTAGGGAAAGTGTTTCTCCGAAATATTTAAGTGCTATATGTTTTTTTTTTTAAATGTTATACAAAAATTATGAGTCATAGATAGATTTTGAGTATAAGAAAATCTCCCTGGAAATAGTTTGTAAGATGTAATGAAAAATTTTAAATTCTAAGAAGTCATAAAGAACAACATTAGAAGTTAAAAAACAAACCAGAAAACGTTGAACAACAACACTCCGAAGTAAAGTGGAACATCACATCCATACAAGATCATAATTAACTAAATTAAAATGGAGGATCTTGGACTGCTTTTTTATGAACCTCGATCAATCTATTTTTCATTAATGTATACCATATAAAGTATATGCTAAAAATGACCATGAAATTGTTATTATCATAAATATTTTTTGTCATTGTCTCAAAATAGTCATTACTATTTTTAAGGTTTCATATCTCCGGCCCCAACTTATTTGGATTAAAACATAGTTATTGTTATAGTTATAGTATGCAGAAACAAAAAATTAAGGCAACTATCAACTAAATAGTAGGTGGCATCTGAATGTTCACAACGGGATATACTAAGCAAAATTTTTGACACATAACATATTAAAATCTCACAACATAATTTTGTGAACACTTGAGCACAAAAATATCCAAAATAATAATAAAGACGACCATACTTTCCTAACAATCAAGAAGAAAAAGGCATGTTCTTAATATATTTTTCAAAACGATAGTCTTTCGGCTAGTATCCAAGTTTACAGTTCATAAATTTAATTAAAAGAAGCCTGAAAGAGTTATTACTTCTTTATCAAAAATTAAAAATTTATCAAAAGAATGCGTTATCATTACAAAAAAAATGATCTTTCATAATAATTAATAGCTTAATTATCATTAAATATGTATTTTCAGAGGCAACTGGTAGTTTGTATAAATGTCCCTAAAGTCTATAACAACATTGAATTCAACGACAATTAATCAATGTCGTTAAATGTTGTAGCACTCTTTGTGAATGTGCATATTTATTGCCGACAGAAAATATTCACTTTATGGTGTATTTTGAATATTTGTTTGTTTCACGAAAACTTGATCTCTTATTATGCTGAAATAGAAGAGAAAAGAAGTATTACAAATTAGTTAACGTGAAGTTAAAGACGTGGACAAATTGTCTCTATACAAATATAAAAGAAATAGTGCAATGACATACAAAATGTTTGTACCTAAGAAAAAACAATCAAAATAATATACTAATTGTGGAAAGGAAGAGAGCAATCATTTTGGTTCTTTTAACAAACTTCATCATTGGTTCCGTATTAGTTATTAGATATTTGTTGTTGTGTTCTATAAAATATAGCACAACCCACAAACAATTTTTCCAAAAGTGCATGAAGAAACCCTGTAAAAAGGGACAAAAGAGAATATCAATTTTCAATCTTCCTCATTGGAATTTTGAAGATTATTCAAAAAAGTAAAAAAAAAATAGCAAAAAAGACGTTGCGATAGATACATGAATCACTATGATTTATAGTAAAAATTAAGCTTCATGAAAAAGGAGGAAGAAAATTTTGAGAAATGAAATACACTTTATAAGAATCATAATTAATGTATTTGAATTTGACAAAAAAAAAATAATAATGAAAGAAATAAATGATTTGTTTACTAAAGAACTAAATGTAATGAATTCAACCATCAACCATTTCAACAGTGTTATGAGTTGTGCATCAAGAGGTCCAAGAGTCATAATGTCGCATTGCAATTGAAATCAATTTGCTTTGTATATATGAAGAGGCTTGTAGAAAGGAACAAAAGATAAGATAAACTTTCAATCATCCCTCCTGACACTTAAAAAGATTTAAAAAAATGTCACCAAAATACAAAAAACATTTACCATTGTTAGATGGAAAACTAGGAATTATATTAAATATTAAGCTCAATGAAAACTTTCAAGAATGAAACAAACTTCATAAAAACTCAATTCATTTATTTGAATTTGACTACCCTATAGTGGGGAAAAACCCTACTAATGATAGTGGCAAGAAATTCCTCTATTTCTAGACCACATAGGGTAGTGTGAACAAATATTTATTGTGCCTTATCAGAAAGGTCACAACTGTTTGAAAAAGTTACAAACCTTCAAAAACGTCACAACCTTTCATAAAGTCGTAATTTTTAATAAAAGTCGCAACTCTTCATAAAAGTCACAACTTTTCATAAAAGACACAACTTTTCAAAAAAGTTACAACTTTCATAAAAGTCACAACTTTTTATAAAAGTCACAAATTTCCATTAAGGTCACAAATTATTATAATCACAACTTTTCATGAAAAGGAAAGACTAGTTCTGGAAATAAATAAACTTAAAAGAAAATGTTGGTTTCTGGTGGCGCCACATAGGCGGGCCTAAGGTTCTATTTTATATAAATATATGATTCGAGGTTGAATTCATATTTGAGAAACCAACTAGTTGTTACTACGGATGCTTGAATTAAGCTTTATTTATAAGGAAGCTGTTAGTGGTGGATCTTTAGTATTGTATTACTGTGTTTGGTTTGTTTAGGGTATCCTGAAGATTTTAAATGAGTGATGATTTCATTGTAAGCTCCATAGACGTGGACTAATATCGGAATAAAAATGTGTATGGGTAAAGAAAATTTCCAAAGAATATTCTTCTGTAAAGGTAATTGAGAATTTCAGTAAAAAAGATCGTATAAATTGAGTGAGTCCCTAGGATGATGTGGTAGCTGGGTTTGGAATATCATATTCATGGAGAGGTTGAATTTGTTGTGATTGTAAGGGATAACTAAGCATGCTTGTAGTAAAATTTTAGAATTAATTGTGATTGAGATGCAACTATATGATAAGAATTGTTGGTTTAACAACGTTTCTATGGTAATAAGGATTTGCGAGTATCTAAGGTTGTGGTTTACTACTATTTGGTGAGTAACGTTATTGCATACAAAGTTATAGGGGGTGCTGATACAACACTCGGATAGATCTGAAATGAATTAGAGTATTAAATGGAAAGAATTAATGGAATGTTGTTTCACTTTCGAAAGTAGGAGAAAACAACAATATTACTTTGATTGGAAGGGACAAACATGAATCTTCAGAGGGGTTGAGAATAAGGTTCCAAGAAACGTAGTTTCATCTGTTTTGCTCTATTTTGATAACAATGTCATAGGTTCATCATATTGGTTAAAAACTATTGGATAAAAATTAAGATATAGTGTACACACGTTCATCTCGAGTGGTATGATAAATTTTTTTGTGTGTGGTTTTGAGTTTTGTAATGAGTATGGTTGAATTTTTAGCAAAAAATATGATAAGGCTGATGGAGAGGCGATCAGTTATTAGCTAAGATACGTGAATCCATAAAAATCTTCAAGGTATAAACTAATGTTGATAGATAAAGCGATTGGGTTACACAGTTTGATTCAAAATTTAGTTTTTTATTGTGAGTTTAGGTATGCGGTAGTGAGTTTTGTCAAGGCATGAATTTCTAAGGTAAGAAATGATCTATCGCATTGAGTATGGAGCACTTGGAAGGAATTGTGTATGATTTAAGTCAATAACTGTGTTATTTTGATTTCAAAGGACCTAAGTAAAGGTTTCATTTAAAGTTTTAATTTAGAGGATAAGGAAAAAACTGTCAAGGATTGTCTGTTAAAGAATAAGACTAGTAAGCTAGTCAGCAAATGGAACAAAAGTTTGGTGTATTGCAGAGTTTAATATATTTAGAATTTTATGCCATGGGGAGAATTTAAGAAAAATGAAGGAATAAGACCTCTCATATACGCATGTGATCTGTAGTTGAAGAATTTATTGACTTTGGCTTATGAGTTTAGATATGACTGTGAAATGTAAACTAGTTTGGTGCAAACTTACTAGGAATTAATCATCGGTTCTTTTAAAGATTGAGTTTTTGTTTGGGTGACAAGAAATAGTGAGTGGAAGATTCTATGTGGTTATGTCAAGCTAGATTGTTGAAATTATGATAGGTAGCTTATTGATGATCAACGATCTAGATCTACAGTCTTACATGATTAAGGAGGATCCTGATGGGATGATATAGACTGTTATGATGTGCTACATAGGAATTTTATAGTGAGTAGAGGTTATGAGCATATAGTATACAAATATATTAGAGTGACTGAGGATTTATCTATGTTTGGGCATGAGGTATGGATGGTTTAAAATGGTAGTTTAAATATGGTATGTGGAAGATTGCGTACAGTGATGTTGAATGTAATTCAATTACTGTACCTTGATGAGAAAGTAATATTAGATCGGAGTTAGGTGTATCGGTATTGGGTGTGACTCGTATCTTTAATGAAATTCTTAAATATAAAAGAGAGAGAGAGATCCATATTTTATAGATTTTATAGGCTCCAATGTATTTGCTAAGAAGACTTTCATGCTAGTGACAGTTTGAGAGTAAGGTAAATGGCCTGAGGGGTTATGATGTATCTGTTTTTATTATAATGTTTTTGTTAGTGCAGTATTGTGAAAAGTATGTGGAGTTTGATGATTTGAGTATTTGTACGATTGTTATGGGGACTAGATTGGTGATTGTGGGTAGCTAGAAAATTAAAGAGATAGAGTCATATGTATGAAAATGTTTGATATGAGAACTATGGAAGAAGTATCTAGGGTTATTCTACTGTGGTTCTGCATATTCTTACGTGGTCATCTACTTCGTTTTGGATATGGTTTGGAGTGAGATTCACTAGCTATACACACACGTGTTTTCATATCTATAGATGAATCCCTATTGGTGGATCGGGTGTAACAATCCTGTGATTTTCTTCTCGGTAGGGTGAAATTCTTAGGTAGATTTGGTCATTTCAGTTATGAAAAATTTTGTGTTGTTTGAGATAGTTGAAGTATACCAATAGGTCTACACGCATAACATTGCTTATGAGAACTTATATAAGAGCTATGAGAGTGTTGCTAGAGGTTCTGCATTTTCAAGTGTATCGCTTGTTGTGTGTTTACTTAATGATTTCTTCTTTGGGTTAGATAAGTTTGATCAACTCTTTATGCATACCTGATGTCTAAAGAATAGATTTTTATAACTTAAGTTCGTGGAAAGATTGTGTTATGAGAAAGGAAAATCTTTGTAAGATTTGAGATGGCCTATGCATTATACGTGTGTGGTGGTTGTTTAAAGTTAATTTTTGGTTGTAGCCGGTATCAATTCAAAATATTATATTGGTTATGTGAGAAAATATTTGTCATGAAGGTTGGTTTTAGGTGCAGTGGTTTTATATTTAGATTGAGTTCATAGGTTAGCATGTGACTTGATAATCACTCTTTATTTACAAACCTTCCAAAGTTTGATTCGAAAAAAATCATTTATTAGTAGTTGACCTTGATGGAATATAGTTAACGAGGATCTCACTTAGAGAGATGAAGACCAACTAGTAAGTCATAACTTAGACTTTTGTTAACGTCGATTATTCTTCCTTCTCATACTTTATATTTGTAACACTCCAGAAATTTTTTGAAGCTAAGACTTCAGCTGTTAGGAATTTAAAGTTTCTTAAGTATTAAGGTCAGTTCACTAGATTTAGCACCTTAAGTTCCAAAAAGAATTAAATTGGAAATAGCTAATCTGAAATTTTGCAAGTTAAGCTAAGTATGAATTTTGGGTCAACTTCAAACGACAATAACTCCTATGAAAGGATGAGTTATGTGTTCAACAATATATAATAGGACAGATCTATGAATTATCTTTCGAACGCCGCCGAGTTAGCTAAGTTTCGAGTTGGGATGTGTGAGATATGACCTTTTGAAGTTAGGTTGTCCAGTTAAGTAAAGTTAGCCGAAAATAGGAAGGGGTATTTTAGTTTTTTGCTTACTCAATCGTATTTAATTAATTTTTAGTAAGGTTTTAAGGGTATAAGACTATTAGGTTCAGTTTTATAATCCTAATACACACCTAGGGTTTTAGTTGAGAGTACAAGAAGAGACAAAAAGAGAAAAGAAGAGAAAAGAGGAAAGGATGAAGGCGTTCGTTGACGTTCTTGAGTTTAGTTGCGTATTTCTGCCATGAGTTTAGTCCCTAAGAGGTATATAAGCTTCCATAGTGTTGAGTTTGTTCACCCACACGCCAAACATGTTAATTTCAACATAATTTCATTCTCATGTTATATAAGCCTCCATAGTTTTGAGGTTCATTGTGGATCTTGTCTTTTTGGGGATTTGGTGATTTCTTGAGATGAAATTGATTGTTTTGAGTGTTCTTTTGAGTGTATAGTGTTTAGATAGATTGTTTAGTTGAATCAACGGAAAACTACAGAAAAGAAATAAATTAAAAGCGATTTAGTGTAAGAAAATGATAAGCAAAATTCGCCGAAAGCATGCCTGGGGAGATTCTGGCGCGGCGCGCCCAGATGCGCCCAAGGGGCTGGGGCGCCGCGCCTGCAGAGCGCCAAAATGCAGCGTCTGATGTTAGGTTCTGGCACCCCGCTCCTAGAACGCGCCAGGGTCGCCTGCCCCTACTCATTTTCCGTCGGTTTCCTGTTTGGGCTCATTTAAAGTGTATCTTCACTCCTTTTGATTCTAAACACTTTAAAATACTTATAAACACATAGAAACAATTCATAATATTAAAAATAACCTTGAATTAATAATTCAATTCAAGGTAACGTTAAGATTAAGTTTTGAGAGTTCGTCCAAACCTTTTGAGAGAGTCCCTTCGTGTCTTTTTGAGGAATCTTCTACAACTTCGAGTAAATTGTTTCAAAACTCATGTAAGTGAGCATGACTGGGAGGATAATGTGTTCATGATTCTAAAATATCACCTATATCCTTCATATCATGGACCATAACTCTTGCATTCATAATTCACATTCAAGAGAGAGTTAAGAGTAGAGTTCAAGAGAGCCATTAAGTTCAATTGTCAATTCTTTGAGATCCATCATTAATTTAAACTATGATTTGAGGAATTAAATAAGAAAATGGGAAGAGTCATATACATGAGTTCCATCTAGTTACTTAGACCTTTGAGTAGAGTTGTTCATGCCCATAACTTCTGCATGAATTCCATAAATTGAGTATCACTGAGAGGAGTAGTATCTTCAAGTTCTAAGTCTTGAGTATTGAGTTTTCCTTTAGAGATTATATTTCTAATGATGGGTCTATTACATGATACCCATGAATTTCTTGAGTTTAATTGTTCATGCCCATAATTTCACATGAACCCTATAAGTTGAACAATGTTGAGACGAGAGGTACCTTTGAGTTATAGAGTTGAGTAGTTCATGCTCATAATTTCGCATGAACCCTCTAAGTTGAAAATTTTGAAATCATCAATGAACATGAGAACATGATCCTTGAATTCATACTTCAATTCAAGGAAGTTAAGAATTAACTTTAGAAGTAAAGAAGTAAGTCAAAACAAAGTTCTTAATATTTCTATAGTCTTTATTAAACGTTTTAAATTCGTTTTAAGGATCAAGTTTCAAGTCAAGTAAAGAGTAAAGATTTGAAGATCTTCCTTCAAAGTAATATATGGGAACTAAGTATTTCCTAAGATTTGAGTTCATTTCTCAAAAGTTAAAAGGGAACTAAGTATTTCCAAAGATTTGAGTTCATTTCTCAAAAGTTATAAGGAAATTAAGTATTCCCTAAAAGTTTACAAATGTTTTCACATTTAAGTTACGAGGAAATTAAGATTTCCTAAAAGATATTTGAACAACAAAAAGGGAACATTGATTCCAAAAGAGCTTTTTAAAGCTAAAGTGTTGAACAAATTATTTTATCCCGAAGAAAGGAAGTTATTTAAAAAGGATGAGCTAATGTATATTTTGGGAGTAGTATTGAACATTGATGTGGGGATGAGAGTTCATATTAACTCAATTCTCCATGTAAACCATGTAGTCATCATGTGTATTAACGGGTCATTCTTTTCTATGATAATGTAAGTTAAGCTAGTGGATCCACTAAGTTAAGGAGTTCTATGTGACACCAAAGTATAGGACAGTTCTGGTATTGTGGGTAAGATGTTGTATCACCGCTTAGGCTCATAGTTGTGGTTGTCGGTTAGAGAAAGTCTCACAAAAACTATATTTGTTTCTTATAAAAGTAAAGTTGAGTTTGTTATTGCATTTTCTTTAACAAACTAAGTTGCTTTTACTGTTTTTAAAAGATTTTTATATATAGGATGTGTATTATTGCTTTATATTGAGTGGAGTATCCATAGTCGAGTATCATATCTTTCAGTTTAGTATTTAACCTCTAAGTTAAATATTTAAGCCTTAAGTATGCTGAGTTGAGTAAGTTGAGTAGTTTGAGTATTCTTGAGTATTTCTTGGGTTTCAAGTTTGAGAGAAGGTTAGTATGTTTCCAATTTCTTATAAAGTGACAAACTTATGTTATGCTTTAGAATTCCCCTACATGCTCGTACATTCCACGTACTGAGCCATTTAGCATGCATCTTCTCATGATGTAGACAAAGGTATTCAGGATCATCAACATAAGCTTCGTTTATACATTTGAGATTCGAGTTAGCTATGGTGAGCCTCTTTGCTTCTAAAGGATTTCATTTACTTTTAAGTTTAGTAGGAGGTTGTGGGTCTTGTCCCGATTTCCATCATTATCACTTAGAGGCTTCATAGATAGTCAGTTTAGTTAAGAAGTCTATATTATTCGTTTATTTTATTAAATGTTTTAAAGAGTTAAGTGCCTATTCATGTCGATTTAAATATTTTTTTTATTCAAAGTTTTCATTGAAGTTAAAGCTTTGTATAGTTTCATTCTGTTTTTAAGCTTTGTATGCTTAAGTAAGTCTTCTGCTTGTATTCAACTTGGATGAGGGTTCTCCTTGGGACCAACAATGGTCTTTGAGTTTAGTTGCGGATTTCAGCTGTGGGTTTAATCCCTAAGAGGTATGTAAGCTTTCATAGTGTTGGGTTTGTTCACCCACACGTGAAACATGTTATTTTCAGCGTAATTTCTTTCTCAAAAAGTTGAAGGATTTAAGTTTTTGATAGGCATTCTTGAGGTTCTTTGTGGATCTTGTCTTGTTGGGGTTTTGGTGATTTCTTGAGATGAAATTGATTGTTTGGAGTGATGTTTTGTGTGTTTTAGTGTTTATTTAGGTTCGGTAATTGAATGTACGGAAACTAGAGAAAAGAAATCGATTAAAAGCGATTTAGGGTCAGAAAATGAGAGGTGAAATTCGCAGAAAGCATGCATGGGAGATGCTGGTGTGGCGCGCCCAGATGCGCCCAAGGGGAGGGCACGTCGTGCCTGCAGTGTGACCAAATGAAGCCTTTGATGTTAGGACTTGTTGCCTCGCGCCAGGGTCGCTGCCCTGACTCCTTTTCCATTGTTTGTCCTGTTTTAGCTCATTTTAAGTGTAACTTTACTCCTTTTGATTCTAAACACATTAAACTACTTATAAACACTTAGAAATCATTCATAACATTAATAATAACCTTGAATTAATAATTCAAATTCAAGGTAAGGTTAAGATTAACTTTTAAGAGTTCGTCCGAACCTTTTGAGAGAGTCTCTTCGAGTCTTTTTTATGAGTCTTCTACAACTTCTAGTAACTTGTTTCAAGACTCAAGTATGTAAGCATGAGAGTGAGGAGAATGAATTCATAATTCTAAAATATCACTTATATCCTTCATATCATGGACCATAACCCTTGAATTCATAATTCACATTCAAGAGAGAGTTAAGAGTAGAGTTCAAGAAAGCCTTTAAGTTCATTTGTGAATTCTTTGAGATCCATAATTGATTTGGACTATGTTTTGAGGAAGTGAATAAGAAAATGGGAAGAGTCATATACATGAGTTCCATCTAGTTACTTAGACCTTTGAGTCGAGTTGTTCATGCCCATAACTTTCGCATGAATTCCATAAATAGAGTATCATTGAGAGGAGTAGTATCTCCAAGTTCTAAGTCTTAAGTATTGAGTTTTCCTTTCGAAATTATATTTCTTATAATGGGTCTATTACATGATACCCATAAATTTCTTGAGTTGAATTGTTCATGGTCATAATTCAACATGAACACTTTAAGTCGAACAATCTTCAGATGAGAGATACCTTTCAGTTCTCGAGTTAAGTAGTTCATGCAAATAATTTTGCATGAACCCTCCAAGTTAAAATTTTATAAATCATCCATGAACATGAGAACATGATCCTTGAATCCATACTTCAATTCAAGGAAGTTAAGAATTATTTTTAGAAGTAAAGAAGTAAGTCAAAGCAAAGTTCTTAATGTTTCTATAGTCTTTATTAAACGTTTTTAATTCGTTTTAAGGCGCAAGTTTCAAGTCAAGTAAAGAGTAAAGAGTTGAAGATCTTCCTTCAAAGTAATATATGTGAACTAAGTATTCCCTAAGTTTTGAGTTTATTTCTCAAAAGTTATAAGGGAACTAAGTATTCCCAAAGATTTGAGTTCATTTCTCAAAAGTTATAACGGAACTAAGTATTCCCTAAAATTTTATAAATGTTTTCACATTTAAGTTAAGAGGAAAGTAAGATTTCCTAAAAGATTTTTGAACAAGAAAAAGGGAACATTGATTCCAAAAGAGCTTTTTAAAGCTAAAGTGTTGAGCAAATTATCTCAACCCAAAGAAAGGAAGTTATTTAAAAAGGATGAGCTAACGTATATTTTGGGAGTAGTAGTGAACATCGATGTGTGGATGAGAGTTCATATTAACTCAATTCTCCATGTAAACCATGTATCCATCATGGGTAGTAACGGGTCATACTTTTTAGATGATCACGTAAGTTAAGCTAGTGGATCAACTAAGTTAAAGAGTTCTATGCGATGGTAAAGTATAGGACAGTTCTTACAGCGTGGGCAAGACTTTGTATCACCGTTTAGGCTCATAGTGGTTGTTGAATCTCCCACAGAAACTACATTACTTTCTTGTATAAGTAAAGTTGAGTTTGTTATTGCATTTTCTTTAACGAACTAAGTTGCATTCACTTTTTTTAATGTTTTTTATGTATAGCATGTGTATTGTTGTTTTATATTGAGTTGAGTATCCAAAGTCGAGCATATCTTTGACTTCAGTATTTAACCTCTGAGTTAAGTATCTTATCCTTAAGTATGTTGCGTTGAGTAAGTTGAGTAGTTTGAGTATCCTTGAGTAATCCTTGGGTTACAAGTTTGAGAAGAGGTAAGTATGTCTCAAAATGTTTTTCAAGTGTCAAGCTTATTTTATGTTTTAGAATTTCCATTACATGCTCGTACATTCCACGTACTGAGTCATTTAGCATGCATCTTCTCATGATGTAGACATAGTTATTTAGGATCATCAACATGAGCTACGTTGATACGTCCGAGATTCGAGTTAGCTATGGTGAGCCTCCTTGCTTCTGGAGGATTTCATTTACTTTTCAACTTAGTTAGGAGGTCGTGGGTCATGTCCCGATTTCCATCATTATCAGTTAGAGGCTTCATAGATAGTCAGTTTATTTAAGAAGTCTGTATTATTCATTTATTTTATTAAATATTTTAAAGACTTAAGTTGCCTATTTATGGCGAGTTGAATAATTTACTTTATTCATAGTTTTCATTGAACTTAAAGTTTTGTATTTTATTTTCATTCAGTTTTAAAGTTGTGTATGCTTAAGTAGGTCTACCGCTTGTATTCAACCAGGATGAGGGTTCGCTTGGTGACCAACAATGGTCTTTCAGTTCCGGCCACGTCCAGGATGTAGGCTCGGATAGTGACAATATTCGAGGTCGAACATGATTTTTCGTGGTGGATAATGTAACAACCCTCTTAGTCGTTTTATGAATCTTAACAATTATTTGTATATTCAACTTTTAAATAGTTTTTAGAAATAATTTATGGATTATAAGAATGAGTGATATGATTTTCGGATTTAATAAAGGAATATTTTGTTGATAATTATAATAGAAAAGGAAAATAAATAAATAATAAAATGATAAAAGAAATAAGGGCAAAGCCCTATATTGTTTAAAGTCAAAAAATAGAGAGAGAGAGAAAAAAGACCTTTTGCGGCATTGAATGGCATGAGCGACAATAGAGGAACGATAATTGATTTTTTTTAGATTATAACTTTCTTCCCTTATTGTTATTATTATTGCAATAGTTGGCAGTGTGCACTATTAAGTACTCATATTACTTGTGTAAAAAAAAAGAGAAAATAGTTAAAAATCACTTGTGAATTTGTTGTAATTTTCTATTAGGAATAGAGATAAACTTTGAAAAGTAATCATGTCATGTGTATGACCAATGATTGTAACATGGGGGGTGGTAGGGATAATCAGCAATAAGTTTTTGTGTATTCTTTTGTGGTTTAGCTAGTGATTTTCGTGATTAACTAAATTTAATTTTATACTCTATGTTTTTCTATATTGAGATAGGTAATTAAATATTTGTGCATTCTATTGTATGAAAACTATTGGAATTGTATTATTGGGAGAAATTAATACTTAACCCTAATCTTGAAACTTAGGAAATTGATTATAGATTTGGGGTGAGTTATTGGGTGTAGACTAGAGCTATAGTAGTACGGGTTTGTTAGTTTCGGAAACTTATTGTGATCTATTATTTGAATTGATTTAATTGATTTATAAGTCTAACGAAAGGGGAAGCCTCATGTCCCAGAGTGATTGTTCGATTATTTGAGGCAAGTGGATTTTTAAACTCTTGTTAAGTGCAAGAAATTCGTGTATTTCCTTGTAATATGTGCTTGGGAGTAATGAGAATTGGTGATGAGTTGACTTGTCCATTTTGAGTAATTATATTGATGGAAAAAGGGTAATAAAAAGGTAATGTGATAAATTATTGGTGTGTGATGTTTGAGAATAGTGAAAATAAGACATATACTATGCTGAAACTAAAACACTAGATAACTATAAAATGGGGAATACCGAACTATCCTGAGGTGTATAACATACTAAGAGTTTAATAATATTGAAAGATTATACTTAACATTTCAAGTTGATTCTACTACTATGTTTGTAAAGACTCTAACTGAATTGAGTTGCTAGGACATGCTCACTTGCTAACTCTAACAAATCTTAAA
Organism: Solanum lycopersicoides; assembly: GCA_022817965.1. Lineage (NCBI taxonomy): Eukaryota > Viridiplantae > Streptophyta > Magnoliopsida > Solanales > Solanaceae > Solanum > Solanum lycopersicoides. Next base: position 72,201,990 of record CM040618.1, on the reverse strand, counting down.
ACTCAAAGGAACCACTAAAATAAAAGCATGGCAATTATCCTTTGAATATGAGGACTCACCACTCAAGATGCTGAGTGCGAACCGAGAATCAATCTAAATGCTATTTTTATGCTGAGTAACTGAGCCTACATCATGAAAGAATGTAACGTAAAGTATGCATCAGTACATTGAATGTACTGAACATGCAAGATATATCTGCTAAGTTAAAAAACATATATAAACTGATACAACGCATACTGGGCAATACTGTAAACTAAGAAAAAATGTTTATACAAAAAAGATAACTCAAAATCTAAACTTAATGCAATGACCAAGTACTAATCACGAACATTACATTCTAAATTGAATACTTTTATATTTGGAGTATTTTTTAAGCCATGGATAGTATAAACAACCAAAAGTAGGTTGAGAACTATAATTAGGTGATTTTCCAATTCTTTTTTGCAATGGGGATTTATTATCTAGGTGGGAGGTGGCAAACCGGTTGATGAGGTAAACAGTGTGGTGACACGTGAAAGCCCAAAACTGGGTTGGAAGGGACGCCTCATGTAATAGATTTCTTGCAGTTTCAATGATATGGTGATGTAGTCGTTCTACAAGTGCAGCTCATTGATGCATATAAGGTGGGGTGGAAAGGTGTTCAATGTCGTGAAGTGAAAGATCAGAGTCAAGACTTTTATGCTCTCCTCCACCATCAGTGTAAAGTCATAAAATTTGGGTGTCAAAATGTTTTTCCATCAGAGAATGAAATTTTTGAAAGATCTCTTTAACTTCACTTTTTGGTTAATGTACAGAGCCAAGTATATTTTGTATATTTGTCAACAAAAATACAACAACATAGCTTCTTATCAAGAGATAAAATCGGTGATGGCCCTCATAAATTACTAAAAATAATTTGAAGAGGTATAGAGCTACGCAACGATAGTTGGGAAAAAGGATGTCGATGGGCTTTATTAGATAAACAAGAATTATAATGAAAAGGTTTTCTTGACTCATGAAATGGTAACAAGAACTTACTTAAAATAAACCTAAGAACTCTAGAGTGAGGATGATCAAGTCGTTGATACCAAGTAGTAAGAGGAATAACTGTAGTGGTCGTGTGACCTTGGGGAGGTGGTACATGCCACTCATACATTCCATGTTTGGTTCGGCTGGCACCAGCGGTTTACAGGTTTTCAAATCCTTCACAACAAAGTCAAAAGGAAAAAATTCAATTGAATTAAGTTTTTCTTGACAAAATTTAGAAACAGGGAGAAGGTTACGTTTAATGAAAGGAGCACAGAGAGTGTGGGTTAGTTAAAATTATTATTTGATGCATTTAATTTAGTAGAACCATGTGATAAATTGGAATTTTATTACTATAACCTATGGAGACATCCTCATTACCGTGGGACGATTGTAGGTTGTGTGGCTCTATGGTTAAGTGATTGGTGGCTCCGAAGTCAACTATCCAGGGGTTGGCGGCAACAATATACCAAAATTCATAGTGCGCTTTGGCTTCAAAGTGATTGCGAGACTCCACGCGGCAAACATTAGCAGTTGGGTTTAACGATCGGCTTCTTTCGTTATAGAAAATCCAACTGGGGAAAATTTTTGTTTATGGAAAACTTTTTCGTAGTTACATTTAATTTTCCAACCTAGTTAAAATTCGGAAGAACGGGTCATTAAAGTCTACGGAAATATTGTAAAAATTGGGTGATTTAATCATGAATCTGATCAAATTACTAGATAGATAAGTCGTTAAGGAATTCGTACGGCTTTACAAAATTGAATTAGGACGAGTAGAACTCCCGGAATTAATATTAGTATGAACGGGTAGTTTCTGAATGTTGTTGCTTGAAGGTTTGTTCTGAAATAGAATTGTGGAATTCTTATATCAACTCAATTGTTCCCTATTAAGATTATACTTCTGTCACCAAGGCGGGGCCGTTGTGGTGAGTTGGGTGCCGCCATAGCGGGAGAGTCACGATTTAAGTCAGAAATAAACCTCAAGCGTTTTTATTTTACAATTTTCAAAGGCTTAGGAACAAACTCTGGGGTTTTCTGTCTTTTCCACCACTCTTGAGGCTAATGGTAAGATTTTCACTCCCCGGATCCATTTCTCGATCTGTAGAACGTAATCTAATGGATAATTATCGATGGGAAGAGTTTTTATTTGAGTATTATGGTTGGAAAAGCCCTAACTTGGATATTTGGATCATGTGTATGATCTAGGGCTGATAAAATTATTAGTTATTCGGGTAATTAACGATTCTTTATTGCTTTCCATGTTATTATAATTTTTTGTGTAACGACCCAAAGTACCCCCTAGAAGTTAGGGCATTCTTGAGTCGTTACATGACGTACTTGACCTCTCAAAGGTCTTGTACAAGCCCTTTTGACATCGTTCATTGCATACATGTATTAAAAGTAGTGAGGAATTAAAACTTTTCACACAAAATAATATCTCAAAACATCTTTCATATAATACAATAGAAATACTAAGTCTCGACATTCGCCAATCTTAAACTCAAAAATATTTGTGACACGACCATACATCAAAATATAGAAAACTTAGTCTATTACAATACTTTTAGTCAATGAAATCTATAGATAGTAATGTCCTCGAATCAAGTGAGGACATACCCCAACTTTGCTTGAAAGAGTCCTAGTTTCAAGATTTTCCTCAAGATGCCTCTCACCTTCCACCTACACCTTTAGATATAGAGAAAATATATGGATTAGTACATTGCATGTACTAAGCATGGTATAATGCATAAAATCATAATAAACACACATTTAAATGAAACATGCTCTTTTTGAGTAAAACTTCATGACGTAAGTATAAGAAACAACTTTAACACCAACTGCACATATAAGTCACATAATTTTCCTATATAGAGTTACTCTTAAGACTCCCCTAAGTAAGACATGAAGAGACCATTTATATACCCTCTCCACACCTTAATGAGGCAATCCTTTAAAGCTACTCTAGATAAGTACTTATTCATTAACATACTTTTAAATTATGTCAATATCTTCATTAGTCAATCTAATAGACATTCAACAATTAAGGACATTCAAGAATGGTCTTGGAGAAGACCTATCGAACCTACATACAAACATCTTCAAAGCCTAATCGTGCAATGTCTAGATAACGTCTCATTCCACTAACTAAACTTTATAGTACTTCTCCAACACTAGCATGTATCCCACATGATGAGAACAGGCAATAACCGACATAGACCATGCTATCTAGGCATGGAATCCGGAGTCTACCCTACACCGAGGGAGGGTGTTCTACTTGCCAATGGTAGAACTAGGACACATCTCATGTAGGCACATGGTTAAGGAATATCGAGGATTTCTTTGTTCTCTAACGTCATCTTAGTTAGAGAAACTTCCCAAGCATACTAACTTGGTGCTAGCCTTTGTTCTCATAGATTATTTCAATAAAGGAGCATATGAAGAGGTATCATATCTTGTTCATAACCAAATCACGATACACCTTACAAAAAAGGGTTCACTAAGGCTACCTACAATGGCTAAGAGGATAGCTCAATGATTTTCCTTAGGATGATTCATGTCGTTCCAGCCAATCAACCCTAAGTCCACCATTCACACAAGAAGGATACCATTACGACTTTCAACTTCAAGGATATCATAACCTTCCATCTAGGTCGAAGGTTCCACATAGATGACCATCTTAACTATGTTCAACATCACATGTCAATCACACATATATGACTAAGGAGCTTTAGCATACTAAGTCAAGAATCCATATTCACATCTACATGTATCAAGTAAGGGACACGACTATACCAAAACAAGACACACATACTTTACCTTATCACATATAGCCTATCATCCAAAAAGCACATAAGGACAACCAAGTCAACTATAGGTCACCCTATTCACTACTATAGAAACATCAATATAAGCCATCACAAGTCTCATATAAACCATCAAGAAGCATCATACTTCAAAGTCAAGTAATACACATAAAGACTTCACAATAGCTTACAAGACACACATATAATAAACTAGAAGAACTCATACTTTGAATTCTAGGTGTTCTTAGGAAACAAAGATAGTATGCTAAATTCTCTAAGTGTGAATTTTGGTTGACTTCGGTTTCACTTTCGAGGCATGTAGTTTCAAAAGAAGGGTATTAGTAGATCCTAAAAAGATTGAGGCGGAAGAGAATTGGGTTCGCCCTAGCTTTGTGATGGAAGTTAGGAGTTTTGTGGGGCTTTCTAGACATACATAGATTTGTGAAGAACTTTGCTTCTATTGCCACTCACTTGAAAAATTTGACCAAAACAGAGATACCATTTGAATGGACTGAAATTTTTTAAGAGAGCTTCAAAAAGCTCAAGACTCTTTTGACCACAAAACCCGTTCTAGCATGACCAGCTGAAGGTAAGGATTTATCATTTATTGTGAGGCTTATTCTGGTTGGTTATAGTAGGTGTCATCATGACTCGAGAAATCAGGTCGTGACAAGTTAGTATCAGAGCCCCAGGTTCACGGTCTCACTTGTGTAGAGCTAATGTCTAGTAGAGTCTAGCGAATTGGTGCGGAGACGTCATTAACTTATCTTCAAGAGGATAATGGATGTGTTTCGGAAGATTTTCTGTTTTGTTTCACTTTCATGCAACTTGTGCCTTATTGGTTCCTTGAAATCTCACTTGTTTCACGCTATCGCAGGATGGTTCACACGCAAGGTGGTGAGGCCAGAGGTGATGCACCCGGGCCTGCAGACAGACCCCCAGCTTGGGGTAGACGTTGATCCCGAGGTCGGGGTACGGACACAACATTGGCCAGGGATAAGGAGGAGGAGCCTCATGCAACACATGTACCTCCACAGCCAGTGGGGCCGGGCCAGCCCAGCCACCACCCGCACAAGTTGCAGCTCCTGATCTTCATGCTCTTTTGACTCAAATACTAGCAGATATTGGGAGATGCGACAAGCAACATCCCCAGAAGAACCAACACTAGAAGCACCAGTCCCAGCTCATGATCCTTCTCTAGCACCGCAGGTTCAGCCTCCCGCGGCGGCACCACAAATTCAGCCGCCACTAGTTCATATGGCCGCCCCTGCGAACTTGCGGACTTAGAGGTCAGTGAGATGCCACTGCGCGAGAATAAGATGCTCGGGCTATTCCAGAGGTTGGCACCTCCGATATTCTCAGCTCACGGGCAATTGTGGAGGACGCCCATGAGTTCCAGCTTACTTGCTAAAAACAGCTACACTTATTAGGCCTCTTGGAGTCGAAAAGAGCCGAATTTACCGCTAATCAGTTCTGTGGTCCATCCAGGCAGTGGTGGCACACGTATCGTGAGTCCAGACCAGTTGGATCGGCTTATATCTTGGAGTCAGTTCTTAGAGGCTTTCTTGGCCCGGTTCATGCCACAGAGCATCAGAGATAGAATTCGTGATTAGTCCTCTAGATTGGAGCACCCATGGTAAATGAAGCTTTTCAACTGGCTGCAATGATCCAGAAGTTAGATCCTACGTGGAACGATTTCAAGGATTATCTATAGCACAAGCGTAAGGAAATGAAGCTTGAAGATCTTGTGATTCGGCTGAAGATCGAGGAAGATAACAAAACCGCCAAAAAGAAGTCTTGTAAGAGTTATACATTCATTGGAGTCAATATTATTGAAGAAGTTTCTGCCGAAGACAAAAAGAGAAAGAAGTCCAACGGACAGAAGTCAGAACAGATCAAGAAGAAATTCAAGGGCCACCGTTACAATTGTGGTAAGGTTGTTCATAAGTCTTCTGACTTTTGTGCTCCAAGAAATGACAAAGACAAAGACAAAAGCAAAGGCAAAAAGTCAATCAAACATTGTGGAAGAAATGAAAGATGAAGATGACTTGTGTGCAATGAGCTCGGAGTGCGACATAATTGGAAATCCCAAGGAGTGGTTTTTCGACTCAGGCGCAACTCGACATATTTGCTCAGTGAAAGAAGCCTTTGCAATGTACACTCATACGGATTTTGATGAAGATTGTTTCAAGGGAAACATAACAACAACAAGGATTGCAGGAACTAGGTAAGTAATGTTAAAAATAACATCCGGTAAGGTGTTGACTTTGAACATTTTTCTGCGTGTCCGACTATTAGGAAGATTTTAGTTTTTATTGCACTGCTTGTTAAGAACGAGTTTAGGTGTATCCTAGTTAGTGACAAATTTTTATCAAGTAAGAATGAGATGTTCTTAAGAAAGGGCAAATGTAATGGTTGTTGACAATATTGATAAGAATTCTTTTTCTGTTTACTTATCGGAGTCAAATGATTTATGGCATGCCCTTTTGGGACATTATAATTACAAAGCCTTGCGAAAATTGGTTACTTTAGGAGTATTGTCGGATTTAAAATGAAATAATATGTGACATTTGTGAGGAAAGTATCTTTCTTAAATATCCTTACAACTAGGTTCAAAGAAATTCAAATTTTTAGACTTAATACACACAGATATATGCGATACGAAGTCGACACCATCTCGAGGTGGGAAAAAGTATTTTAAAATTTTTATTGACGATTGTACTCGGTTTTGTTATGTATATTTTCTCAATAGTGAGGATGAAACAATTGATGCATTTAAGCAATACAAAAATGAAGTGGAGAACCAATAGAAATGAAAGATAAAAATTATTTGAAGTGATAGGGGTGGACAATACGAATCTTCTTTTGCATAGATATGTTTGGAATATGATATTATTTATCAAACTAATCCACCCTATACACCAAAGTCAAATGGTTTGGCGGAATGAAAGAACAACATATTTTGGCTCAAACCTATGGGACCTATTTGCTTTCATTGCGATAGTCAAGCAACAATAGGTAGGGCAGGGAGCATCATGTTCAACGGTAAGTCTCGTCATATAAGAAGGAGACATAACAGCGTAAGACAACTTCTCTTTAGTGGAATTATCACAATTGAATCTATGAAGTCATTCGTTAATGTGTCAGATCCACAAATGAAAGGTCTAGTGAGAGAGGTAGTTGAAAGATTATCTAAGGGAATGGGGTTACGGCTTAGGACAAGTCAGCATGTAGTAACTCTATCTAGCAGACTGGAGATCCCAAGAGCTAGAAACAAGGAGAAAAACAAAGTTGTGACTGATGATTCAACATCGTCAATCAAATCAATACATTTTCATGATGAAGACAATGTTCAGGAACAAGGTCAAGACTATAAGGCTTGTTAATGAGTTAATAAAGCTTAAGGCTTTTAATGATTTTCTATGTTTGAAAGATTTAACCAAATAGTGTATCTATGAGATGACATAGTTAGAAATCACCTATGTGAGTATAAAATGTAAGCCGCCTCAAAGAGAATTTTATGTGAAAGGTCTAGTCTCTGTACACTCATGAAACCAGGAGGTTTTCATGGCTTAAACTTACACAACCTTAAGAACCATAAACCGTAAAGGTTTAATTTTGTGACACATTTTTGTCTTGGTATACACCAAAGTTCGACGGTTCAAAGATATCACGTCTACCAATTGACCGAGTATATACGACATATGTTCACTATGGAAAGTCAAAGGGGAAACCTACTTATGTTGATGCAATTGATACTTGCTTGCAAAGTACACACTTGTTCACACATTCCTATGTTATAACCATTCCCATTCATGTTGGGGATTGTTGGGTATGTAGCAAGAGTCAATGGGAAATGGAGGAAACATGAAAAGACAGGAACTTGAAGAGTTGGAAACTTGAAAAGTCTTCTTTATCTTTAGTAAAATAGAATTTGTTTCTCATCTGTGGTGGAAAGAAAACTAGGAGATTTTAAATATAGAAAAACTCCTATTAATTTTTAAAAGGGTTGGAAAGAGGGGGGGCCCTGGCGCCGTCGTCGTCGCTCGCTCGGGTCGGCTTCGACTTTGGAAAATGATCGATCGAGAGATTATGTTTAAGACAAAGTTTCTTTTAATCATTTATTAAATTAAGTTAAAATTAAATTCAATGGACAAAACGTTTCAATTAATTAGTTAATTGACCGACCCGACTCGGATCCGCACGCGACCCATTTTATTTCAATTTTTTCCCGTTTTATTTTAATTTCCCACCATTGGAAGTGATTCTTCTGAAAAGTTGAAACTTTCAGGAACAACCATGACCGTTTGAAAGATTGCAACTTTCATGAATGGTCGTGTGGATTCTGAAAGGGTTGCAATCTTTCAGAACCTCTTCATCTTGCCTATAAATACATTGATTATTTAGTTTTTTTCCTTACGACTTTTCCTAACTTATTCTTCGTATGCACAAAAAATTCTTTGTTACTTTAGTGATGTTGAGTGGTTCGTTGACACCAGAGTTTTGGGTATCAATACGCTGGTGATTGAGATCATTCTATACTAGGAGGACACATTTCAAATCAGAACTCGGATACTAGAGGGGAATAATTTCCTGAAGGGGACAGTGTATATTCAGTGGGCTTGATCTTTTCTAGTTCTAATTTTCTAGAATATTGTACTCTCGCATATTTTTGTTTTTGTGAATTAATTTCCTTCATCTTTCTTATTGGTTCATTAAACTTTGGTAACATCTTGTTTCTTCAAGGTTTTGTTGGAATCGGTGATTCTATTTTACAAACATAGATTGGTAACATATTTCACTACTCATAGCAACAAAGGTCCATGAGAATTAATGAGAGCTGATTAGGACAAAATTGATATACAAGTGAATGTCTTTAATAGACTATAGAAATTATCACTTCTAAGCCTAAACACTTATTATTTCGTAGAGTGACAGTTTTCTAACCAATTATTGAGGGAGGGAAACTATACAATCTTAATCATCCCCAAGTCTAGTCACTTTTTTCAAAGTGCTCTCTATGTAATGCCTTGATATAAATATTAACAATTTTTTCCTCAGTGGAGTAGCACATTATTTATATGTGACCTTTCTCTACATTATCTCACAGTCTCATGTGTTTTCGTCGTTTATATTGCACGAGATTTGTTGCTTTATTAATAGCACTAGTATTGTAACATAAGATATGAATCATAATAAAATTTAAACCAAAATCCAACAGTTGTTGTTTGATCCATAACAATTGTGCACCACATGATCATTCTGCAACATATTCAGCTGCAGCAATAGACAAGGCTACAAAATTTTGTTTCTTTGTGGACTAGGATATCAAACATGTTCCAAGGAAGTGAGTCATACCTGTGGTACATTCCTTCTTGACATCATCTCCATACCCAACGAGATTAAAGTTGCACAAGATTCTTTTCTATATTAATAGAACTAGTATTTTTCACATAAGATAGGAATCCTACCAACATTTAAACCAAAATCCAACAGTTGTTGTTTTATCCATAGCATTTGTGCACCACATGATCCACCCGCAACGTATTCAGCCTTAGGAGTAGACAAGGCTAAAAAAATTGTTTCTTGGTGGACCAGTATATCAAACATGTTACAAGGAAGTGAGCACACATGTGGTACATTTCGTATTGACCAGGTATCGAGCATAATCAGCATCTGCATAACCAACGAGATTAAAGTTTCTTACTTTGCGGTACCAAAGTCCCAGATAAGCGGTTCCTTTGAGATACCTGAAAATTCTTTAATCAAATTTAAGATGAAATTCATTGGAATTTGCTTGAAACCTGGCACAAAAAGCTACACTAAACACAACATCAAGGTCTACTTGCAGTAAGGTCTAGAGAGAATCATTCCCCTGTACACCTTTTGCTCAACATATGCACCTGTGTCATCCATATCCAGCTTAGTAGTAGTAGTATGGGGGTATCAACTTCCCTTGTTTCATTCATGTTGAAATTTTTGATCAATTGCTTCACATACTTTTGTTGATGAATCAATGTACCTGTGGGTGTTTGCTTGATTTTTAATCCAAGAAAGAAATTAAGTTCACTCATCCTGCTCATTTCAAACTCTCCACTCATAAGTTTAACAAACTCTTGAGTCATCATACTATTTGTAGATCCAAAGATTATGTCATCATCATATTCTTGCACAATCAACAAGTCTTTTCTATTTATTTGTTTTTTTAAAAAGAGTGTTCTCGATTTACCACTTATAAGACCATGGTCTAGCAGAAACTTTGATAACCTTTCATGCCATGCTCTTGGAGCTTGCTTTAGCCCGTACAAAGCTTTGTCCAATTTATAGTCATGATCAGGGAACTCAGGATTTTGAAAACCAGGTGGCTGTTTTACACATTCTTCTTCTCTCAAATATTCAATCAAGAATGAACTCTTCACATCCATTTAATAGAGAGTGAAATCTTTAAAATCAAAAAATGCAATGAGTAATCGAAAAGCTTCAAGTCTTTCTACAGGAGAAAAAGTCTCATCATAGTCGATTCCCTCGTCCTGATTGTACCCCTGAACCACCAACCTTGCCTTGTTTCTTATGACTGTTCCATTCTCATGTAGCTTGTTTCTATATACCAATTTAGTTCCAATCACTATTCTCCCTTCCGGTGGTGGACCAAGCATTACTAAAGTTGCCAAAAAGTAATAGATAAAAGCGATGGATATGCGAAACAATTTCGTTCGTCGCTTTTTGGCATAAAAATCTATTGACCACACTCCAATTTCAACAATTATATATAACACATCCAATAGTAGAGTTGTTTCAATTTTCTCTCCCTCACACTCTTGATCAATCTGGTTAGAGGATTACTGTTGCTCGATAGAAAGATAAAAATAAATGGTAGTGACAACTCAAACCAAGACAAAAGGGATACCAAAGATATAAAATCTCTGGCTTTTCCATTCTTCTAATAGTAGATTTTAAATAGGAAACAATTGCTAGTACGATATTACGTGTGACCCACTTTATGTGAGACTCTTTCCTTTTTAGCCATTCCCCAAAAAAGGATATCTTTCCATATTTAGTAAATATTTAACTTCAAATTTGTTTTTTTACCTTATATCCATAAAGTGTCCATAGTTTAGTTTATACCACAAGTTTCAAAATTCCTTCTCTTTCTCTTTTAATCAAACATTCATTTCTATGGTCATCTGTTAAAACGTATCCACCTGAGTTCAGCTCATGGATTCTATATTGATTTTTGTAATTATGGTTTCTTCGTTTTGCCTCTTCTAGAATTTGTTTTTCAGTTTGACACTATACTCAACTGCCGCCACATCTTACGAAAAATGATCTAAAATCAGTTAAAACAATTAAATATGAGCAAGTTATCAAGACGAAATTATGCCTAGCACATGATGAAAAGTTGAGAGGCTCCTCTGTTGCAATCTGATAAAACAAATTATGTAAACGATGCTAAGAACAAATATCAATGATACAGTTTCAAAGGTTAGCATATCTGAGTCAATGCATACAAAAACCCCAAGATTAGCATAAAAAGGGGACTGGGTAGTAGAACTGAGGTAATTATAATCAAGGTTAATAAGGATACAAAAATAACTTTTGAAATAAAGTGAAAATTTGTACATACCTCCTTGACGGAAGATATGTAACTCACAATAGTGGTGAATGAAGATTGAAAATGCTTTATAGAACTAAGAGAGGACATATGCAAAAGTTTGCACCATGTCTAAAATGATCAGCCCCCTTACTGAATCTATCCAAAAACATGAAATGCAAATGAGAGACATCAAAAGATAGAAAAACCACCTCACAGGGAAACTTTCAAGAAACACTATTGAGTATCTATCTCATTTCACGCAAATCATCAGTTGGAGTAGCAGGTTGCTACCGAAAGAAGTAGAAAAATTTCAGTTGTTGAACAGACTATAGTTATGTTTACCAACAAAAAGAGAGCCCACGAAGAAGAGATAAAACTTACTCGCTGGGTTTTCTCTATTGCTTATGTAGATGAAGTAAAAAAGAAGGAATATTTGGGGCCTTTTCACCATTGACAATCAAGAGTTTGCTAGTGTCTTGTGTGATAATTGGGATAACATCCACTTAAGTTCTTTGGCTATTGATAAACGTTTCCTGTGTATGTAAGACATAGTTCTATCATGTTTAGTGATACTGTATGACGTAAAAAATCATATGTATGTAAATACGCTATAAGGGACGATCTTCGTGTTTTTCTTTTTCAGTAAGTTCATTATAAAGACTAGCTTTTTGGAAGATTTTCTCTTTTTTAAGGTATTAATTTATTGGGAAAGTAGTATTGGAATAATTTGGATCATACATGGTTCTCTTCGTTGTTATGATTTTGCATCCATTTCCCCCCTTCTTCTTGTTTTTTCGGCACCTCAATCACTTTTGCATTAACAAAAATAAATAAAATCTTCTAAGTACCACATAATAGATAGCTCCATTAAATGGATCATTACATGACCCAACAAAAGGGTTGTGGTATTCAGAAGATTCCAGAGGACAACATTAATACTATTCCTTATAGTAAGAGTAGAATGAAGAGTTTTAATTAGCTACATTATATGCATACTACATTAGTAGAGAGGACGTGAAGATCAAATACCTGTCCAGGAATCATTTAGTGCATTTCCTCCCCTCTATATCATAAATCAACTTTCAAGCAGTGTCCGAAGATTGAAATCACTAGATACTTAGTTCATTATTAGCATTCTAGAAAAGTACTTCATTGTATAAACTTTCACGAAACTTTTCTCAAACATGGATGAAGATTTTCAATATAATCATAAATTTTTATCTTTTGACTATTTTGCGAAGGGAGTTTCTAGTCCTTCCCTTCATTCTTACAAGCAAGAAACCATAGGGAAGGACTAGAGACTCTATTTCCAGAACATTCTAGAGACAAAAAAGATTCATGATTAGATTGAAAATACACATATGTTGTTTGATAAAAGTGTCCTACAAATTTATGAAAAGATGTGTTTTTCTGGTATGATAATAATAGACTAACTATTTTATAATATCATCCTTTGGACACTGCTTAGAACATTATAAATGATTTAGAGTGGAGGAAGTTGCTACATGTCTATTGTGAACATAACTAATCTTTGTTTCCTCTCTTGTAATGTAGTTTTGAGGTAATATAGGTAAATAATATTCTTCATCACATTCCTACAAATAAGAAACTATTTTAAAGTCATCTTTTGGAAACTTGTGAATCTCATTGCCATGTTGTTCTGTCATGTCATCATTCGATTCATCGAATCTATCTATTTATGTTGTACGCCCATGATTTCTTTTTCTTTATAATGAAAAGATATAGAGTTACTATAAAAGCAAGAAGAAGGGAGAAAAATAATTGTAAAACACCGTAACAACGGAGAGAGAACCATGTGATACTCAAATTATTCCAATATTAATTTACTTATAAATTATTTATCCTACAAAAAAAAACTTCGTCAAAAATTCAACATTCATAATGAATTTAGTTGAAAAAGAGAAGATCACATTTACAGTGTATTTGTGGACATATGATTTATTATGTAATGAAATACCTCTGAGCATGATTTATTTTTTCATCTTCCTTCTTTAAGACCACTGAATCTGTCAACACATTGAAATACTTTTGTTAGTTCAATAACCTAGTGATAGACAACAATACAAAATATACACATCATCGTATCAGATCATATCATATCATATCATCATATCATATATTACTAAAATTGAGAAACTAAAAAGATGAAAAAATTGATTACCATTTTACCCCTAGTCTATATAAATTAAGAATTAATAATTAATTTGTAAGTTACAATGAATTGTTGTTTAATTTACTAATTCGATTATCTAGGAAAATCAAAGGGTTCTTTGTGAATTAATTGGTACTTCAAAATAAATCGGTTAGTATTACTAGAGAGAAAACATGTAAGTTCTAACAATGAAATTAAATCACATTCATGATATATATGTATAGATAATGGTCTATACATAATTACTTGCTATTTATAAGTAACATCTAAGTTAGCTTAAATGTCTTCTTTTAAATATTACTAGATTTTGCATATGAGTTTTTTTATATAACACATACAATACTTTTAGGAAGAGTGGAGACTACTAGCAATTAATTTCTATTTACAACCTTCATTTATCTAATAAATATTATTGTTTATGTATCACATACATGCATGTCTCTTAGTTGTGAAGATAATTAGGAGAATTGAAAAGGCTTTATCAGGCTATAAATATGTAGACTTATTAATTAGGAGTAATAAATACATGAAAGGGAAGATTCAAAGAAAGCAAATTATAAAAGCGAGTTCAATTAGCTATTAGAAACTACTTCACTACCTCTCTTCTAGTTAGGTTTTTAAGAAATTACACTGATTGAATTTGTTGAAGTGTAAAATAATATATACCAATGTACATGCATATTATTACCCTACCATGTAATATAGAATTTCAATATTTTTATTGTAGTTTTAGCAATTGTTTGTACTTTATGTAAAGAAATAATTAATATACTTTTAATTTTTATTTTTCTAATTATTAGAAACTATTTTTTTATTTTTAAAATGTTTAAATTTATACCAAAAAAATTAAAAGAATATTATGGATTGGAGGAATTATTACTTCTAACACAAATTTCAATTTGGAATAAAAATTATGGTATATAACATAGTATTTTAAATTTCAACAATAAAAAGTAAAATTTGAAGACAATCTTCAAAATATTCACCTCAAGACGTAAACTTGAATATTCTATTCAAAATTCATCTCAACAAAAACATCACTGTAATTATCTAACCAATGAGTAGTTGTGCATTTTTGTAGGTCAGATGATAACTTATTATTCAACGTTAATGAAATACACACACCATTCCGTAAAGTTTTGGATTTCGTGTTTTTTTTAAAAAAAAATATTATATGTGAATTTTTTTTAAAAAAAAAAGTTTGTACTAATGAAATACACGTGCGACACATGTGTCAAAATACTAATGAATATAAACATATATACTAAAATCTAGAAATGATTCTACACATTTAATGTAATTCAAAATCGTTACAATTTGATTGACAAGTAGTTGATTGCAAAGAAAATTCGTTTTATCTTCCTACCATGAAATTTATTGGAGAAAATTATACATCAATAGAAAGTGTTTGTTGTGAATATGTGGAAAAATAAGTGAATGAAACTCTAGTTTATTATGTTTGTAGTTTGAAAGTGTAAGAAAGTATACAACTATTATAATAGGTAATATTCCTTGCACATAAATTAACTCATTAAGTTCATGTCATATACATAAGTTTAATTTAGAAAATTTAAAAAATTTGGTAATACTAAAATTTATTAAAATAATATTTTTGTTATTGGAAGGAGGTTGACAACTTCTAGTTTCACTCTATTTCCTAAGCTAAAAAATACATATCCACAAGGAAAAATAAATTAGACTCAAATCAAGATGAAAAACACATATCCTTCAAATAAAAAGAAACTAGACTCAAATAAAGATGGAACACACAAATCCACTAATTAAATATAAAATAGTCTCAAATAAAGTTTTAAAAAAAATACAACTTGATCAATTAAAAAGAAACTAGACTCAAATCAAGTTCGAAAATAGAAATCCAATAATTAAAAAGAAACTAGACTCAAATTATGATGAAAAATACAAATCCATGAATTAAAAAGAATCTAGAATCAAATCAAGCTGAAAAAACAGATTTGTCTATTAAAAAGAAACTAGACTCAAATCAGGTTGAAAAATATAGATCCAACAATTAAAAAGAAACTAGACTTAAATCAAGTTGAAAATATACATATCCAACAATTAAAAACAAACTAGATTCAAATCAAACTGAAAAATACAATAATATCGATTAAAAAGAGTAGACTCAAATTAAGTTGAAAAACATTGATCCATCCATTAAAAAGAAACTAGACTCAAATTGAGACTTACATCAAGCTGAGAAACACATATCCATTACTTAATAAGAAACTACACTCAAATCAAGAAGAAAAAACATGAATCCATCATTAAAAAGGAAAATAGACTCAAATCAAGTTATAACAAAACCCCAGATCAATTAATCAAAAAGAAACAAGACTCATATTCAACGGAAAAACATAAAACCATCAATAAAAAAGAAACTAAACTTAAAGTAGGCTGAAAAATACAGACCCATCAATTAAAAAGAAAATAGATTTGAATCATGCTGAAAAACACAGATCCATCAATTAAAAAGAAACTAGACTCTTATCAAACAATGGATGAAGAGAAACACTAACATAGAGCTAACCCATAGGCACCCAAGATGACAATCCTTGGTTCACTCATAGAGGTACACAAAAATCTGATCCAACGAACTAATCATCTAGATAGGAAAAAGGAATGAACAGATGCACCTTTTAATCCAAGTTTACAAATACAAAAATAGTTAAGAAGAGAAGGACACACATTTTACTTTTACAAGCTGAGAAACAACGACGTACACCAAAGAGGGCTATGAGTGTTGATCATCCAAAGAAGAATATGAACCAGACTGATATTGTGGAATCGCATCACCGTCGACTTATTCCGTAGAGAGAGAAAGTTGTGAAATGAAATGATTAACCCTATATTGGTAACCCTAGTAATAAAGTAGTTGATATAGCAAAAGGCATCTATTTTGGACTGGGCCATTTTATCTTTTGTGTTTTCCATTCATTATGTTTTTTACTTTTAGGCTTGATAGAGCCTGAACAATATTTTTGTGCTGAATTTTAGTGCAAGCCCCTTGTGCAACTCTATTGAAAAACATATTGTGGAATCAATATTTATTCCTAATTAGCCTTAAAGATAGAAAAAGTAAAGTAGTAAATAAAAATCTTTAAATGTTATTCTAGACTAGATCATACTTTTTCAATAATATAGCTAGTCTACAGGTTAACTCTCTTTATTAACAAAGCTTTTTCATAAGAAAATTTGTAGACGTAATATTTGGCAACAACGCGAAACTATAAGAATTTATTTATTACCGAAGATAATAATAAGTTTTATCAATTCACCTATTACATTTAATGTGTTATACTATTTTATCATAGTTAAAATAATTTACTATCACAATTTTTTATTATGATCACCAAGAAGACGAAGTGTAGATAATTCGACTTTAAAATTCAATTAAAAGCTTGTTGGGATTTATCAATTAGAAGTGAACAACATTTAAGCGTAAGTGGAAGTTAATTTTATAAACAAAATGTTACAAGTTTGAATGGATTTGATTGAACTGCTAATAAGCACTTGACGTATTTGACAAAAAACATAGAGAAGATGGAGTAATGCTAAATGACTAAAATACCTTATATAATTTTTCAAAAATTATAATAAAAATTAATTCTTTAAACAAAAAAAAAAGGGAACGCCCAAAGCAAATTTGTTAAGAAAAAGTTGGTGTTTTAATTTTGAAAAGATATTTTAGAGTTATACACACATATATATACATACATAATCAATATTTGAATACAATGTTTTTCCTACAATAAATAAATATATGATAAAATATCTAATGGAACATTAAATGATAATTTGTTATCATCCTTAGAATACAAATGTCACAAATTAAATGTTACCAACCTCTTTGTTTTCCTTCATTTATCAACAACTTATGGTCTTGTCAACATTGTCAAACTCTTTTTTTCCCTTCATTTTTCAATTTAATTTGATAATCAATTTATATAAAGTTCTACTCATTAAGTAATCTTTTATAAAGACATCAAGAATATGCCGAACCCTAACCATTGCATAGAAAAAAAACTCACTGGGTATACATTGAATCTCCT
The DNA here is from genome assembly GCA_022817965.1 of Solanum lycopersicoides. Lineage (NCBI taxonomy): Eukaryota > Viridiplantae > Streptophyta > Magnoliopsida > Solanales > Solanaceae > Solanum > Solanum lycopersicoides. Next base: position 72,184,341 of record CM040618.1, on the reverse strand, counting down.
TACTAATTCTTATGCGATCATGTATTGTAGAATTATACAATTTCCAACAAGAACCTCAAATTGCAGAATTTTATTGTTATGTAAAAGAATCTCAGAATGCTAAAAAATCTTCATTCATCACTGAAGAAAATAACATTTGCAAGATAACTCAAAAAAAATTAGTTAAATTTTATAACTTTTTTTTGGGATAAGGCACAAGTACCCCCTTAGACTATAACTAGAGTTTCAGAGTCACATCTTTACTACACTGAGGTCCTATTACACCACTAAACTGTTTTTTTAATTTTGTACACATTTGTTTGCCAACGTGTCATGCAAACATATCCCACGCGCCTCAAATCCATGGAGTCACATATTGTTTTACGATAGCCAAAAGGTGTTTAAATTATAAAATAAATTAGTTTGAGGGGATAAAGAACCTTAGTTTAGTTATGATATGTAGCTGAAAGTTTTGTCATAGTCTAGGGGATACTTGTGTCTAATCCCATTTATTTGTTATGAATAGGAAGTGATATTTTTTAATACTTCATAATAACATTTTACAACACCTTCTTAGTGCAGTACTAATAGTTTCTTATACACTATAATTTCAAAATATTGATTGGATTGTTAAAATGTTATATTCGTATTTGTAAAATTTAAAAAAAGTCCATTACTTCAAATAAAATAATTAAAATGTAGATTGTATAGAAATAGTTTTATAGTCAATACAATTCCATTTATCATTTTCTATGAAGAAAATTTTTTGTCTTATAGTTGTTTTAATAGTCTACTTGATTTAAGGCATTGCAAATTTCGTAACAATTTTACACTTTTGTAGTTACTTATTTTAAACTTTATATATATATATATATATATACACACACACACGCTACCCAAAACTCCCTTTATTATTTACTTATTGTGTTTTTTTAGTATTCTAACAAGATATTTTTAACGTCTAGACATGTTGTAACAATCCTCTTAATTGTTTTATGAATTTTAACAATTAATTTTATATTAAAATTTTTAATAGTTCTTAGAAATAATTTATGGCTTATAAGAATGAGTGACATGATTTTGAGATACAATGAAGGATTCTTTTGTTGCTAATAATAATAGAAAAGGAAAATAAATAAATAAATAAATAAATGTATAAATAATAAAATGATAAAAGAAATAAGAGAAAAGCCCTATATTGTTGAATGTTGTCACGCCCCAAACTAGAGGACGCGTGACAGACACTCCACACTGTATGCAATCGAGTTAGCCATTGAAACATAACAATTGACTCTACTGAGGGCCTAGAAAATCGGGCAACATAACATCTAAAATATAGATCTTGAAACATTAAGGTCATAACCTGAGTAACAACTCATATAGACAAAGGTTGACAAGACAAAAATAATAAACAACTAGCTTCCCAACAAGGCCGCAACTGAGGACACACACGTACAAACATATCTATACATGCCAAGCCTATATGGCTAAAAACTGGAATGCAGAAAGAACCCAGAATACTATGTCCACAATAGCATGTATGAGTGACATAAGCATTGTCCGGACAAGGCCCCGACTATACCAAACTTTACAACAAAAGTAAACGCCTTCTTATAGCCCAAGGATAAGGTGGAGCTTATCAACTCAAGCACAACTTGAATCATAACAAGTGGGTCGATTAGAGTCCATGCCAGTACCTGCTCGCACGAAACAAAATGTAGCATCCCCGGGCAAAGGGACGTCAGTACGAATAAAAATGTAGTGGTATGTAAAGTTGAAAGTAGAGTTACAAATATTCACAGTAAAAAGGTAATAGAGATACCACCTGAAACTGAAACATAGTAGCCTCCTTGTCTGACATTTGGCCCCCTACTATTCATCTGACCTCTTAGTAATTGAATATGCATGACATGATCGTTTAATCATATGTCCTGAATACATATATATATAGATGCAAATGCAAGACACACATAACCAAATTCTAGCAATGGTGGTAACTTCCCGTAGCGATTCGGCATCATATTCTCCAACTTGTGATCATTTGTGTCTCATACGTATAAATATAGGCAATAGGCCCCATACCTCTTGATTATAGCTCGGAAGTAGAATGCATGACATGTAATATAATGGATTTGTAATGCACTTGTGTTACCCGAATCATGTTGCCAATCTTGGCTAGTTGGTACTCTTGTCCTCATAATCTCGTAATCACTTTTGTATTCACATGTAAATATCTCGTATAACCATACACTTATAGATTAAACTAGAATACTTAAATCAAATTAAGAAAGGTAATTTAAACCTAAGAATGCTCATAAAGAGCTTAAAGCTCTTCACCTAGTATCTATATAGGTCCCTAAGAAGTTTGTAAAAGAAATTATTTCAGAAAAATCTGTACTTTAGTAGTTTAAACATACACTTTGCATTTAATAGTTATGGAGATCGATATATTCTTTTAAAGTTTTTCAAAAATATAAATTAGCGAGGAAGGAAGACTGATTTCAAATTCATATTGTTCATCCCTAATATTTTTAAGTTACTACACCTAAAGAAGAATAAGAACATGTATACATGGACCTATAGTCAAGAGAATTCACAAAATGACATAAAGACGCCAAATACCCTATAGAACCGAACGAGTGGAATAGAAACATAGTAGAGTAGAAAAAATCCACCAGCTGCAATATCAATGCCTTTCCAAAAGGTCTTTCTATTAATAGAATAGTAAAACAATATTTGACGATTTAGGATACAAAAATTCCTGCTCAAAGGAAGCAATGCTTTGCCTTAATATACCTCAATTCTTGGCCTTGTTGTATTAATATTGATTGTAACCCTTCCTTACAGCATATAGTCTACATAAAATCATGTCACACAACCATTACACACAAAATATTAATACGTAAGAGTCAAAGTAGCAATTTAGAGCTCACTAGTAGAGTGATTAGTTCGCCAATTTTTTTTAAATGTATGCTTCATTACCTTCTCTTCTACAAATTACAATCACAAATTAATGACATAACATACATTTTTGCAGAAGCCATTAACAAATGGAGGCCTACGCAATAGGCAACAACAACCAAATAGAGTATGCCTGCACAACAATAAAAACTCGGTGTATCGCCACACCCCTCTTTTGAAACCCCAAAATAACCTCAACCAAATCCTAACCAAGAGTCTTCAAAACATTTTATTAAGAAAAATGAAATATGTAATGCATTCCTATAATTGTTCAATATAACCATAATTACACGAACTCAGCGCTTCCAATCATCATCCTATACGTTCGTCTAATAATTACATTTGAAGTCGTGTCTTTCTCTTCATGACCAACGGGAGGTTAAAGGTCAAATCCTTAAAGTAAAGATGATGGATCTTACATTAATTTAACATGTATTTTCAATAATAAACAATCTCCTTAAACACAAGACGTTGAACCAAGAAGAAACAATTTGAAATTTGCAATGCAATACTAGAACAAACGTTACACTTATTAATCTTACAATTAGTTACCCATCTATACTTCTTCTTCTCTTCCAGACTCATCACAACAATAAACACACACATACAAAGCATTTCCAAAAATTCCAGCAACAACAATACCAGGAAAATACTTCAAAACAGCGCAAGATCACGTAACTATCCAAATACGATTTTTCCAGCCGTCTATTCGTGTTCTTGCTTATATAGCATAGCTATAACTTGGAATCACTCAATAAAATGAAGGGTGAGAATTATTACCTCAAAACATAAGCAGCACCACACAAAAACGAGTCTCCTTCACCATGAAGAATCCTTCAATCACAACAAACGAGGAGGAATGAAGTAACATAATCTCTATGAACTTTCCGAGTGTGAAACAATATTGAAATCTTATAGATTCTTTCTTGGATGATATAGGAAACTTTAGAGAATATTTAGGACTGTTTTCTTCCTATTTTGGTCGGAAATAAAGATATAAAACAAAGAGAGATCTGATCTTACAAAGCTAAACCGACTTAGGGGTGAGGGACCAACCTTCACGTGCCTGCTTGTGCAGTCTCACTAAAATCTATATATCTCTCAATTCCGAAATTGTAAGGCCAAATTATTTAGTTCTTTGGGCAGTAGACTCGTAGACCTTCAATACCATATACTGGGGTCGTTTTAAAGCTTTTATATTGGGAGAAAAGATCATAGACATTTAAGCAAAATTTCAGAAGGTTTATCAAAGAAACTTACTCTTACCTTTGTACACTTTTATTTCCGAACTTGCTTGACTTCAAAACTTAACTTATGATCAATGGGCGACTAAATCACCTTATAAAACATCTTTATTAGCATATTAAAAAAACGTTTTATGTTAAACTCAAAGATATCGGTTAACTTAAACGTTCCGAATGGACGGGGTTTTAGAATAGACATTTGTTTAACTCAAACTTGTTCGAGGACATCCTTGAACCATAACGTTAGTCTAATTCTTTCATTTTTATAACCCCTTTGCAAAATAATGCTCCTTACGTGATACACCAAGTTTTATAAACCTCATACACTCATGCAATACTATGCCTATTATGTGAAAGAACCACGGGGTCTCACAAATGTCACGAAATAGAGAAAGAAAAAACCTTTATGCGGCATTGAATGGCATGAGTGACAATGGAGGTATGATAATTGATTTTTTTTAGATTATAACTCTCTGCCGTAATTGTTATTATTATTGCAGAAGTTAGCAGTTTGTACAATTGTGTACTCATATTACCTATGTAAAAAAAGAGAAAAATAATGAAAAGTCACATGGGAATTTGTTGTAATTTTCCATAACGCATAAAGAAAAACTTTTAAAATTAATCATGGCATATGAATGATCAATGATTGGAACATGAGAGATGGTAGGGAGAATCGGCGATAAGTAATTTGTTGCGTATTCCTTTAGGGTTAAACGACTGACATATGTGATTAACTTGAATCAAATTTTATAGTCTAAGTTTTTCTATATTGAGATAAGTGATTAAATATTTGTGTATTCTATTGTATGAAAACTATTGGAATTGTCTTATTTGGAGAAAATTAGAATTAACCCTAATCTTGAAACTTGGGAACTTGATTACAAATTCGGGGTGAGTTATTTGGTGTAGGCTAGTCCTATCGTAGTATCGGTTTTGTTAGTGTCGGAAAGTAATTGTGATTAATTATTTGAATAGATTGCATTGATTTGGAAGCCTAATGAAATTGGAAGCCTCAAGTTCCAGAGTGATTGTTCGATGATTTGAGGCAAGTGGATTTCTAAACTCTTGTTAAGTGTATTGAATTCGTATATTTCCTTGTAATATGTATTTGGGAGTAATGCGAATTGGTGATGAGTTGACTTGTCCATGTTGAGTAATTGTATTTATGGATAATGTGTAATAAAAAGGTAATGTGATAAATTATTGGTGTGTGATGTTTGAAAATGATTTGAAGTCTTATTGCTTATTTGTTGATGTTGTTTCACGACTACATTGCTTTGAGTTGTGCCTTGTTATGAAAATGATCATCTCCTTATTATTTGTGTGAACATGTCATTTGCATTATTCTGAGACATGGTTGTGAAAAGTTTTTTGTGCATTGAGAAAGAATAAGAATAAAGAGGATGTACTATTTCGAGTGACGTATCGGCGTCGTGATGGATACTATATTTCGAGGGATGTATCGCATACCGCGATGGATACTATAAATTAAGGGATGTATCGCACGCCGTGATGAATACAATTATCGAGGGATGTGTCATGCGCCGTGTGTATCATTAAGTCAAACATGCATCACTATACTTAAAATAGAATTTCATTGCACCACACATTTTTATCATTGGTAACCTTGATCTTGTGTGTTGTGGATCTTGTGAGTGTCTTTTGTGGAACTTGTGATTGATGGATGTTGCGCTTGTTGTTGAGGATACATAATTTGTTAAAGTATTGATGTTGAAGATACGTAATTTCTTATAGTGTTGTTGTTGAGGATATATAATTTGTTTAAGTGTAGGTGTTGAGCTATCTGCTATGTAAGCTTTGAGCTGTTAGGTTGGTTTTTTTTATGCAGGTTGTAGTTGTGGATATCCGAATGGGTGTGAGGAGTAATCGTATTTTGTTCGGTTATCTTGTGTTTAGAGGTTTGTTTGTTGAGTACCGTGTGGTTTGGTAGTCACCCCTTGCTTCCACAATTGTTGTAGATTACGAGCCTACATTTTATGGTACTTGCCATTCTCTTCTTTTCTGAGACTTTTTGGAGATTTGTAAGGTAATTGTTTGTCATCTCAACAGAACTTCTTTCTCCTTATTTATGATTTTGTTCTATACTAGAAATAAGGTCATTGGACGCTTGTATTTTGTAATTTAATTTTGTTATAACACATCAGAGACTTGTACAGGTGACAACCATATTTTGGGGGGTTTAATTAAGTTGACTTTATTTTCCTCATTTATCATATTGGTTGGGTTTTAGCCTGAATTGTCTTTGTGGGATAAGACGAGTGTCATCACAATAATTTTTGAGTCTTTACAAGATGGTATTAGAGCCCCATATTCATAGGTCTCACGTTTGTACACGCCGAGTCTAAGTAGAGTCTTTAGTATCGGTACGGAGATCTTCGAGAGGCTATAGTGACTTTTAGAAAAATCTTCACTTTTTGGATCTCTATCGTGTGTACTTAGTCCCATTTTGATTCTTATCGCTTCACTCCATTCACTCTAACTTATAGTGATGACTCGTGTGTTGTTCCTCAGACAAGTAGTTGATGTCGTGTATGGTTTAAATGTTAGCTCTGGTATTGAGGTAGAGAAATATACTTATGGAAAGAATGTGAGATTAGATTTAGTAAAGTTATAATAATATGAACAGGTTGCTTAGAAAATTATAAGAATAATGATGCACCAATTGACGTTAGAATTTCTAGTATGATTGTATAGATTATTTGTATATATCAAAGAAGGATATGCTACGACTACCACAATAGTATTGATGCTTACTTGGTTAGAGTTATGGAGTGTGTAACTTTTGATATTGTCCTAATCTTACGAAAGATAACGTAGCGCATAGGCTAGATACGAAACTGATTTCGTGATACTTTACAACTATTCGATGGGTTGAAATGTGTGACCTATTTTGATATAATCTTCTTGGTGGGTGATATGTTCTAGTGGTGATCTAATAATTTTTTTGGGTGTGATACTAGTGGTCTATATTAAAAAGGATAGATTGGTGTCAAGTGTGATTTCAAACTACTTATTGAGTTATCAATTGTATCACATGCTCATATAATAAGACTAGGTAAATTATGTGTGCTTCGGATGGGATTGAACTATTTTATTAGGCTTACATATGATCATTCGGTAATATTTGTATTTTTTGATACATAATTGGCAAAAACTATTTATCTTAAGGCAAATTGTTTATCCAAAATCTTTAAGTGCTATATTTTTTTAAAAAAATATTATTATACAAAAATTACGAGTCATAGATATAGTTTGAGTATAAGAAAATCTCCCTGGAGATAGTTTGTAAGATGTAATGAAAAATTTTAAATTCTAAGAAGTCATAAAGAACAACATTAGAAGTTAAAAAACAAACCAGAAAACGTTGAACAACAACACTCCCAAGTAAAGTAAAACATCACGTCCATACAAGATCATAATTAGCTAAATTAAAATGGAGGATCTTGGACTTCTTTTTTATGAACCTCGATCAATATCTTTTGTATTAATGTATGCCATATCAAGTATATGCTAAAAATGGCCATAAAATTGTTGTTATCATAAATATATTTTGTCATTGCTTTAAAATAGTCAATACTTATTTTAAGGTTTAATATCACCGGCCCCAATTTATCTGGATTAAAACATAGTTATTGTTATAGTTATAATTTGTAGTCACAAAAAAATAAGGCAATTATCAACCAAGTAGTAGGTGGCATCTGAATGTTCACAACGGGATATACTAAATAAACTTTTTGACACATAACATATTAAAATCTCACAACATAACTTTATGAGCACTTGAGCACAGAAATATCCAAAAATAATAATAAAGACGACGATACTTTCCTAACAATCAAAAAGAAAAAGGCATATTCTTAATATATTTTTCAAAACGATAGTCTTTCGGGTAGTATCCAAGTTTACAGTTCACAAATTTAATTGAAAGAAGCCTGAAAGAGTTATTACTTTTTTATCAAAAATAAAAAATTTATCAAAAGAATGAGTTATCACTACAATAAAAATGATCTTTCATAATAATTAATATCTTAATTATCATTAGACAAGTTTTTTCAGAGGCAATTGGTACTTTGTATAAATGTCCCTAAAGTCTATAACAACATTGAATTCAACGACAATTAATCAATGTCGTTAAAGGTTGCAGCACTCTTTGTGAATGTGCATATTTATTGCCCATAGAAAATATTTTTATCATAGTGTATTTTGGGTATTTGTTTGTTTCACGAAAATGTGATCTCTTATTATGCTGAAAATAGAAGGGAAGAAGAAGTATTACAAATTAGTTAACGTGCAATAAAAGACATGGACAAATTGCCTCTATACAAATATTAAAGAAATAGTGCAATGGCATACAAAATGTTTGTACTAAGAAAAAACAATCAAAATAATATACTAACTGTGGCAAGGAAGAGAGCAATCATTTTGGTTCTTTTAACAAACTTCATCATTGGTTCCGTATTAGTTATCAGATATTTGTTGTTGTGTGCTATAAAATATAGCACAACCCACAAACAATTTTCCCAAAAGTGCATGAAGAAACCCTGTAAAAAGGGACAAAAGTGAATATAAATTTTAAATCTTCCTGGAATTTTGAAGATAATTCAAAAAAGTAAAAAAAAATAGCAAAAAAGACGTTGCGATAGATACATGAATCACTATGATTTAAAGTAAAAAATTAAGCTTCATGAAATAGGAGGAGACAATTTTGAGAAATGAAATACACTTTAAATGAGCATAATTAATGTATTTTAATTTGAAAAAAATATAATAAAATAATAATGAAAGAAATAAGTGATTTGTTTACTAAAGAACCAAATGTAATGAGTTCAACCATCAACCATTTCAACATCGTTATTAGTTGTGCATCATGACGTCTAAGAGTTGTAATGTCGCATTGCAATTTGCTTTGTTTATATGAAGAGGCCTGTAGAAAGGGATAAAATATAAGATAAATTTTCAAAGATCCATGCTGACATTTAACAGATTTAAAAAAAGGTCACCAAAATACAAAAAACATTTACCATAGTTAGATGAAACAATATGACTTATAGTAAAGATTACGCTCAATGAAAACTTTCAAGAATGAAACTAACTTCATAAAAACTCAATTCATGTATTTAAATTTGACTACCCTATAATGGGAGAAAAAAACCTACAAATTATAGTGGGAAGAAATTCCTCTATTTCTAGACCATATAGGGTAGAGTTAACAAATATTTAGTGTGCCTTATAAGAGAGGTCACAACTGTTTGAAAAAGTTACGACCCTTCAAAAAGGTCACAACCTTCCATAAAATCATAATTTTTCATAAAAGTCGCAACTCTTCATAAAAGTCACAAATTTTCATAAATGTCACAACTTTTCATAAAAGTCACAACTTTTTTAAAAATCACAAATTTCCATTAAAGTCACAAATCATTATAAAACTCACAACTTTTCATGAAAAGGGAAGACTAGTTTTGGAAATAAATAAATTTAAAAGGGAATGCTGGTTTCTGGTGGTGCCACATAGGCGCGCCTAAGGTTATATTTTATATAAATATATGATATGATATGATTAGATGTAGAATTCATATTTGCGAAACCAACTAGTTGTTACTACGGATGCTTGAGTTAAGCATTATTTATAAGGAAGTTTTTAGTGGAGGATCTTTAGTACTGTATTACTGTGTTTGGGTTGTTTTGGGTATCCTGAGGATTTTAAATGAGTGATGATTTCATTGTAAGCTCCATAGACGTGGACTAATACAGGAATAAAAAGTTTATGGGTAAAGAAAATTTCCAATGAATATTCTTCTGTAAAGGTAATTGAGAATTTTAGTAAAAAAGTTCGTATAAATTGAGTGAGTCCCTGGGATGGGTGTGGTAGCTGGGTTAGAGATATCATATTCATGGCGAGGTTGAATTCGTTGTGATGGTAAGGGCTAACTAAGCATGCTTGTAGTAATTAGAATGAATTGTGATTGAGATGCAACTATATGATAAGAATTGTTGGTTAAACAAATTTTGTATAGTAATAAGGACTTGTAAGTATCTAAGGTTGTGGTTTGATACTATTTGGTGAGTAACGTTGCTGCATAAAAACTTATAGGGGGTGCTGATACAACACTCGAATAGATATGAAATGAATTAGAGTATTAAATGAAAAGAATTAATGGAATGTTGTTTAACTTTCAGAAAGAGGAGAAAACAACGATATTTACTTTGATTGGAAGGAAAAACAATGTATCTTCAAAGGGGTAAAGAATAAGGTTCCAAGAAACGTGGTTTCATCTATTTTGGTCTATTTTGATAACAGTGTCATATGTTCATCATATTAGTTAAAAACTATTGGATAAAAATTGAGATATATTGTACAGCTCGAGTGTTGTGATAAGTTTTTTTTTTGTGTGGTTTTGAGTTTGGTAATGAGTATGGTTGAATTTTTAGTAAAATATATGATAAGGCTGATGGAGAGGCGATCAATTATAGGTAAGATAGGTGAGTTCATAAAAATCTTCAAGGTATGAATTAATGTTGATAGATAAAGGGATTGGGTTACACAGTTGGATTCAAAATTTATTTTTTTTATTGTGAGTTTAGGTTTGGGTAGTGAGTTTTTCAAGGTATGAATTTGTAAGGTAAAAAATGATCGATCGCATTGAGTATGGAGCATTTCGAAGGATTTGTGCATGATTTAAGTCAATAACTGTGTTATTTTGATTTCAAAGGACCTAAGGAAGGGTTTCATTTAAAGTTTTAATTTAGAGGATAAGGAAAAAAACTGTCAAAGGATTGTTTGTTAAAGAATAAGATTGGTAAGCCAGTCAACAAAGGGAATAAAAGTTTTTTGTATTGAAGAGTGTAAGATATTTAGAATTGTATGACATGGGGAGAATCATATCATATCATATATTTATATATAAGAGAACCAGCCTACGTTGCGCCACCACAATCAAGAATTCCCTTTTAAATTTATTTATTTCCAAAACTAGCCTTCCTTTTTAATGAAAAGATGGGACTTTTATGAAAAATTACAACTTTAATGATGAGTTGTGAGTTTTATCAAAAGCTGTGACTTTTATGAAGAGTTGTGACTTTAATGAAGAGTTGCGAATTTTATCAAAAGTTGTGAGTTTTATGAAAAGTTGTGACTTTAATGAAGAGTTTCGACTTTATAAAAAGTTGTGACTTTTAAGAAAGGTTGTGAAGTTTCCTAAGGGTTGTAACTTTTTTCAAATAGTTATAATCTTTCTGATAAGGCACAATAAAGCTTTGTTCACACTACCCTTTGTTGTCTATAAATAGTGAAATTTTCTCTCATTTTAAAACAACAAAAATTCTGATCTTCTTCTTCTACTTTCACAAAATTTAATATTCCTGTTGAGTGACTTACTAACACCACAACTTTTGTAACAATAGGTTGGTGAATAACATCGTTCGATCCTGAGAGGATATGCTTTAAACCTCTGGTATTGGAGGAGAATAATTTTCTTAAAGGAACATTGTGCATTTAGCAGACTCGGTTTTTTTCTTTCTATTCCATTCTGTTGCTACATATCTTGGTATGTTTTTTACACTCATTAATTTATTCATACGATATTAATTGTTGTTTTTGAGTACATGTTTTAAACTCCTGCAAAGTTATTGTCTCCGGTTATATTGAACATATACACATATATTCGGTATATTCGTTGTGCAGAAAATAATTATTGTACTCAGTTCCAAGAATTCATGTTTTGAGAACCAATGATTTATTATTTCGTGAATAATTCATTCATTAGAGGTTCTTGAGTTATGTGATAATGACAAATAATCAAATTCATGTTGAAATATTCGTAATATTTTTTAAGAACCTAGTTTTACAATATTTTTAATGTATGGATAATTAGAAAAAGAATATTTGCAAGGTCAATGCAATTAATATTTATAAACGCGCGAAGCGTGGACAAATTACCTAGTTTAAGAAAAATATTGAATAAGAGCTCTCGTATACGCATGTGATCTGTAGTTGAAGAATTTATTGACTTTGGCTTATGAGTTTAGATATGATTGTGAGATGTAAAGTAGTTTGGTACAAACTTACAAGGAATTAATCATCATTTTTTTTTAAAGATTGAGTTTTTGTTTGGGTGAGAAGCAATAGTGAGTGGAAGATTCTGTGTGGTTATGTCAAGCTAGATTGTTCAAATTATGATAGGTAGTTTATTGATGATCAACGGTCTGGATCCACAATTTTACATGATTAATTAGGATCCTGATGGGATTGAAAGTACTTTGTTCATAGGATGATATAGACTGTTATCATGTGTTACATAGGAATTTGATAGTGAGTAGAGGTTATGAGTATATAGTATGCAAATATATTGGAGTGAATAAGGATTTCTCTAAGTTTTGGCATGAGGTATGTGATGGTTTGAAATGGTAGTTTAAATATGGTATGTGGAAGATTGTGTACAGTGACGTTGGATATAATTCAATTGTTGTACCTTGATGAGAAAGTAATTTTAGATCGCACATAGGTGTATCAGTATTGGGTGTGACTCGTATTTGTCATGAAGTTCTTTAATAGAAAGAGAGATAGCCATATTTTATAATTTTTATAGGCTCCAATGTGTTTGCTAAGAAGACTTTCATGCTAGTGACAGTTTGAGAGTAAGGTAAATGTCCTGAGGGGTTATGATGTATCTATTTGTATTATAATGTTCTTATTAGTGGAGTATTGTGAGAAATATGTGGAGTTTGATGAATTGATTATGTCTACGATTGTATGGGGACTAGATTGGTGATTGTGAGTAGCTATAAATTTAAAGAGATAGAGTCATATGAATGAAAATGTTTGATATTAGAACTATGGAAGAAGTAGCTAGTGTAATTCTACTTTAGTTCTGTATATTCTTACGTGGTCATCTACTTCGTTTTGGATATGATTTGGAGTGAGATTCCTTAGCAATACCCACACGTGTTTTCATATCTATGGATGAATCCCTAGTGGTAGATCGGGTGTACCAATCCTGTGATTTTCATCTCTGTAGGGTGATATTATTAGGTAGATTTGGTCATTTCACTTATAAATTTTTTTTGTGTTGTTTGAGATAGTTGAAGTATACCAATAGGTCTTCACGCATAACATTGCTTATGAGAACTTATATAAGAGCTATGAGAGTGTTGCTAGAGGTTCTGTATTTTAAAGTGTATCTCTTGTTGAGTGTTTAATTAATGATTTGTTCTTTGGGTTAGATAAGTTTGATCATATCTTTATGTGTACCTGATGTCTAAAGAATAGATTTTTATAACTTAAGTTCGTGGAATGATTGTGTTATGAGAAAGCAAATCTTGGTAAGATTTGAGATGGTTTTTTAATTATGTGTGTCTGGTGGTTGTTTAAAGTTCATTTTTGTTGTAGCCGGTATCAATTAAAAATATATATTGGTTATGTGAGAAAATATTTGTCATGATGGTTGTGTTAAGGTCCGGTGGTTTTCTATTCAGATTGAGTTCATAGGTTAGCATGTGACATGAATCACTCTTTATTTAAAAACCTTCCAAAGTTTGACTCGAAAAATCAGTTACTAGTAGTTGACCTTGATGGAATTGTGTAAACGAGGAGCTCACTTAGAGAGATGAAAACCAACTGGTAGGTCATAACTTAGACTTTTGGTAACGTCGATTATTCTTCCTTCTCATTCTTTATATTTGTAACACCCAGAAATTTTTTCAAACTAAGACTTGAGCTGTTAATCGTACTGAGTGATATTTCACCTAGGAATGCTATGTTTTGTAAGTACTAAGGTCAGTTCTCTTTATTTAGCACCTTGAGTTCCGAAAAGAATTAAATTGGAAATAGCAAATCTGAAATTTTGCAAGTTAAGCTAAGTATGTGTTTTGGGTCAACTTTAAACGACCATAACTCCTAGGAAAGGATGAGTTAGGGGTTCTACAATATATAATAAGACAAATATTCGAATTATCTTTCCAACGCCACCGAGTTTGCTAAGTTTAGAGTTTGTATGAGTGAGATATGTCCTTTTGAATTTAGGTTGTCCCGTTAAGGAATGTTAGCCGAAAATAGTAACGGGTATTTTGTTTTTTTGCTTACCCAATCAGATTTAATTCATTATTAGTAAGGTTTTAAGGGTATAATCTTGTTAGGTTCAATTTTATAATCCTAATATACACCTAGGGTTTTAGTTGAGAGTACAAGAAGAGAAAAGAAGAGAAAAGAAGAGAAAAGAGGAAAAAAAAGGAAAGGTTGAAGGCGTTGGTTGACGTTTTTGAGTTTAGATGCGTATTTATGCCGTGAGTTTAATCCTTGAGAGGTGTGTAAGCTTCCATAGTGTTGAGTTTATTCACCCACACGCCAAAAATGTCATTTTCAGCGTAATTTGTTTCTCTAAAAGTTGAAGGATTTAAGTTCTTGATAGGTGTTCTTAATGTTCATTGTGGACCTTGTCTTGTTGGGGTTTTGGTGATTTCTTGAGATGAAATTGATTGTTTGGAGTTTTGTTTTGAGTGTATTATTGTTTACTTAGGCTTGGTAATTTAATCTAACGAAAACTAGAGAAAATTTTTTGATTAAAAGCGATTTAAGGTGAGAAAACGAGAGGCAAAATTCGCCGAAAGCATGCCTGGGAGATGCTGGCGCAGCGCGCCAATATGCGCCAAATTAGAATTTGTCGCCCCGCTCCCGGAATGCGCCAGAAAGCCTTTAAGTTCAATTGTGAATTATTTGAGATCCATCATTGATTTGAACTCTATTTTGAGGAAGTAAATAAGAAAATGGGAAGAGTCATATACATGAGTTCCATCTAGTTATTTAGACCTTTGAGTCGAGTTGTTCATGCCATAACTTCCGCATGAATTCCATAAATTGAGTATTATTGAGTGGAGTAGTATCTCAAAGTTCTAAGTCTTGAGTATTGAGTATTCCTTTAAAAATTATATTTGTAATGATGAGTCTATTACATCATACCATGAAGTTCTTGAGTTGAATTGTTCATGCCCATAATTCCACATGAACCTTATAAGTCGAACAATGTTGAGATGAAAGGTACCTTTGAGTTATAGAGTTGAGTAGTTCATGCTCATAGTTTCGCATGAACCCTCAAAGTTGAAAATTATGAAAATCATCCATAAACATGAGATCATGATCCTTGAATCCATACTTCAATTCAGGGAAGTTAAGAGTTAACTTTACAAGTTAAGAATTAAGTCAAAGGAAAGTTCTTCAAGTTTCTAAAGTCTTTATTAAATGTTTTAAATTCATTTTGGCTCAAGTTTCAAGTCAAGTAAAGAGTAAAGAGTTTAAGATCTTCCTTCAATGTAATATAACGGAACTAAGTATTCCCTAAGATTTGAGTTCATTTCTCAAAAGTTATATGGAAACTGAGTATTCCCTAAGTGTTGAGTTCATTTCTCAAAAGTTATGAGGTAACTAAGTATTCCCTAAAAGTTTATAAATGTTTTCACATTTAAGTTTTGAGGATAGTAAAATTTGTCAAAAGAGTTTTTAACAAGAAAAGGACATATTGATTCTAAGAGAGCTTTTTAAAACTAAAATGTTTGAGAAAATTATCTCAACCCAAAGAAAGGAAGTTATTTTAAAAGGATGAGTTAAAGTATATTTTGGGAATAGTATTGAACACCGATGTGGGGATGAGAATTCATAGTAACTAAATTCTCCATGTAAACCATGTAGCCATCATGGGTATTAACGGGTTATACTCTTTATATGATAACGTAATTTAAGCTAGTGGATCAACTAAGTTAAGGAGTTCTATGCTACGACAAAGTATAGGACAGTTCTGGCCGCGTGGGCAAGACGTTGTATCACCGCTTAGGCTCATAGTGGTGGATGTCGATTAGAGAATCTCCCACATAAACTACATTACTTTCTTATATAAGTAAAGTTGAGTTTGTTATTGCATTTTCTTTAATGAACTAAGTTGCTTTTAGTGTTTTTTAATTTTTCTTTATATATAAGATGTGTATTATTGCTTTATATTGAGTTGAGTATCCATAGTCGAGCATATATTTGAGTTTAATATTTAACCTCTGAGTTAAGTATCCTATCCTTAAGTATGCTAAGTTGAGTAAGTTTAGTAGTTTGAGTATTCTTGAGTATTCCTTGGTTTTCAAGTTTGAGAAGAGGTAAGTATGAGTGTCAAGCTTATGTTATGCTTTAAAATTCCCCTTACATGCTCGTACATTCCACGTACTGATCCATTTAGCATGCATCTTCTCATGATGTAGATACAGGTAATAAGAATTATCAAAATGAGCTTCGTTGATACATCCGAGATTTGAGTTAGCTGTGGTGTGCGTCCTTGCTTCCAGAGGATTTCATTTACTTTTCAGTTTAGTTAGGAGGTCGTGGGTCCTGTCCTGATTTCCAACATTATCATTTAGAGGCTTAATAGATAGTTAGTTTAGTTAAGAAGTTTATATTATTCGTTTATTTTATTAAATGTTTTAAAGAGTATTTATGACGAGTTGAATAACTTTTTTTTATTCAAAGTTTTCATTGAACTTAAAGCTTTGTATTTTAGTTTCATTCAGTTTTTAAGATTTATATGCTTAAGTAAGTCTTCCTCTTGTATTCAACCTTGATGAGGGTTCGCCTAGGGACCAATAATGGTCTTTGAGTTTAGATGCGGATTTCTGCCATGTGTTTAATCCTTAAAAGGTATGTAAGATTCCATAGTGTTGGTTTTGTTCACCCACACTCGAAACATGTTATTTTCAGCGTAATGTCTTTCTAACAAAATTTGAAGTATTTAAGTTCTTGGTAGGCGTTCTTCAAATTCATTGTGGATCTTGTCTTGTTGAGGTTTTGGTGATTTCTTGAGATGAAATTGATTGTTTGGAGTGTTGTTTTTAGTGTATTAGTGTTTGTTTAGGTTCAGTAATTGAATATAATGAAAACTAGAGAAAAGAAATTGATTAAAAGTTATTTAGGGTCTGAAAACGAGAGGTTAAATTCGCCGAAAGCATGCCTGGGAGATGCTGGCGCGGCGCGCCCGGATGCGCCAAGAGGCTGGGGCGCCGTGCCTACAGTGCGCAAAAATGCAGGCTCTGATATTAGGATCTGTCGCCCCGTGCAGGGTCGCCTGCCCCCACTCCTTTTTCCATCGTTTGTCCTGTTTGTGCTCATTAAAAGTGTATCTTCACTCATTTTGATTCTAAACACTTTAAACTACTTATTAACAGTTAGAAATCATTCACAACATTAAAAATAACCTTGAATTAATAATTCAAATTCAAGGTAAGGTTAACATTAAGTTTTGAGTGTTCGTTCGAATCTTTTTTAGAAGTCTTCTACAACTTCTAGTAACTTCAAGACTGAAGTAAGTAAGCAAGAGAGTGAGGAGAATGTGTTCATGATTCTAAAATATCCCCTATATCCTTCATTACCATAACTCTTGAATTCATAATTAACATTCAAGAGAGAGTTAAGAGTAGAGTTCAAAAAAACATTTAAGTTCAATTGTGAATTCTTTGAGATCAATCATTGATTTGAACTATGTTTTGAGGAAGTAAATAATAAAATGGAAAGAGTAATATACGTTAGTTCCATCTAGTTACTTATACCTTTGAGTCGAGTTGTTCATGCCATAACTTCCGCATGAATTCCATAAATTGAGTATCATTGAGAGGAGTAGTATCTCCAAGTTCAAAGTCTTAAGTATTGAGTTTTCCTTTGGAGTATGTATATCTAATAATGGGTCTATTACATGATACCCATAAAGTTCTTGAGTTGAATTGTTCATGCCCATAGTTCCACATGAACCCTTTAAGTCGAAAAATCTTGAGATGAGAGGTACCTTTGAGTTCTCAGTTTGAGTACTTTATGCACATAATTTCGACTGAACCCTCAAAGTTGAAAATTATGAAATCATTCATAAACATGAGATCATGATCCTTGAATCCATACTTCAATTCAAGTAAGTTGAGAATTAACTATAGAAGTAAAGAGTAACTCAAAGCAAAGTTCTTAATGTTTCTATAGTCTTTATTAAATATTTTAAATTCGTTTTA
Organism: Solanum lycopersicoides; assembly: GCA_022817965.1. Taxonomy (NCBI): domain Eukaryota; kingdom Viridiplantae; phylum Streptophyta; class Magnoliopsida; order Solanales; family Solanaceae; genus Solanum; species Solanum lycopersicoides. Next base: position 72,166,117 of record CM040618.1, on the reverse strand, counting down.
AGGCTCAAGTTTCAAGTCAAGTAAAGAGTAAAGAGTTGAAGATCTTCCTTCAAAGTAATATATGGGAACTAAGTATTCCCTAAGATTTGAGTTCATTTCTCAAAAGTTATAAGGGAACTAAGTATTCCCAAAGAGTGGAGTTCATCTCTTAAAAGTTATAAGGGAACTAATTATTCCCTAAAAGTTTATAAATGTTTTCACATTTGAGTTAAGAGGAAAGTAAGATTTTTCAAAAGTGTTTTGAACAAGAAGAGGGAGCATTGATTCCAAGAGAGCTTTTTAAAGCTAAAGTGTTGAGAAAATTATCTCAACCCAAAGAAAGGAAGTTATTTTAAAAGGATGAGTTAAAGTATATTTTGGGAGTAGTATTGAACACCTATGTGGGGATGAGAGTTCATAGTAACTAAATTCTCCATGTAAACCATGCAGCCATCATGGGTAATAACGGGTTATACTTTTTAGATGATAACTTAAGCTAAGCTAGTAGATCAACTAAGTTAAGGAGTTCTATCCGACAACAAAGTATAGGACAATTCTGGCCGCGTGGGCAAGACGTTGTATCACCGCTTAGGCTCATAGTGGTGGTTGTCGGTTAGAATCTCCCACATAAACTACATTACTTTCTTATATAAGTAAAGTTGAGTTTTTTATTGCATTTTCTTTAATGAACTAAGTTGCTTTTACTGTTTTTAATTTTTCTTTATATATAACATGTGTATTATTGCTTTATATTGAGTTGAGTATCCATAGTCGAGCATATATTTGAGTTCAATATTTAACCTCTGAGTTAAGTATCTTATCCTTAAGTATGATGAGTTGAGTAAGTTTAGTAGTTTGAGTATTCCTTGGTTTTCAAGTTTGAGAAGAGGTACGTATGTTTCTAATTTTTATCAAGTGTCAAGCTTATGTTATGCTTTAGAATTCCCAATACATGCTAATACATTCCACGTACTGAGCCATTTAGCATGCATCTTCTCATGATGTACACACAGGTAATAAAGATCATCAACATGAGCTTCGTTGATACATCGGAGACTCGAGTTAGCTATGGTGAGCCTCCTCACTTCTAGAGGATTTCATTTACTTTTCAGTTTAGTTAGGAGGTCATGAGTCTTGTCCCAATTTCTATCATTATTAGTTAGAGGCTTCATAGATAATCAGTTAAGTCTGTATTATTAATTTATTTTATTAAATGTTTTAAAGAGTTAAGTTGCCTATTTATGGAGAGTTGAATACTTTATTTTTATTCAAAGTTTTCATTGAACTTAAAGCTTTGTATTTTATTTTCATTCTGTTTTAAAGCTTTGTATGCTTAAGTAAGTCTTCCGCTTGTATTCAACCAGGATGAGGGTTCGCTTGGTGACCAACAGTGGTATTTGAGTGCTGGCCACTTTAAGGATGTAGGCTCGGATATTGACAATATTTGAGGTCGAACATGATTTTTAGTGGTGGATAATGTAACAACTCTCTTAGTCGCTTTATGAATTTTAACTATTATTTGTATATTCAACTTTTTAATAGTTTTTAGAAATAATTTATGGGTTATAAGAATGAGTGACATGATTTTCAGATTTAATAAAGAATTATTTTGTTGATAATAATAATAGAAATGGAAAATAAATAAATAAATAATAAAATGATAAAAGAAATAAGGGGAAAGACGTATATTGTTGAAAGTCAAAAAATAGAGAGAGAGAGAAAAAAAGACCTTATGCAGCATTCAATGGCATGAGCGACAATGGAGGAACGATAATTGTTTTTTTAGATTATAACTTTCTGCCCTAATTGTTATTATAATTTCAATAGTTGGCACTGTGCACTATTAAGTACTCATATTACTTGTGTAAAAAAAATTAAGGAAAAGTCACTTGGGAATTTGTTGTAATTTTCTATGAGGAATAAAGACAAACTTTGAAAAGTAATAATGACATATGCATGACCAATGATTGGAACATGGGAGATGGTAGGGATAATCAGGGATAAGTTGTTGTGTATTCCTTTGTGGTTTAGCTACTGATTTTCGTGATTAACATGAATTTAATTATATACTCTATGTTTTTCTATGTTGAGATAGGTAATTAAATATTTGTGCATTCTATTGTATGAAAACTATTGGAATTGTATTATTGGGAGAAATTAATACTTAACCCTAAGCTTGAAACTTAGGAAATTGATTATAGATTTGGGGTGATTTATTGGGTGAAGGCTAGAGATATAGTACTATGGATTTTTTTAGTTTCGGAAACTTATTGTGATTTATTATTTGAATAGATTTCATTGATTTAGAAGTCTAATGAAAGGGGAAGGCTCGTGTCTCAGAGTGATAGTTCGATTATTTGAGGCAAGTGGATTTTAAAATTCTTGTTAAGTGCATGAAATTAGTGTATTTCCTTGTAATATGTGTTTTTGAGTAATCAGAATTAGAGATGAGTTGACTTGTCCATTTTGAGTAATTATATTGATGGAAAAGGGGTAATAAAAAGGTAATGTGATAAATTATTAGTGTGTGATGTTTGTGAATGGTGAAAATAATTGAATAAGACATATATTATGTTGAAGCTAAAACAATAGATAAATATAAAATGGGGAATACCGAAATATCCTGAGATGTATAACATACTAAAAGTTTAATAATATTGAAAGATTAAACTTAACGTTTCTAGTTGATCTGAATTAAGTATCTAGGACATGCTCACTTGCTAACTCTAACAAAGCTGAAAACTCAAAGGAAACACTAAAATAAAAGCATGTAAATTATCCATTGAATATGAGGACTCACCACTGAAGCTGCTGAGTGCGAACCGAGAATCGATCTAAATGCGATTTTTATGATGAGTAACAAAACCTACATCATGAAAGGATGTAACGTAAAGTATGCATCAGTACTTTGAATGTACTTAACATGCATGATATATATACTAAGTTAAACAAACATATATAAGTTGATACAAGGCATACTGGGCAATACTGTAAACTAAGAAAAAATGTTTATACAAAAAAGATAACTAAAAAGCTAAACTTAATGCAATGACCAAGTACTAATCACGAACATTACATTCTAAATTGAATACTTTTATATTTGGAGTATTGTTTAAGCCATGGATAGTATAAACAACCAAAAGTAGGTAGAGAACTATAATCAGGTGATTTTCCAAATATTTTTTGGAATGGGGATTTATTATCTAGGTGGGAGGTGGGAAAACGGTTGATGAGGTAAACAGTGAGGTGACACATGAAAGACCGAAATTGGGTTTGAAGGGACGCCTCATGTAATAGAGTTCTTCAAGTTTCAATGATATGGTAATGTTGTCGTTCTATAAGTGCAACTCATTGATGCGTATAAGGTGGGGTGGAAAGGTGTTCAATGTCGTGAAGTGAAAGATCAGAGTCAAGACTTTTATGCTCTCCTCTCCCATCAGTGTAAAGTGATAAAATTTGGGTGTCAAAATCTTTTTCCATCAGAGAATGGAATTTTTGAAAGATCTCTTTAACTTCACTTTGTTTTGTTAATGTAGAGAGCCAAGTATGTTTTGTATATTGGTCAACAAAAATACAATAACATAGCTTCTTATCAAGAGATAAAATCGGTGATGTCCCTCATAAATTACTAAAACTAATTTGAATAGGTATAGATCTACGCAACGATAGTTGAAAAAAAGGATGTCGATGGGCTCTATTAGATAAACAAGAATTATGATGTAAAGGTTTTCTTCGCTCATGAAACGGTAACAAGAACTTATTTAAAATAAACCTAAGAACTCTAGAGTGAGGATGACCAAGTCGTTGATACCAAGTAGTAAGAGGAATAATTGTAGTGGTCGTGTGACCTTGGGGAGGTGGGACATGCCACTCATACATTCCATATTTGGTTCGGCTAGCACCAGCGGTTTTCGGGTTTTCAAATCCTTAACAATAAAGTCAAAAGGAAAAAATTCAATCGAATTTAGTTTTTCTTGAAAAAATTTAGAAACAGAGAGAAGGTTACATTTAATGAAAGGAGCACAAAGAGTGTGAGTTAGTTTAATTATTATATGATGCATTTAATTGATTAGAACCATGTGAGAAATTGGAATTTTACTACTATAACCTATGGAGACATCCTCGTTACTATGGGACGATTGTAGGTTGTGTGGCTCTATGGTTATGTGATTGGTGGCTCCTAAGTCAACTATCCAGGGGTTGGTGGCAGCTATATACCAAACTTTATAGTTGGCTTTGGCTTCAAAGTGATTGTGAGATTTCACGCGTCAAACATTGGCAGTGGGGTGTAACGATCGGGTTTTATCGTTATAGAAAAGACAATGGGGAAAAATATTTGGTCGGAAATTTTTTTCGTAGTAACTTGAAATTTTCCAACCTCGTTCAAATTTGGACGAAATCAGATTCATTAAAAGTCTAGGGAAATGTGGTAAAAATTGGGTGATTTAATTATCAATCTGGTCACATGACTAGATACATAAGTCGTTAAGGTATTTGTACCTCTATACAAAATGAATTCGGAAGAGTAGAATTCTCGGAATTGATCTTAGTATGAACAGGTAGTTTCTGAATGTCGTTGGTTGAAAGTTTGTTGTGAAATAGAAGTTTGGAATTTTTAAATCGACTCATTGGTTCCTTGCAAACCACTAAGATGAGATTTCTCTCGCCAGGGCTGGGCCGTTGTGGTGGGATGGGTGCCTCCATAGCGGGACAGTCACGATTTATGTCAGAAATAAACCTCATAATGTCTTTATTTTACGATTTTCAAAATTGAGAGCTAAGGAATGAACTCGGGGCTTTTCTTTATAATTTCCACCACTCTTGAGGCTAAAGGTAAGATTTTTACTCTCCAGATCCATTTTTCGATCTGTAGAATGTAATCTAATGAATAATTATCTATGGGGAGAGTTTTGATTCGAGTATTATGGTGGGAAAAGCCCTTATTTGTATATTGGTATCATGGGTATGATCTAGGGTATATAGAATTATTAGTTATTCACGTAATTAACGATTCTTTATTGTTTTCCATGTTATTATGATTGTTTGTATAATGACCCAAAGAACCCCAGAAAATTTAGGGCATTCTTCGATCGTTACGCGACATACTTGACCTCTCGGAGGTCTTGTAGAAGCCCTTTTGACATCGTTCATTGCATACATGTATGAAAAGTAGTGCGGAATTAAAACTTTTCACACGAAATAATATCTCAAAACAACTTTCATATAATACGATAGAAATACTAAGTATCAACATTTGTTAATCTTAGACTCAGGAATATTTGGGTCACGACCCATACATCAAAATATAGAAAACTTAGTCTATTACAATACTTTTAATCAATGAAATCTAAAGATAGTAATGTCCTCGAATCAAGTAAGGACACACCCCAAGTTTGCTTTAAAGAGTCCTAATTTACAAGATTTTCTTCAAGATTCCTCTCACCTTCCACCTACACCTTTAGATATAGACAAAATGTATGGATTAGTACATTGCATGTACTAAGTATGGCATAATCATAAAATCATAATAAACGGACATTTAAATGAAACATTCTCTTTTTGAGTAAAACTTCACGACATAAGTATAAGAAACAACTTTAACACCTACTACACATATAAGTTACGAAACAAGTAATCCCACAAAATAACATATAATGTGACATTCTCCTCAAAAAGGTTATCCTAAGACTTACTTAAGTAATTCAAGAAGAGACCACCCATACACCCTCTTCAAGCTCACCTAAATAATCCTTAAGACTACCTAAGTTTAGATTATGCCCATTCATCAAGTAACTTTCCTATCTAGAGTTACTCTTAAGACTCCCCTCTAAGTAAGACATGAAAAGACCATTCATATACCCTCTCCACACCTTAACTAGGGAATCATTTAAAGCTACTCTAGATAAGTACTTATTTATTAACATACTTTTAACTTAAGTCAATATCTTCATTAGTCCATTTAAAAGGCATTCAACAATTAAGGACATTCACATAATGGTCTTGGAGAAGACCTAGGGAACCTACATACTAACATCTTCAAAGCCTAATCGTGCAATGTCGAGATAGCGTCCCATTCCACTAACTAAACTTCATAGTACTTATCTAACACTAGAATGTATCCCACATGATGAGATAGGCAATAACCAACATAGACTATACTAGCTAGGCATGAAATCTTGAGTCTACCATACTCCGAGGGAGGGTGTTCTATTTGTCAATGGTAGAACTAGGATACATCCTATGTAGGCACATGGTTAAGGAATATAGAGGGTTTATTTCTTCTCTAATGTCATCTTAGTTAGAGAAACTTCCCAAGCATACTCACTCGGTACTAGGCTTTGTTCTCATAGTGTATTTCAGTAAAGGAGCATATGAAGAGGTAATATATCTTGTTCACAACCAAATCACAATACACCATACCAAAGAGTGTCCACAAAGGCAACCTACAATTCCTAAGAGGATAGCTCAATGATTTTCCTAAGGATGATTTCATGCCATTCCAGCCAATCAACCCTAAGTCCACCATTCACACAAGAAGGAAACAATTACAGCCTCAACTTCAAGGATATCATAACCTTCTTTCTAGGTCGAAGGTGCCACATAGATGACCTTCTTAACTATGTTCGAGGTCACATGTCAATCACACATACATGACTAAGGAGATTTAGCATACAAAGTCAAGAATATATATTCACATTCTAAATATATCAAGTAAGGGACACAAGTCTACCAAAAAAAGACACACACATACTTTACCTTACACATATAGCCTATCATCCAAAAAGCACATAAGTACAACCAAGTCAACTATAGGTCAACCTATTCACTACTATAGAAACATAATATAAACCATCACAAGTCTCATATAATCCATCAAGAAGCATCATACTTCAACATCAAGTGATACACATAAAGACTTCACTATAGCTTACTAGAGATACATATAATCAACTAGAAGAACTCATGCTTTGACTTCACATATACACATAGGTAATCAAGACCTTCACAATACTCACATATTCAAGTTCTAACATGATAAAGTCGAAATTCATAAAGTAATGCCGACGAGGTCACATTATTTCACAATTGATAACGTAATGCTAACGAGACCACATTCTTCACAGGTATAGCACATAAGCACCGCCACCATAAGTGGACCATACCAAACATCACAATTGAAACATCTATACTACACAATATAAAGAAGGTTAGGTCAAAGAACCACCAATCCATTCACAACATCTCCAATCCATAGCCAATTCAACCAATTCAATCCATAAAGGCTCTTACAAATAACCATAGTTACTACTTCAATCCAATAATCACAATATACAATGATCCAATATAATAAAATATGAATTTATCAAGTTAGGACAACCTACATATAATTATAACATGCTTCTTTTTGATAATTCAATAGCCCAAAGTAAACTACACAAGAATTCAATAGTATAGAGACATGATCAAATCACCTATAAAATAGTCAAAACTAGGATTGCATGATTTGCATGGGTTAATAGATAATTTGACATAGAATCATCAAAATAACATCAATTCTATCATAAAGCATTGATTCAAAATGTTTTATGGAAGAACCCATGGCTAGATATCAAAATAGGACGATTAATCTTTTGAGAAGTCTTTGGAAAGCACTTTGAACCTTAGATCCTTGAAGAAAAAAGATTCAAGTATTAATACCATACCTTATATAAATAAAAGACCACGAAATTTATGGAGAAAAACATGGGAAATCAGACTTCTTCCTTGGAGCTTCAAAACATCATCAATGGACGTTTTGGAGAAAAGGAATGGAAAGGTGTTGTTTTGAGTTTAGTGTTTTGTTTTGATTGGTGAGTTTAGGGGCTTAAAAGGACTCAATAAACATCAATAAGTCATCGCAAATTAACCAAAAGACCCTGCACTTCATATACATTTTAACCAATTCAAATTTGACTTAAAAACGATGCAACCAAAACTGGAGGTTACTGCGCGTTGCGTAGACATTTTCAATTCTTGGTTTTTGAATCTTTTGAGACATATTGGTTCTAGATGTCACCGCATCTCAGGGAAAAAATTGCCCTTCTCAGTGTAGTCTGCGCGACGCGCAGACACTACCAATTCTTGGTTGGCACGGCAGCTTGCTTTACCCATGTTTGGGTCCTACTTGGGGACCTTAGGCTGGTTCCCGAGGCGTCGTTCTCAGACATTTTGATCCTTTACATGTCCTTCTATGTATAGGAACTATAAATACTAAATTTAACCCTCAAACCATCCCCCAAATCTCAACTACAAAACACTACAACACACTAGTTCAACTTCGACTAGTTTCCAAACGTCTTGGACGTCCTTCGACGTTTGACCTCCAAACACTTCTAAAGATTATATACTTCCTGTAAACACTATTATGAACCATTTTAAGACTTTAAAACATCATGACATAGATTTTAGGCTCTAGTTTCACGTAAGTGATTTTAGAGGTGTTATAGTTTGTAGACCAAGAACAAGCGAAACGAATCCAGAAAGGGAAGAATCAAGTTTTTAGGGGATTCAAGCTTGTTTTGAGGTAGGTAATGTTTGTGAGTTCATGATTGTGTGATTTATGTTTGTTCTTTCCCCATAATGATACATGTATTTATGCAAATATTGCATTATTGATCACACTTGTTGTAAATGAGATAGATGAATGACGAATGTCGTGAATCATGACTTGATTGTATAATCTTTAGAATATACTTGTGATTGTGATTGTGACTTGTTGAATGGATCGGGTGTTGAATTCTGACACACTAACTTGGATCGGTTTGCACATTCTGACATAGTTATGGGACAAGTTGCCACGTTTTGGCATAAGCATTGGATGGGGTACCACGTTCCGGTATGCTAACTGTTTGGGTTTGGGTTCCATAAGAGAACCAATGACTTGATATAACTATAAAATTGAAAAATGTGAAATTGTACGTTGTTTCATAAATGATAATGATATTGTATATGTTCGTTGTATGCATGTGATTATTATGTTTTATTAACTTATATATGTTGCACTTAGTGGCATAGCCATGTGATCCTACCAGTACACTGCAGTTGTGTACACGCACTGCACTTGCTCTTTCCTTGTTGATTACAGTACATCTTCATGTCGCTATTGATATACCTCGTTTAGAACATAAGTGATCGTCAATCGAATTTAAGGGTGAGCAAGTTCTTCTAGGCTTCCATGAGTTCTCCTTTCATATATGTCCATAATTCAGACTCACAATTTTCTAGTTAATTAATTAGTTTATTAGTTTGGGGTCGTAACTCTTCTTGTTTAACTGATGGTTGATCTTTAGATGTTTTGGTAAATTGACTTTTAGGTTCTAGGAATTACTTCCACAGTGTTAGTTTGTTATTAGGCTTTTATTTGGAGTTTAAGGGAACACTATTTCTTTCATTAGAATTTAACATGCTTCCGTAGTTTTAGATTTTTTAGTTGGTTGTAGTAATGGTTCTCACACTGGAGGGTTAGTGTGGGTGCAAATCATGATGGTCTAGGTCGTGAAAAATTTTGTATCAGAGCCTAGGTTTGATTATATCGATGTACCAAAATGAGTCTAGTAGATTCTTGTGGAACGGTATGGAAATGTTTGTAGTTTTCTTCGAGAGGCTATAAGACATTAGGAAATCTCTTTTTTTTTTCTCCTGTCTCCTTCGTGCAATAACTTGATTCCAATTGGTATATGTCGATTCAAATTGGTATCTAACCTCTTTCACTCGTTTGTCTTAAAATGGTTAACAGTAGATTCAATCGCGTCAGACCCGTAGCTCTCATCAATGCTCCAGCGCCAAAACCTCAGTGAGAGGTCGCGATCGAGCTAGGGTAGAGGCTGAGGAAGAGTGGCGCCTACTAGAGATGGGTTACTGGATGAAAATGCTCCGCAAAATGAGGCCCTCATGTACATTATGACGAGATAGAAGAGAAATTTAAGGTTAAAAATGTTAAGGAGGTTAGGCAAGAGGAAGATGTGCAGGCTAAGACTATAGGCATTTATCCCATTGACCCAGTGTTATCTCAGCAGATCATCTCTTTCTTGAAAGGGTTTGTATGTCCTTGAGTGCTTCCATCTTTTCAAGCAACTCAACCTCCCAACAGTCCTCCCATTGTTATCACTGTCCCCAAAGTGGGAAGAAATGTATGTAATGATGCTTTCTTATGTCCTTTTTTGGTCCTGTTATGACTGGTAATGAACATGAGATGTTGACCAAGTTTTTGAAGTTGAAACTGCCTATGTTGCATGGTTCTGAGAGTGAAGATGCATATGAGTTCATCCTAGATTTTTATGAGAGGCTTCATAACTTGGAAATTGTCCATCAACATGGGGTTGAGTTCATGAATTTTTAGCTTAAAGGTGTGGCTAAACAGTGGTGGAGAGCTTATATGGAATGCAAATCTTCAATTTTACCTCCACTTATTTAGACTCAATTTTATGCCATGTTCTTAGTGAAATATGTACCTAGGACTTTGAGAGATCGCAAGAAGGATTGTTCATGCCTCTGAATCAATGTTGTATGTTTGTGGCTACTTATTAGACCATGTTTCGGGCTTGTCTAGATATGCTACACATTTGGTCAGTACGGAGGAAAAGAGAATCTGTTTATTTATTAAGGAACTAAAATTTGAGTTGCAGGTATTATCTGTTCATATGGCCTTGGTAGGGAGGAGAATTAATGAGGTAACAAACATTGTAAAGAATGTGGAGGGGTGAGGACATATGGTCAAGCTACGAAAATGGCTAATAGGGCCAAAGACTTGGGTAACTTTCAAGGTTCTTACTCAAAAGGGGCCGGGAGGCCAACACTTGAAGCCAGGCCATTTCAGGTCGACATGCCCCCGTCTACAAGTAATTACTCGGGAAGTCCACCTCAAAATTTTATTCACGATAGCTAGGGATTCGCTCTTTTGTATGACAGACAATCTTTTGATCTCTTACTTGCTACAATTACGGAGAACCTGTGCATATGAGGAGAGATTGTCCCCTCTCATGTGTATTGGATTCTGTGTAGTAGCCATCTAGGGAAGTGGTACTCGTGGGAAATGATAATAATGGCCGAGGGTATCCAAATGGTAGGGGAGGAGGTAATCATCGAGGTTGTGGAAGTAGAGGAAATGGTAAGCAGACAGGGATGACGTGCACCCAGGCAGAGAGGTCTCTCGACATGTGGATAGGGCTCAGTGTTACGCCTTTCAAGGCAAGAATGAGGCAGAGGCATCTAACGCAGTGATCACGGGTACTGTTCTTGTCTCTGACCGGATGACTAATGTGTTATGTGATCTGAGTTCTACATTATCTCACAAAAAATGGTATCTCATCTATTTTCTTTATTTATGTTTCACCAGATTCTTTTCATTATTAATAGCACTAGTATTGTCACATAAGATAGGAATCATACTAAAATTTAAACCAAAATCCATCAGTTGTTGTTTGATTCATAACATTTGTGCACCACAAGATCATCAATCTGCAACAAATTCAGCCTCAGCAGTAGACAAGGCTACAGAATTTTGTTTCTTGGTGGACCAGGATATCAAACATGTTCCAAGGAAGTGAGCCATACCTATGATACATTCCTTGTTTACCAGGTATCGAGCATAATCAACATTTGCATAGCCAACGAGATTAAAGTTGCACAAGATTCTTTGCTATATTAATAGAACTAGTATTTTTCACATAAGATAGGAATCCTACCAACCTTTAAACAAAAATCCAACAGTTGTTATTTGATCCATAGCAATTGTGCACCACATGATCCACCCGCAACATATTCATCCTCAGCAGTAGATTAGGCTAAAAAAATTTGTTTCTTGCTGGACCAGTATATCAAACATGTTCCAAGGAAGTGAGCCATACCTGTGGTATATTTCTTCTTTACCAGGTATCAAGCATAATCAGCATCTGGATAACCAACGAGATTAAAGTTTCTTACTTTGGAGTACCAAAGTAGAATATTAGTGGTTCCTTTTAGATACCTGAAAATTCATCAATCAGGTCTACTAGCAGTAAGGTATAGAGAGAATCATTCCCCTGTACACATTTTGCTCAACATATGCACCTGTTTATCCATATCAAGCGTAGTAGTAGTAGCAATAGGAGTATCAATTTCCCCTTTTTCAATTCATGTAGAATATTTTGAGCAATTCCTCCACATACTTTTGTTGATGAATCAAGGTACATGTGGTTGTTCGCTTGATTTGTAATCCAAGAAAGAAATTAAGTTCACCCATCATGCTCATTACAAACTCTCCACTCATAAGTTTAACAAACTTTGAGGCATCATACTATTTGTAGATCAAAAGATTATGTCATCATCATATGCCTGCACAATCAACAAGTCTTTTCCCTTTGTTTTTTTTAGAAAAAGAGTTTTCTCGATTTACCTCATACATGACCATGGTCTAGTAGAAGCTTGGAAAAACTTTCATACCATGCTCTTGGAGCTTGCTTTAAACCGTACAAAGTTTTGTCTAATTTATACTCATGATCAGGGAACTCAGGATTTTGAAAACCAGGTGGCTGTTTTACACATTCTTCTTCTCTCAAATATTCGTTCAAAAATGAACTCTTCACATCCATTTGATAGAGAGTGAACTCTTTAAAATCAGAAAATGCAATGAGTAATCGAATAACTTCAAGTCTTTCTACAGGAGAAAAAGTCTCATCATAGTCGATTCCCTCGTCCTGATTGTACATAATGTGAGGCCAAAATATACATTTTTATCATTATTTACCTCACATTTATTATTTATATTTGTCCGTTTTGAGCATAAATTTTATGTATTGTGCTAAATTTCGTATTTCATTTGTAGAATTAATTTGGTGGAAAAATTAAGAAGTTTGGAGGTAAAACAAATTAAAGATGAAAGGTTAAAGAAGGAAATCAAGGAGACAACTTAATGGATTAAAGTGAATAAAATATTATATTTATATATAGGACGCATATTTCTGCAATTGTGAATTGCAAAAGTAAAGATACCACGTGGCTTTCTCTCAATGCACTGGCCAATCCGTTCACGCGGCACTACTTTTCACGCGAAAAAAAAGGAAAAAATGCACTCCAATTCTTTTTTGTTTTGGATTCCTAATTTGTTTGGACTCAATTATTTTATTTAGTTTTTTCTACATCTATAAATAGTGCATGAAAAATTATTATTTAGTGGAGGCCAAGAAACAAGATACAAGGCATAATAGAAATTTTCTTCTAGTTTTGGAGCTTTGTAAGAGCCGTCGTGGAGGTCGGAAAATTGTGGTTTATTCTTTCTTCTTCTTTATTATTTATTTGTATCCGTGATTAATAAAAAGATAGTTTAGTTATTTTTCTTAACTTTTTATGATTAACACAAACATATTTATTTTAATAAATTTTTATTGTGTTTTGAGATAATGAGTATCTAAGCTCCACCACTAGGTTTGTGGGAACCATGAGCGATTCACAAAGTATGAATAGTAATTAAGCAATTCTCAAGTAGGTTATTGCATGCATTAATAATTCTTTCGCTTAGAAGTCTTTTTAACGAGTGAACACGTTATAACTCGCCTTGTTGCTGCTTGCCGGACCATGGAGGTAGTTAATAAGAAAAAAATTATCAACATAGATTTAGTGGGATACTATCTAATAGGCTAGTCTCGATTGGTGCAAAGTAATAACTAAGACATACATCAAATATGATGCTTAATATGAAGTAAAGGTAAGGTTTAGTAGCTCATACACACGTAGCCGGACCAAGGTGCAGGGTGAAATTCTCTAAATGTTGTACCAAGGATTTAGAGATATCTAACTTATCACTTTGCATGCAAAACACTAGGGAATAATTGTTATAGCTAAGAATACGACGTTATGAACCTATGGGAACACTTACACCCTTGTTTCTCTAACAACTTGATAAAAACCAAAGGTTTACTCCTATTACTTGTTTTACTTAGAGATATTAAAAGACTTTTGTTTCACAACCCCCCCCCCTTTACTTACCTATTTTCTGAAAAAACTTGACTAAATAGAAGTAATTGTACATTGAAGTTAAGTGTAAATCATTTTCCTCGTGCGATCAACCCCAACCTAATAGTTTGGTTCTTTACTTGATACGACCCCCTACACTTTTTTAGGGAGGTGTAATTTGAGCGTATCAAATTTTGGCGCCATTGCCGCGGAATATGGCTTACAAATTGTCTTTAGTATTTATTTTAAATTGTAGTTATTTTTTCTTTATTAGGATTAGTTTTAATTTTTTTAATTATGATTATCATCGAGTCATCTGAGCCTATAGAAGAGTGTATGGAGTAGGAAAATTTTGTCTATAATCTTGAATTTATTGTTCCAACATCGGAAAATTACATTCCTCACTTGGGATCCAAGAAGTGAATAATCCGATATATGTTGTTTGGGACCTTTCTTTTTGTACCACCATCCCTTGAGCATAATAGAAAAATTGATTCAAAATTGGGGATGCAATTCATATCTTCAAAGTGGAAGGAAATATAGTAAAATTGATAGTGTCCTGCCGCGACGTTAAATTAAGCGCTTATTGTTAGGCAACCCAATTAGTAGTGTAACGTTTTTTTTTATTATTATTATTTTATTTTATTTTATTATTTTTATCTTGTTTTTGCAGATTAGGGGAAGACTGAGTACCCAACCAAAAAAAATGGAAAGGAGCATATTTGAGCTTAAGTGTGGGGTGACGACCTGATATAAATTTAGAGAACGTGCTACTAGCTAGGCCTAAAGGCCTCAAGGAGTTCACCTAACCCTTGTTTTATATTTTATTTAATGCTTTGGGGACACTATCATCTTCTTAAGTGTGGGGTGGAGGAATGAATTCCTAGTTTTTACTATTTTATTGAGTCTATTTTTTAGGATGGGTTCCTTGGATTTTGTTTTCTGTTCTGTTCCTGAGGATGGTCCCTTTGAACCGAGTGTCTTTTATTTATTTATTTTAGGATTTTTTTTAATTATTATTTTGGAGAGAAAAGAAAAGAACCTTTTGAGTTGTGTGATACTTACTATTTGGGCCTAATTTTAAGTAGTACTTTCTTGTGAATGCTTGATTACTAGTGAAATTTTAAACCTTTTGACATCTAGGTTCATGGTTGTGACTTTGTATATAGCTTATTTTATTTTATAGTTTGTTAGGATCTTGTCTCTCTTAGAAGTGGAATCGATCCATCTTGATTGATATTTGTGCCGTGTGTGGTGAGATTTTGTTTATTCCATGTTTTACATCTTCGTCTAGAACTCGCCCTACATGTTATTGAAGCGAAATGAAAAAGTGGTGCCTTGATTAGGAGACGATAATAGGCTTTCTTTGATTTATCTTATATATTTTAGCCTTTTCAGATATTTTATCACTAGTTAGCCCTTTTGAGCTTGTAGCCTTTTTTTGGTAGCCATATTTTGCCATTGACTATTTTGTTGAATCCCTAGATTTTGCAACTTGCTTCCTTGAGCATCATAGCATAGACTTATTTTAAATATCAATTCTGAGAAAAAAGAATGGATGAGTGAAAAGGTAATCAATGATAGCTAAAAAGTGCTAAAAACCCTCTTTGAAAGAATGTGACATAAAAAAATTGGAATGTGACGTAAAAAAAAAAGATTTTACCTTGATGATGGCCCTGGTCCTTCCAAGGACATCGTGCACCTTAACTCATGTAAAATACGCAAGTTGAGTGTGGCTATTATGAAGGAAAAAAAAAAGAATAATGACAAACATTCTTGTGATGATGAAAATTACTTGTGAAATAATTGTTGAAGAGAGGGCTGAAAATAAAGAGAAGAAAATATGAGTGATGAAATCTAAAAATTGCAAAGTGCTCAAGGAAGTGGAAGTCACTATTATATAGTTTTCCTACCCATCCCCTAGCCTACTTAACAACCCGTTAAAGTCTTATTTGATTCTATTCAAGCATGCTTAATTAGTTGAGATGTACATAATGCGCAAGCATATGGTTCTTTGTGCATACATGTCAATTTTATTTGTGAGTGTGAGAGTTATTCTTGATATGAAGTCCTTCATTTATATTCAATCTTTTGAATTGAGTGTGTGGACTATTTCTTTTTGTGAGGGCACTTGTTTCATGATAGATAGGTGATTTTATTAACTTTCTTTGATGAGAGTAGGTGAGCAAGCTTAAATTTGATGAGTTCAAAATCCTTCGTTGGAGTTAGGAGGTTAGAGGTTTATTATTTATTTGAATGTCTTGCATAATGATTGAGTAGTCTACCTGATATATTGAAGTTGTTATATGGCCTAGTTGTTTGTAGTAACCAAAGCGATGACATTGCTAGCATGATTAGTTTTAGATGAACTTTAATGGTTGTTCGAGGACGAGCAAAATTTTAAGTGTGGGGTGTTGATGTGAGGCCAAAATACACATTTTTATCATTATTTAACTCACATTTATTATTTATAATTGTCCGTTTTGATCATAAATTTTATGGATTTTGCTAAATTGCGTATTTTATTTGTAGGTTTAATTTGGTGGAAAAATAAAGAAGTTTGGAGCTAAAACAAATTAAAGATGAACGGTTAAAAAAGGAAATCAAGCAGGCAACTTAATGGATTAAAGTGAATAAAATAATATATTTATATATAAGATGCATATTTCTGCAATTGTGAATTGCAAAAGTAAAGTTGCAAAGTGGCATTCTCTCAATGCACTGGCCAATCTGTTCACGCGACACTACTGTTCACGCGAACAAAAAGGAAAAAATGCACTCCAATTCTTTTTGGTTTTGGATTCCTAATTTGTTTGGACTCAATTATTTTATTTACTGTTTTCTTCATCTATAAATAGGGCATGGAAAATTATTATTTAGTGGAGGCGAAGAAACAAGATACAAGACATGATATAAATTTTCTTCTAGCTTTGGAGCTTTGTAAGAGCCGTCGTGGAGGCCGGAGAATTGTGTTTTATTCTTTGTTCTCCTTTATTATTTATTTGTATTCGTGATTAATAAAAAGATAGTTTAACTATTGTTCTTAACCTTTTATGATTAACACAAACATATTTATTTTAATAAATTTTCATTGTGTTTTTGAGATAATGAGTAGCTAAGCTCCACAACTAGGTTTGTGGAAACCATGAGAGATTAACAAAGTATCACACGTAGCCAGACCAAGGTGCGGGGTGAAATTCTCTAAATGTCGGACCAAGGATTTAGAGATACCTAACTTATCATTTTGCATGCAAAACACTAGGGAAGAATTGTTATACCTAGGAATACGGCGTTATGAACCTATGGGGAACATTTACACCCTAGTTTCTCTCACAACTTTATAAAAACCAAAGTTTTACTTCTATTACTCGTTTTACTTAGAGATATTAAAAGACTTTTGTTTCACAACCCCCCCCCCCCTTTAATTACCTGTTTTTGGAAAGAACATGACTAAATAGAAGTAATTGTACATTGAAGTTAAGTCTGAATCATTTTCCTTGTGGGATCGAGCCCAACCTAATAGTTGGGATCTTTACTTGATACGACTGCTTAAACTCTTCCGGGATGTGTAATTTTGAGCGTATCAGTACCCCTGAACCACCAACGTTGCCTTGTTTCTTATGACTGTTCCAATCTCATGTAGCTTGTTTCTATATACCAATTTAGTTCAAATCACTATTCTCCCTTCCGGTGGTAGAACAAGCATTACTGAATAACTGCCAAAAGAGACAGATAAAAGTGACGGATATGCGACACAATTTCGTTCGTCGCTTTTTGGCATGACATTTTTCCAAAAGCGACGGACGACGTCACAAACTGATTTTTTTTTTTTTATTTATTTTTACAAAAGTGACAGACTCCGTCGATATGTTTTATTTTATTTTTTTTAATTTCCACAACGCTACGAAGTACGTCTCTTTTGTGAAAAATTATTTTTTGAAAATCCCAGAAAAAGCGACGGACAAAAGGACACTGTCCATCGCTTTCAACCCACCTGCAATGCAAATACAATTCAACCCAACAAACACATAATTATATAAACCCAACAAACACATTTACACGAACATTATACAAAACATTATACATCGATTTTGTTATATCTCTGGTATCCTTTATGTCTTGCTTTGAATTATCGCTAGCATTTCCTTTTAAATTTTTATTGTGAAACAATATTCCTCTAACCAGATTGATTGAGAGTGTGAGGGAGAGAAAATTGACATAGCTCTACTATAGAATGTGCTAGATATATTTGCTGAAACTTGAATAGGGTCAATGAATTATTATGAGAACGATTTTAAAGTTGCAATGCTCGAGACATTGCAGCTTATTATTCTTGCAAAGATTGTAACTGCACATGAATCTTCAAGGATCCAATTAGAAGCTTTTCAAGAATAATAAGACGCAGTGTCCTCGAGCATTTTAACTTCAACATCGTTGTCATGATAATCCATTGACCCCACTCCAATTTCAACAATTATATATAGCACATTCTTCAATAGAGCTCTGTCAATTTTCTCTCCCTCACACTCTTGATCAATCTCGTTAGAGGATTATTGTTGCTCGATAGAAAGATAAAAAGAAATGGTAGTGACAAGTCAAACCAAGACAAAAGGGATACCAAAGATATAACATCTCTGGCTTTTCCATTCTGCTATTGGTAGATTTTAAATAGGAAACAGTTGCTAGTACGATATTACATGTGACCCACTTTATGTGATACTCTTTCCTTTTTAGTCATTCCCCGAAAACGGACATCTTTCAATATTTAGTAAAAATTTAACTTCAAATTTACTTTTTTGCCTTATATTCATAAAATGTCAATTGTTTAGTTTATACCACAAGTTTTAAAATTCTTTCTCTTTCAGTTTTAATCAAACTTTTTTTTCTATGGTCATCTATTAAAACATATCCACATTAGTTCAGCTCAGGGCTTCTATATTTATTTTTGTAACTATGCTTTCTTAGTTTTGCCTCTTCTAGAATTTGTTTTTCAGTTTGACACTATACCCAACTGCCGCCATATCTTACGAAAAATGATCTAAAAGCAGTTAAAATAAT
Organism: Solanum lycopersicoides; assembly: GCA_022817965.1. Taxonomy (NCBI): domain Eukaryota; kingdom Viridiplantae; phylum Streptophyta; class Magnoliopsida; order Solanales; family Solanaceae; genus Solanum; species Solanum lycopersicoides. The sequence continues at coordinate 72,147,112 of CM040618.1, read as the reverse complement.
CAAATATGAGCAAGTTATCACGGCGAAATTATGCCTAGCACATGATGAATAATTTAGAGGCTCGTCCGATGTAATCTGATAAAACAAATTATGTGAACGATTCTCACAATAAATATCAATGATACCGTTTCAAAGGTCAGAATATTTGAGTCAATGCATACGAAAACCCCAAGATTAGCATAACCAAGGGACCGAGTAGTAGAACTGAGGTATTTATAGTCAAGGTTAATAGGGATAGAACAATAACTTTTGAAATAAAAGTGAAAATTTTTACATACCTCCTAGAGGAAAGATATGTAACTCAGAATAGTGGTGAATGAAACTTGAGAATGCTTTACAGAAATAAGAGAGGACATATGCAAAAGTTTGCACCATGTCAAAGATAATCAGCCCCCATACTGCCTCTATCCAAAAACATGAAATGCAAATGAGAGACATCACAAGAGAGAACCCCCCCCCCCTCACAGGGCAACTTTTAATGTAATTCAAAATGCTTACAATTTGATTGACATGTAGTTGATTACAAATAAAATTTGTTTTATCCTCCTACTATGAAATTTATTGGAGAAAATTACACATCAAAAGAAAGAGTTTGTTGTGCATATATGGAAAAATAAGTGAATGAATCTCTAGTTTATTATGTTGTAGTTTGAAAGTGTAAGAATGTATACAACTTTAATTAGAATAGGAATATTCCTTGGACATAAATCAAGTCATTAAGTTCATGTCATATACATAAATTTGATTTAGAAAATTTTAAAAAATTGGTAATACAAACATGTATTAAAATAGTAATTTTCTTATTGGAAGGAGGTTGACAGCTTCTAGTTTCACAAATACAGATCCTCAATTAAAAATAAATTAGACTTAAATCAAGTTGAAAAATAAATATCCTTCAAATAAAAAGAAACTAGACTCAAATAAAGATGAAACACACAAATCCACTAATTAAAAACAAAATAGTCTCAAATAAAGTTTAAAAAAAACACAGATTGATCAATTTAAAAGTAACTAGACTCAAATCAAGTTCAAAAATAGAGATCAAATAATTAAAAAAAAACTAGACTCAAATTAAATTGAAAAATATAGATCCATGAATTAAAAGAATCTAGAATCAAATCAAGCTGAAAATATAGATACGTCTATTAAAAAGAAACTAGACTCAAATTAGGTTGAAAAATATAGATCCAGCAATTAAAAAGAAACTATTCTAAAATTAAGTTTAAAAGATACATATCCAACAATTAAAAAGAAAGTAGATTCATATGAAACTGAAAAATACAATTCCATCGATTAAAAAAGTAGACTCAAATCAAGTTGAAAAACATAGATCCATCAATTAAAAAGAAACTTGACTCAAATCGAGACCCAAATCAAGCCGAGAAACACATATTCATTACTTAATAAGAAACTACACTCAAATCAAGCAGAGAAAAAAATATGAATCCATCATAAAAAAGAAACTAGACTCAAATCAAGCTAAAACAAAACTCAGATCAATCAATCAAAAAGAAATCAGACTCATATCAAATGGAATAACATAAGACCATCAATAAAAGAGAAACTACACTTAAAGTAGGCTGAAAAAATACAGATCCATCAATTAAAATCAAAAATAGACTAGAATCCTGTTGAAAAACATAGATCCATCAATTAAAAATAAACTAGACTCATATTAAAAAACTGAATGAAGAGAAACATTAACATAGAGCTAATCCATAGGCACCCAACATGACAATCCTCGGTTCACTCATAGAGATCCACAACAATCTGACCCAACGAACTAATCATCTCGATAGGAAATAGGAATGAACAGATGCACCTTTTAATACAAGGTTACAAATACAAAAATAGTTAAGAAGAGAAGGACACAAAGCTTACTTCTACAAGCTGAGAAACAACGACGTACACCAAATAGGGCCATGAGAGTTGATCATCCAAATAATAATATGAACCAGACTGATATTGTTGAATCGCATCACCGTCGACTTATTTAGTAGAGAGAGGAAGTTGTTAAATGAAATGATGAACCCTCTATTGGATACCCTATTAATATACTAGTTGATTTAGCAAAAGGCCTCTATTTTGGATTGGGCCATTTTATCTTGGCCATTTTCCATTCATTATGTTTCTGCCTTTTGGGCTTGATAGAGACAGAACAAATATTTTTATGCTGATTTTTAGTGCAAGCCCCTTGTGCAACTCTATTGAAAAACATATTGTGGAATCAATAGGTATTCCTAATTAGCCTTAAAGATAGAAAAGTAACATAGTAAATATAAATCTTTAAATGTTGTTCTAGACTAGATCATACTTTTTCAATAATATAGTTAGTCTACATGTTAACTTTCTTTATTAACAAACCTTTTTTATAACAAAATTTGTAGACGTAAAATTTGGCAACAACGCCAAACTATAACAATATATTTATTACCTAAGATACTAATAAATTTTTTCAATTCACATATTAAATTTAATGTGTTACACTATTTTATCAAAGTTAAAATAAGTTATTATCACAATTTTTTATTATGATCACCAAGCACGACGAAGTGTAGATAATTCGAATTTAAAGTTCAATTAAAAGCTTGTTGGAATTGATCTATTAGAAGTGAACAACATTTAAGCATAAGTGGAAGTTAATTTTATAAATAAAATTTACAAGTTTGAATAGATCTGATTAAGCTGGTAATAAGCAGTTGACCTATTTGATAAAAAACATAGAGAAGTTGGAGTAATGCTAAATGAATAAATTACCTTATATATTTTTTTATAAATTATTAAAAAAAAAAAGGGAACGACCAATACAAATTAGAAAAAGTTGGTGTTTTATTTTGAAAAGATATTTTAGAGTTAAAAAAATAGTGTGTGTATATATATATATATATATATATATACATATATAATCAAAATTTGAATACAATTTTTTTCCTACAATAAATAAATTTATGATAAAATATATAATGGGACATTAAATAATATTTTTTTAATCATCCTTAGAATACAAACGTCACAAATTAAATGTTACCAACCTCTTTGTTTTCCTTCATTTATCAACAACTTATGGCCTTGTCAACATTGTCAAACTCTTTGTTTTCCTTCATTTTAGATTAAATTTGATAATCAATTTATATAAAGTTCTACTCTTTAAGTAATCTTTTATAAAGACATCAAGAATATGTCAAACCCTAACTATTGCATAGAAAATAAACTCACGGGGTATACATTGAATCTCTTACTAATTCAATGTAAATATTATGCAATCATATTTTTATGTCCTCTCAAGTTTATGTTGAATAATCTTTTACTCCTATATATAAAATTATGTGATCATATATAGTAGAATTATACAATTTCCCAAAGAACCTCAAATTGTAGAATTTTCTGTTATGTAAAAAAATCTCAGAATGCAAAAAAATCTATTCATCACTGAAGAAAATACATTTGCAAGATAACTAAAATAATTTGAATAATTTTTTTAACTTTTTTTTTTGATAAGGCACAAGTACCCCTTAGACTATAACTAATATTTCATAGTCACATCTTAACTACATTGAGGTCCTATTACACCACGAACCTATTTTTGTAATTTTGAACATATTTTTTTGCCAACGTGCCATGCAAACATCTTCCACGCGCTTCAAATCCATGGAGTCACACATTGTTTACGTAAGCCAAAAGGTGTTTAAATTATAAAGTAAATTAGTTTGAAGGTATAAAGAACCTTAGTTTAGTTAAGGTATGTATGAAATTTTGGTCATAGTCTAGGGGATACTTGCCTAATCCCATTTATTTGTTATAAATAGGAAGTCATATATGTCAATACTTTGTAATAACATTTTACAACACCTTCTTAGTGTAGTACTAATAGTTTCTTATACACTTCATTTCCGAATATTGAGAGGATTGTTAAAATGTTATATTCGTATTTGTAAAAGTTAAAAAAGTCCATTACTTCAATAAAATAAATAAATTAAAATGTAGATTATATAGAAATAGTTGTATAGTCAATACTATTCCATTTTTAATTTGCTATGAATATAATTTTTTGTCTTATAGTTGTTTAATAGTCTACTTGATTTAAGGCATTGCAAATTTGGTAACAATTTTAACTTTTGTAGTTACTTATTTTAAACTATTATATATATATACACACGCTATCCACACCTCCCTTTATTTTATTACTTGTTGTGTTTTTAGTATTCAAACAAGATATTTTTTACGTCTACACATGTTGTAACAATCCTCTTAGTCGTTTTATGAATTTTAACAATTAATTTATATTAATGTTTTCATAGTTCTTAGAAATAATTTATGGCTTAAAAAATGAGTGACATGATTTTGAGATATAATGAAGGATTATTTGTTGCTAATGATAATAGAAAAGGATAATAAATAAATAAATGAATAAATAGTAAAATGATAAAAGAAATAAGGGGAAAACCCTATATTGTTCAATGTTGTCACGCCCCAAACTAGAGGATGCGTGACTGACACTCAACACCGTATGCAATCGAGTTAGCCACTGAAACATAACAATTGCCTCTACTGAGGGCCTAGAAAGTCGGGCAACATAACATCTAAAAAATAAATCTTGGAGAATTATGGTCATAACCTAAGTAACAACTCATATAAACAAAGGTTGACAAGACATAAATAATAAACTAGTAGCTAGCCAACGAGGCCACAATTGAGGACACACACGTACAAACATATCTATTCATGCAAAGCCTATGTGGCTAGAAACTGGAATGCAGAAAGAACCCAGAATACTATGTCCACAATAGCCTGTATGAGTGACATAAGCATTGTCGAGATAAGGCCCCGACTATACCCAAACTGTACAACAAAAGTAAACACCTTCTTATAGCCCCAGGATAAGGTGGAGCTTATCAACTCAAGCTGAACTTGAATCCTAACAAGTGGGTCGATTAGAGTCCATGCATGTACCTTCTCCAACAAAACAAAATGCAGTGTCCCCGGGCAAAGGGACGTCACTACGAATAAAAATATACTGGTATGTAAAGCAGAAAGTAGAGTTACAAATATTCATAGTAAAAAGCTAATAGAGATACCACCTGAAACTAAAACCATAGTAGCCTCCTTAGCTGACATTTGCCCCTACTATTCATCTGACCTCTTACTAATTAAATATGCATGATATGCTCGTTTAATCGTATGTCGTGAATATATATATAAATTGATGCAAATGCATGACAGACCCTACCAAATGCTAGCAATGGTGGTAACTTATGGTAGAAGCGTATCATATTTGCCAACTTGTGGCCTCTGTGTCTCATACGTATAAATATAGGCAATAGGCCCCATACCTCTCGATTATAGCTCCGAAGTAGAATGCATAACATTTAATGTCATGGATTTGTAATGCACTTGTGTTACCTAAATCATGTTGCCAATCTTGGCTCGTTGGTACTCTTGTCTCATAATCTCGTAATCACTTTCGTATTCACATGTAAATATCTCGTATAACCATACAATTGTAGATTAAACTAGAAAGCTAAATCAAATTAAGAAAGATAATTTAAAACCAGGATGTTCATAAAGAGCTTAAGTTTTTCACTTAGTATCTATATAGGTCCCTTAAAGGTAAAAAGTATTTAAAAAATCCGTACTTTAGTAGTTTCAACATACAATTTGCATTTAAGAGTTCTGGAGATCAAAATAATCTTTTAAATTTTTTCAAAAATATAAATTAGCGAGGAAGGAAGACTGATTTCAAAATCATATTGTTCATCCCTATATTTTTAAATTACTACACCTAAAGAAGAATAAGAACTTGAATACATGGACCTATAGTCAAGAATCAAAAAAATGACATAAAGACGCTAAATGCCCTATCGAACCAAACGAGTGGAATAGAAACATAGTGGGGTAGAAAAATACTCCAGCTGCAATATCAATTCCTTTCAAAAGGACTTTCTATAATAGAGTAGTAAAACAATATTTGACGATTTAGGATACAAAAATTTGTGCTCAAAGGAAGTACAGTACTTTGCCTTAACATACCTCAATTCTTGTTCTTGTTGTATCAATAGGATTGTAGACCTTCCTTACAGTATGTAGTCTACATTAAATCATATAACACAACCATTACAGGCAAAATATTAACATTAAGGGTCAAAGTACAAATTTATAGCTCACTAGTAGAGTGATTATCTCGCCAAACAATTTTAATATATGCTTCATTACTTCTATTCAAAAAATAACAATCCCAAATTAATGACATAACATACATTTTGCAGAATCCATTAACAAGTGGAGTCCTACAATAGGCAACAACAACCCAATAGAGTATGCCTTCACAACAATAAAAACTCGGCGTATCGCCACACCTCTTTTCAAACCCCAAAATAACCTCAACCAAATCCTAACCATGTGTCTTCAAACCATTTTATCCATAAAAAATATATATGTAATGTGGTCCTATAATTGTTCAATGTAACCATAATAACTTTAACTCACCGCTTCCAATCTTCATCCTATTCGTTTGTCCAATAATTACATTTGAAGTCGTGTCATTCTCTTCATGACCAACGGGAGGTTAAAAGGTCAAAACCTTAAATTAAACTGATGGATCTTACATTAATAACATGTATTTTCAATAACAAACAGTCTCCCTAAACAAGATGTTGAAGAAGAAGAAACAATTTGAAATTGCAATGCAATACTAGAAAAACTTACACTTGTTTATCTTACAATTAGTTACCCATCTATACTTCTTCTTCTCTTCAGACTCATCACAACAAGAACAACACACATACAAAGCATTTCCAAAAATTCAGCAACAACAATACAGAAAATACTTCAAAACAGCCCAAGATCACGTAACTATCCAAATAAATATTCCAGACATTTATTCGTGTTCTTGCTTATATAGCATAGCTATAACTTGAATCACTAGTAAAATGAAGGGTGAGAATTGTTACCGCCAACCAGAAGCAACACCACACAAAAACGAGTATCCTTCACATGAAGAATCTTCAAATCACAACCAACAGGAGGAAAGAAGTAACACAATCTCTATGAACGTTCCGGTGTGAAACCATGTTGAAATCTTGTTGATTTTTGCTTGGATTATAGGAACTTTAAGAGAATATTTAGGACTGTTTTCTTCTTATTTTGGCAGAAAAAAAAATGAGATAAAACAAAGAGAGATCTGATCTAATAAAGCTAAACCAACTTAGGGGCGAGGGACCCACCTTCACGTGCCTGCTTGCGCAGTCTCACTAAAGTCTGAATATCTCTCAATTCCGAAGTTGTATGGAAAATGGTTAGTGATTTGGAAATTAGACTCGTAGACCTTCGATACCATATATTGGGGTACTTTTAAAGCTTTATATACTGGGAGAAAAGATCAGAGATATTTAATCCAAATTTCAGAAGGTTTATCAAAGAAAATTAATCTTACCTTTGTCAACTTTTATTTCCCAACTTGCTTGAATTCAAAACTTAACTTACGATCATTGGGAGACTAAATCACCTTATAAAACATCCTTATTATCATATTAAAAAAACTCTTTATCTTATCCTCAAAGGCATCGGTTAACTTAAATGTTCCGAACGAACGGGGTGTTAGAATAGACATTTTTTAAGTCAAACTTGTTTAAGAACATCCTTGAACCATAATGTTAGTCTAATTCTTTCATTTGATCACTCCTTTGTAAAATAATTCTCTTTACGTGATACACCAAGTTTTATAAACCTCATACGCTCATGCAATACTATGCCTATTATGTGAATGAACCATGGGGTCTCACAAATGTCACGAAATAGAGAAAGAAAAATAATGTTATGCGGCATTGAATGGCATGAGTGACAATGGAGGTACGATAATTGATTTGTTTAGATTAAAACTCTCTGCCATAATTGTTATTATTATTTCAATAGTTAGCAGTGTGCACTAATGAGTACTCATATTACTTGTGTAAAAAAAGAGAGAAAATAATGAAAAATCACTTAGGAATTTGTTGTAATTTTCCGTAAGTCATAAAGACAAACTTTGAAAATTAATCATAGCATATGAATGACCAATGATTGGAACATGAGGGATGGTAGGGATAATCGGCGATATGTAAATTGTTGCTTATTCCTTTGGGGTTAAACTACTGATATTTGTGATTAACTTGAATTACATTTTATAGTCTAAGTTTTTCTATATTGCGATAGGTAATTAATTATTTGTGTATTCTATTGTATGTAAACTATTGGAATTGTATTTTTTTGAAAAATTATGAATTAACCCTAATCTTGAAACTTAGGATCTTGATCATAAATTCGGGGTGAGTTATTTGGTGTAAGCTAGACCTATAGTAGTATCGGTTTTGTTAATTTCGTAAAATTATTGTGATTAATTATTTGAATAGATTGCATTGATTTGGAAGCGTAATGAAACCGGAAGACTCAAGTTCCAGAGTGATTGTTCGATGATTTGAGGCAAGTGGATTTCTAAAATCTTGTTAAGTGTACGGAATTTGTGTATTTCCTTTTAATATGTGTTTGGAAGTAATGTGAACTCGTGATGAGTTGACTTGTCCATGTTGAGTAATTCTATTGATGGAGAAAGGGCGATAAAAAGGTAATGTGATAAATTGTTGGTGTGTGATGTTTGAGAATGATTTGAAGTCTTACTGCTTATTTGTTGATGTTGTATTACGACTATATTGCAGTGTGTTGTGCCTTGTTATGAAAATGATCATATCCTCATTATTTGTGTGAACATATCATTTGCATTATTCTAAGACATGGTTGTGACAAGTATTTTATTCATTGACAAAGAATAAGAAATTAAAGAGGATGCACCCTTTTGAGTAACATATCGCTTGCCGTGATGGATACTATATTTTGAGGGATGTATCACATGCCGTGATGGATACTATAAATCGAGGGACGTATCACACGCCGTGATGGATACTATTATCAAGGGACGTGTCATGCGCTCGACGGATGCATGGACATATATGTCCTCCATGGGTCCCGGACTGATAGACAACGGGTGTGTATCATTAAGTCAAACATGCTTCACTATACTTGACATTGCATTTCATTGCATTGCACATCTTTATCATTGGTGACCTTGATCTTGTGTGTTGTGGATTTGTGAATGTTTTTTTGTGGAACTTATGATTGATGAATGTTGAGCCTGTTGTTGAGGATATGTAATTTTTTAAAGTGTTGTTGTTAAAGATATGTAATTTGTTATAGTGTTGTTGTTAAGGATATTTAATTTGTATAAGTGTTGTTGTTGAGATATCTGCTATGTAAACTCTAAGCTGTTGTGTTTGGTTGAGTTTGTTTTATGCAGGTTGTAGTCATGGAGGTCCGAATGAGTGTGAGGATTACCCGTATTCTATTCCCTTAGCTTTTTTTTAGAGGTTTGCTTGCTCAGTACCGTATGGTTTGGTACTCACCCCTTTATTCTAAAATTTTGTAGGTTACGAGCCTGGATTGTGTGGTACTTTCCATTCTCTTATTTTCTAAGGCTTTTTGGAGATTTGTAAGGTAGCTGCTTGTCATCTCAGCACACCTTCTTTCTCATTATTTATTATTTTGTTCTATTCTAGAATTAAGATCATTGGAGACTTGTATTTTTCATTCAATTTTGTTATAACACATTAGAGAATTGTACGCATGACAACCAGGTTTTGGCGTTTAATTAAGTTTACTTTATTTTCTTCATTTATCATATTGGTTGGGTTTACGCTGACTTGTCTTGGTGGGATAAGACGAGTGCCATGACAATAATTTTTGAGTCATGACAAGATGGTATTAGAGCCCCATATACATAAGTCTCACGTTTCTACAATCCGAGTCTAAGTAGAGTCTTGAGTATCGGTATGGAGACGTCTGTACTTATCTTCGAGAGGCTATAGTGACTTTTAGAAAAAATCTTCACTTCTTTGATCTATATCGTGCGTACTTGGTCCCGTTTTCATTCTTATCGCTTCACACCATTCACTCTCACTTATATTGATGGCTCGTGTTTGGTTGCTCATGCGAGTAGTTGATGTCGTGTATGGTTTAAATGTTAGCTATTATATTGAGGTAGAGTAATATACTTATGGAAAGAATGTGAGATGAGATTTAGAATGTTGAACAATTTGAAGAGGTTGTGTAAGATTAGTTACCTTAGTAAAGTGAATAATACTTGTGTGGTATATAGGATATTTTGAGTTGTCTAACAATTGGAAGTTGAATGATTGAACGGATGAATAGATAATGGACATGTAACTTTGGAAACTACAACTAGTAAAGTTATCATAATATGAACGGGTTGTTTAGAAAATGATAAGAATAATGATGCACCAATTGAGGTTAGAATTTCTACTATGATTGTATATATTATTTGTATATATCAAAGAAGGTTATTCTTAAAATACCACAACAGTATCGATGTTTACTTGGTTAGAGTTATGGTCTGTTACTTTTGATATTGTCCTGATCTACGAAAGAATACATTGCGCTTAGGCTAGATACGAACCGATTTCGTGATACTTTACATCTATTCGATGGGTTGAATTGTGTGACCTATTTTGATATAATCTTCTTGGTGGGTATGATATGTTCTAGTAGTGATCTAATAATTTTTTTTGGTGTGATACTAGTGGTATATATGAAAATGGATAGGTTGGTGTCAAGTGTGATTACTAACTACTCAATGAGTTATCAATTGTATCACATGCTCATTTAATAAGATTTGATGTTGAATTCATATTTGAGAAACTCTACTGATGCTTGAGTTAAGCATTATTTATAAACAAGCTTTTGGTGGTCGATCTTTAGTACCGTATTACTGTGTTTTGGTTGTTTAGGGTATCCTGAGGATTTTAAATTAGTGATGATTTCATTTTAAGCTCCATAGACGTGGATTGATATCGGAATAAAAAGTTAATGGGTAAAGAAAATTTCCAATGAATATTCTTGTGTAAAGATAATTGAGAATTTTAGTAAAAAAGTGCGTATAAATTGATAAAGTCCCTGGGATGGTTGTGGTAGCTGGGTTTCGGATATTATATTGATGGTGAGGTTCAATTCGTTGTGATGGTAGGCCCACTAAGCATGTCTGTAGTAAGGTTTTAGAATGAATTGTGATTGAGATGCAACTATTTGATAAGAATTGTTAGTTAAATTTTTTGTTATGGTAATAAGGACTTGCGAGTATGTAAGATTGTGGTTTTCTACTATTTTGTGAGTAACATTGTTGCATAAAAAGTTATAGGGGTGCTGATACAACACCCGAATAGATCTGTAATGAATTAGAGTATTAAATGGAAAGAATTAATAGAATGTTGTTTAACTTTCAGAAGGAGGAGAAACAATGATATTTACTTTGATTGCAAAGGACAAACATGTATCTTCAGAGGGGTTGAGAATTAGGTTCCAAGACACGTGGTTTTATCTATTTTTCTCTATTTGGATAACAGTGTCATAGGTTCATTATATTGGTTAAAAACTATTGCATAAAAATTGAGATATAGTGTACATACGTTAAGCTCGAGTGTCTGTCAAAAAATAAGATTGGTAAGCCAGTCAGCAAAGGGAACAAAAGTTTGGTGTATTGAAGAGTTTAAGATATTTAGAATTTTATGCCATGGGAAGAATTTAAGAAAAATGATCGAATAAGACCTCTCGTATAAGCATGTGATATGTAGTTGAAGAATTTATTGACTTTGGCTTATGAGTTTAGATATGACTGTGAGATGTAAACTAGTTTGATACAAACTTACAAGGAATTAATCATCAGTTTTTTTAAAAGATTGAGTTTTTGTTTGGGATACAAGCAATAGTGAGTAGAAGATTCTATGTGGTTATGTCAATCTAGATTGTTCAAATTATGATAGGAAGATTATTGATGATCAACAATGTGGATCTACAGTTTTACATGAATAATGAGGATTTTGATAGGATTGAAAGTACCTTGTTCATGGGACGATATAGATTGTTATGATGTGTTACATAGGAATTTTATAGTGCATAGAGGTTATGAGCATATAGTATACAAATTTATTGGAGTGACTAAGGATTTCACTAAGTTTGGGCATGAGGTATGTGATGGTTTGAAATGGTAGTTTAAATATGGTATGTGGAAGATTGCATACTGTGATGTTGGATGTAATTCAATTGTTTTACCTTGATGAGAAAGTAATATTAGATAAGAGTTAGGTGTATTGGTCTTAGGTGTGACTCGTATCTGTCATGAAATTCTTAAATAGAAAGAGAGAGGGAGAGCCATATTTTATAATTTTTATAGGCTCCAATGTGTTTGTAAAGAAGACTTTGATTCTAGTGACAGTTTGAGAGTAAGGAAAATGGCCTGAGGGGTTATGATGTATCTGTTTGTATTATAATGTATTTATTAGTGGAGTATTGTGAGAAGTATGTGGAGTTTGATTAATTGAGTATGTGTACGATTGTTATGGGGACCAGATTGGTGATTGTGGGTAGCTAGAAAATTAAAGAGATAGAGTCATCTGAATAAAAATGTTTGATATGAGAATTATGGAAGAAGTGTCTAGTGTTATTCTACTTTGGTTATGTATATTCTTACGTGGTCATGTACTTCATTTTGGATATGGTTTGGAGTGAGATTAACTACCTTTTACACACGTGTTTTCATATCTATGGATGAATCCCTAGTGGAGGATCGGGTGTACCAATCCTGTGATTTTCATCTCGGTAGGGTGAAATTCTTAGGTAGATTTGTTCATTTCAGTAATCAATTTTTTTTGTTATTTGAGATAGTTGAAGTATACCAATAGGTCTACACGCATAACATTGCTTATGAGAACTTATATAAGAGCTATGAGAGTGTTGCTAAGAGCTATGAGAGTGTTGCTAGAGGTTCTGCATTTTAAACTGTATCACTTTTTAAGTGTTTTAATTAATAGTTTTCTTCTTTGGGTTATATAAGTTTATTCATCTTTTTATTTGTACCTGATGTCTAAAGAATAGATTTTTATAACTTAAATTCGTGGAAAGATTGTGTTATGAGAAAGGAAAATCTTGGTAAGATTTGAGATGGTTTGTGCATTATGCGTGTGTGGTGGTTGTTTAAAGTTCATTTCTGGTTGTAGCCGGTATCAATTAAAAATATTATCTTGGTAATGTGAGAAAAGATTTGTCATGATGGTTGTGTAAATGTCCGGTAGTTTTCTATTCAGATTGAGTTCATAGGTTAGCATGTGACTTGATAATCACTCTCCATTCACAAACCTTCCAAAGTTTGATTTTGAAAAAATCAGCTATTAGTAGTTGACCTTGATGGAATTTTGTTAACGAGGATGTCACGCCCCGAGCTACCCCCAAGACGCGCATACGGGACCTAGAACCACAACTGATCCCAAGCTAACACTGCTGGCATGAAAATGTGCATACTAAAGAATATAAACTAATGCGTAAGCTAAATCGTAATTTAGAATGAATGGGGAATAACCATATAATAAAACTGAGATATATGAAAACTGATAAGTTTAATACAAAGAAGTTATTAACTCAACACTAAGTTGAAACTAACTATGTATGAGAATAGCCTCTAACTGACTAGAAATGCTGGGAAAGGCCCCAGCTAAGTTTAGCAAAACCTAAAACTAAAAGACTAAATACTGAAAAGGAACTAATGACTATTGTTCTCGGCGAATAAGGACTCACCAATGAATCTGCTGAACTGGAGATCGGAAATCGGTCTAAGCGCGATCTGGATGCCGAGAACCTGAACCTAAATAATGAGAAGATGTAGCGCACGTATGCGTCTGTACTTGAAAGGTATTTAGCATGTAGGATAGAGTAAAGCTTAAATACAACATAATTGAACAAGCACAAAAGCAAGTATAGAAATATGACCATGATATGGTGAATGCTGAGATAAATGAATGCAACAATCAATTTTATAACATGCTGAAACTGAATACTGGATATACTGATAAATGGTCAATGCAATGGAGTCTGACTGAACTGTGGGAGCTACTAATAACCGATAATAAAACCACATAAGATAAATCTGGAGTCCAATGTATACGCCCCATTGAGAGGACACAATATACTCTGTCAATGGTATAAAGGCATGTTGGCGTGATCACTAAACTGATGCCCACAGAGGGGACTTACAACCTACTTGGCTAGTAGTTCTCGGACTATTTGGGTGCGCTGAACCCTAGTCCTACTCGGTATTATGCTACTCCAATGAATTATGTCGTTAACTGATTATGACTGAGTTTATGTAAATACTATATAGCTCATAACTGAACATGCAGACTGGGAATACAACAATTAATCTGGTAATGATGCAATAGTAACTGAGCCATGTATATCTTAGTAATTGAAATATCTGACATAGAATATGTAATTCAAGGACTAAAGAAATACATAGCTAGGGTTCTAAATTTCATGCAATAATATGAGTAATAACATGGAAATATCTGATTTGGAACATATAACTAACTAATTCTTGATGATCTGCAGTAATTCTACAAACCCTAGGTCTATTCATGATAAGAGAATCAAAAACTGACTGAAAACTAGGGATCTAATGGGTGAAAGGAACCCGTTAGTGAAATCCCGCATACATGGTGATGAAATCCACATACAAATATTTAGATTTAAGGGCTAGAACTGCTGGAACTTTGTTGCGTTCTTGAACGAGGGTTTTTGACCTTTTTCTCCTTTCTTGCTCCTAATTTTCTAAGTTTTGATTTAATGATTTGACTTAGGTAAGTTGTAGTTATGTTTCTAGGCTTAAACAGACTAAAATATGATGATTTAGGGTCAAAACGACGTATCTTACGGTTTAAACGAAGTGGGAAAAGACCAAAAGACCCCTGAGTTAATTGTTGTCTGACCAAACAACAACCTGGACTGACGGGCCGTCGTTCAATCGATGGTACGTTGTTTGGGTCCGAAGGTTGGGTCTGTTCTACAGGCCTTTACTAAAACGGTCATAACGTTTTACTCAGAGGTCTGATTTTAGCAAGGTCGGTGGCTATGAAAAGGTAACTCAATTATCTATCTTTTGATAGGTTATGGGAAACCTAATACATTTTGTGCTAAGAGTTACGAAAATTTGAAGTTGACCCAACATCATTTCCCCCCTATCTAACTGCTAACTTCCACCTACGGTAAGACCTACGGACCGTAGATGGAACGACGGTCCTTGCTGGTCAATCGCGGTTCTTGTTAAAGGCTGGTCTAAATGGGGTATTGATCCAAGAACACTGACTACGGACCGTAGTCTGACTTACGAACTGTAGGTCTATCAGTGGATCGACACTTAGTAAATTTTTTCTGGGTTGCATCATGGGAGAGTTTCAGTCACGACCAACGGATGTGCAGTACAGGCCGTAGATCAGACTACGGTCCGTTGTTAGGGACCGTTGATTGCACCTGCAAATTTTTGAAAACTGAGTTTTGGTCTATTTTGGGTACGAGGTGTTACAGAGGAGCTCAGATAGAGAGATGAACACCAACTAGTATGTCATAACTTAGACTTTTGGTAACGCCGATTATTCTTCCTTCTAATTCCTTATATTTGTAACACTCCAAAAAATAAATCAAACTAAGACTTGAGACGTTAATCGTAGTGAGTGAGATTTCACCTAGGAATTAAAAGTTTCTTAAATATTAAGGTGAGTTCACTAGATTTAGCACCTTTAGTTCCAAAAAAAATTAAATTGGAGATAGCAAAATCTAAAATTTTGCAAGTTAAGCTAAGTATGAGTTTTGGGTCAATTTTAAACGACCCTAACTCCTAGTACAGGAAGAGTTAGGTGTTCCACAATTTATGATAGGACAGATCTTCGAATTATCTTTCCAACGATGCTGAGTTTGCTAAGTTTCGAGTTCAGATGAGTGAGATATGACCTTTTGAAGTTAGGTTGTCAAGTTAAGGAAAGTTAGCCGAAAATATTAAGTTTTTTTTTGTCTTTTCCTTACCCAATCAGATTCAATTCATTTTTAGTAAGGTTTTAAGGGTATAATCCTATTAGGTTCAGTTTTATAATCCTAATATACACCTAGGGGTTTAGTTGAGAGTAGAAGAAGGGACACGAAGAGAAAAGAAGAGAAAAGAGGAAAGGATGAAGGCGTTCGTTGACGTTGTTGAGTTTAGTTGCGGACTTCTGCCCTGGGTTTTATCCGTAAGAGGTATGTAAGCTTCAATAGTGTTCGGTTTGTTCACCCACAAGTCAAACATGTTATTTTCAGTGTAATTTCATGATAAAAAAGTTGATGGATTTAAGTTCTTGAAAGGTGTTCTTGAGGTTCACTCTGGATTTTGTCTTATTGGGGTTTTTGTGATTTCCTGTGATGAAATTGATTGTTTGGAGTGTTGTTTTAAGTGTATTAGTGTTTACTTAGATTGGTTAATTGAATCTAAGGAAAACTAGAGAAAATAAATCGATTATAAGCGATTTAGGGTCAGAAACGAGAGGCCAAATTCGCCGAAAGCACGCCTTTGGAGATGTTGGGGTACCGCGTCCAAATGCAACCTCTGATGTTAGGTGCTGGCGCACCATGCCCAGAACGCGCCAGGGTCTCCTTCCCCCACTCTTTTTCCGTCGGTTGTCCTGTTTGAGCTCATTTAAAGTGTATCTTCACCCCTTTTGATTCTAAACACTTTAAACTACTTATAAACACTTAGAAATCATTCATAAAATTTTTCTAACCTTGAATTAATAATTTAAATTCAAGGCAAGGTTAAGATTATGTTTTGAGAGTTCGTCCGAACCTTTTGTGACAGTCCTTTCGAGTCTTTTCAAGGAGTCTTCTACAACTTCTAGTGACTTGTTTCAAGACTCATATAAGTGAGCATGAGAGTGAGGATAATGTATTCCTTATTCTAAAATATCACCTATATCCTTCATATCATGTACCATAACTCTTGAATTCATAATTCACATTCAAGAGAGAGTTAAGAGTAGAGTTCAAGAAAGCCTTTAAGTTCAATTGTGAATTCTTTGAGATCCATCATTGATTTGAACTATGTTTTGAGGAAGTAAATAAGAAAATGGGAAGAGTCATATAAATGAGTTCCATCTAGTTACTTAGACCTTTGAGTAAAGTTGTTCATGCCCATAACTTCGGTATGAATTCCATAAATTGAGTATCATTGAGAGGAGTAGTATCTCTAAGTTCTATGTCTTGAGTATTGAGTTTTCCTTTGGAGATTATATTTCTAATGATGGGTTATAATAACCATGAAGTTCTTGTTGAATTGTTCATTCCCGGAATTCAACATGAACCTTTTTAGTCGAACAATCTTGAGATGAGAGGTAACTTTGAGTTTTCAAGTTGAGTAGTTCATGATCATAATTTCGCATGAACCCTCCAAGTTGAAAATTACGAAATCATCCCTAAACATGAGATCATGATCATTGAATCCATACTTCAATTCAAAGAAGTTAAGAGTTATGTTTTGAAGTTAAGAAGTAAGTCAAAACAAAGTTCTTAAAGTTTCTAGAGTCTTTATTAAACGTTTTTAATTCGTTTTAAGGCTCATGTTTCAAGTCAAGTAAAGAGTAAAGATTTGAAGATCTTCCTTCAAAGTAATATAAGGGAACTAAGTATTCCCTATGATTTGAGGTCATTTCTCAAAAGTTATAAGGGAAATAAGTATTCCCTAAGAGTTGAGTTCATTTCTCAAAAGTTATAAGAGAACTAATTATTCCCTAAATGTTTATAAATGTTTTTCACATTTAAGTTAAGAGGAAAGTAAGACTTCCCAAGAGAGTTTTGAACAAGAAAAGGGAACATTGATTCCAAGAGTGCTTTTTAAAGATAAAGTGTTGAGCAAATTATCTCAACCCAAAGAAAGGAAGTTATTTTAAAAGGATGAGGTAACGTATATTTTGGGAGTAGTATTGAACACCGATGTGGGGATGAGAGTTCATATTAACTAAATTATCCATGTAAATCATGTATCCATCATGGGTATTAATGGGTATTACTTTTTAGATGATCACCTAAGTTGAGCTAGTGCATCCACTAAGTTAAGGAGTTCTATGCGACGTCAAAGTATAGGAAAGTTCTCGCAGCGTGAGAAAGATGTTGTATCACCGCCTAGGCTCATAGTGGTTGTAATCGTTTAGATAATCTCCCACAAAAACTATATTACTTGCTTATATAAGTAAAGTTGAGTTTGTTATTGCATTTTCTGTAACCAACTAAGTTGCTTTTACTATTTTTTTAAAGTTTTTTTTTATATATAGCAGGTGTATTATTGCTTTATATTGACTTGAGTATCCATAGTTAGTATCATATATTTGAGTTCAGTATTTAACCTATGAGATAAGTCTCTTATCCTTAAGTATGCTGAGTTGAGTAAGTTGAGTAGTTTTAGTATTCTTGAGTATTCCTTGGGTTTCATTTTTTAGAAAGGTAAGTATGTTTCCAATTTTTTATCAAGTGTCAAGCTTATGTTATGCTTTAGTATTCCCCTTACATGCTCGTACATTCCACATACTGAGTCATTTAGCATGCATCTTCTCATGATGTAGACAGAGGTATTCAGGATCATCAACATGAGCTTCGTTGATACATCCGAGATTTGAGTTAGCTATGGCGAGCCTCCTTTCTTCAAGAGGATTTCATTTACTTTTCAATTTAGTTAGAAGGTCGTGGGTCTTATCCCAATTTCCACCATTATCATTTAGAGACTTCATAGATAGTCAGTTTAGTTAAGAAGTTTATATTATTCATTTATTTTTTAAAATGTTTTAAAGACTTATGTTGCCTATTTATTGCGAGTTGAATAATTTCTTTTGATTCAAAGTATTCATTGAACTCAAAGCTTTGTATTTTAGTTTCACTTAGTTTGTAATCTTTGTATGCTTAAGTAAGTCTTCCCCGTGTATTCAACTAGGATGAGGATTCTCTTGGGGACCAACAATGGTCTTTGTGTTTATTTCCGAATTTATACCATGGGTTTATCCCTAAGATGTATGTAAGCTTCCAAAGTGTTGGGTTTGTTCACTCACACTCCAAACATGTTATTTTCAGCGTAATTTCATTCTCAAAAAGTTGTTGATTTAAGTTCTTAATAGGCGATCTTGAGGTTCATTGTCGATCTTGTCTTGTTGGTTTTTTGGTGATTTCTTGACATGAAATTGATTTTTTGGAATGTATTACTGTTTACTTAGATTGGTTAATGGAATCTAAGGAAAATTAGAGAAAAGAAATTGATTAAAAGAGATTTAGGGTCAGAAAATGAGAGGCCAAATTCGCCGAATGCATGCCTGGGAGATCCTGCCGCGGCGTGACCAAATGCGTCCAAGGGGATGGGGCGCTGCGCGTCCAGTGCGCCCAAATGCAGCCTTTGATGTTCGGTGTTGGTGCCCTGCGCCCAGAACGCGCCAGGGTCGCCTATCCCCACTCTTTTTCCGTCGGTTGTTCTGTTTGAGATCATTTAAAGTGTATAAGACTCTTTTTGATGCTAAACACTTTAAAATACTTATAAACACTTAGAAATCATTCATAACATTTATATAACCTTGAATCAATAATTCAAATTCAAGGCAAGGTTAAGATTAAGTTTTGAGAGTTTGTCCGAACCTTTTGTGACAGTCCCTTCGCGTCTTTTTGAGGAGTCTTCTAAAACTTCTAGTAACTTGTTTACATACTCAAGTAAGTGAGAATGAGAGTGAGTAGAACGTATTCATGATTCTAAAATATCACCTATATCCTTCATATCATGGACCATAACTGTAAGATCCCGAAAATGACTTAGGTGAAGCTAGAGCCTAACATGGTTTTCATGGTGGTCTAAGGTCCTAAATTGGTCTATAATATTGTATTGAGGAAGTATCAAAGAGTTTAGGTGCATTGGAAGTCAAACGTCAAGGGACGACTAAGACGTTCGACGACTAAGTCACCTAAGTGCCTCAAATGTGGTTTTATGTGTTTATGTGTGATTCATGAGCTTAAATTGTTCTTAAATGATTTAGTATGATGTTTATAGGCAGTGTGTCAAGTTTCGAGAAGTTTGGAGGTCAAACCCTCAAAAACGTCCATGACGTTCGAAAGATGAGTCTTGAGATGACCTTGTGTGTCTATGCATGTTTCATCAAGTTTTACGTCTTCATTTTGGGTGAAATTCATGTGAGAGGTCCTAAAATCGTATAAAAACATGTTTGGGTTAGAAACGTTCGGGCAAACATCCCCAAGGACCATCCAAGGGTCCTTCATAGTGCCCAAGACTATCCAAGACAGACCACCTACGGATGGCAATCGACGCCCAGTGGGTCAATCGACGCCCCGTAGGTGTGGTTTTGTTGATTGAAACTTAGGATTGGGGGAGAGGAAACGAAATACCAGCCTCAGTACCCAACCATGTACCAACAGGACGGTCTGTTGGTCAAGGGGCGGGCCGTCGATGGTCTTCCGGCGATGGTGTTGTGGTTCCTGCACATGCCACTGTTAAGTAAGGGGTGAAGTTATAAATGCACCCCACTTCCAAATAAGAGGTTTGTCTGTTACTTAAGGGTCTTTTGGGTATTTTATACATGTATATATGTCTTTAACACTTAGAAGAATTCATTCTTCCAAATCAAAACCCCAAAATCCCTTAGAAATTCCTTAAAATTCCATTGAAGTCAAAACTCAATGAAGAACTTGGATTGGAGATTTGAGTGGTGTTTATTCATCAAAATTTAGGATTAGCTTAATTGAGGTAAGGTTTTTGACCATTGAAATTCTATTCATCAAGGAACCCAAATTCAATGATGTTTTCTGAAGTTTTCAAAAGATGAATTGACCTATTTCATGATCTATCCATGGGTTCTTGCACTAAAGGTTTTTGATCATTGTTTAGTGATATAATTTTTATTATTAAGTGATTTTAACTCAATTGACCTATGAACCCATGTAATTGATGAACCGTAGTTTTTGACTAATTTATGGGTTAAGTGATATTGTCTTAATGCTTATGAATTCTAGTGTAGATTTCTATGGCTTTCTAATGATGTAATAATTGTATTCAATTTAGGTCTAATTAGTATTAGATTGATAAATCTATATTGAATTAGATTAGATTTCATTGAGTATTATGATTTATGTAATGAATTGGTGTTCATGGCCATGGGTAAGGGCCTTATGGTATTGAATTGGATGATTTAGACATGGATTGAAGTGGAGAGAATGCATTGGTGGTACGCTTTGCTATTTCTCTTTATTTTAAGTATTATATATCTTCAATTATGTTGTGATTGGTATGCTCTACTTATGGTGGTGGTGTTATGTGATTGATGTGGCCTTGTCGACGTTATTTTAAGTATTATGATGATCATGGCCTTGTCGGCACTACTTCAAGTAATGTGATGATTTTTGTTGTTGATTATGCAATATATGATCATATCTACATATATGTGTGAAGTAATGTGAAAGTATGTGTTTCTTTTATTGATGCTATTTAGGTGATCATGTTAGACTAATGACTATGTGTTGTGTGTAGTCTTAGAGTTGAATGCATGATTGTTCCTACTTGACTATATGAGTCTATGATGGTTATGTTGATGATGAAATAATAGTGTATAGGATGACTTAAAGATGATAATGTTTGTTCATATGTGCTTCTAGAATGACATGTAATATGTGCTAAGTGAAGTATGTTATGTCTTGTTTAGGTAGACTTGTGTCCACTGATGCATGTACGAATGTGAATTTGTGATGTCTTGACTTAGGAGGCTAAAGCATTTTAGTCTAGTATGAATGAATGATAATGTGAGACCTTGAATGATGATAAGGGGGTCCTTTTATGTGAAACCTTGAACCTAGTGGTAAGGTTATGAACTTGAAGTCGAAAGACGTAATGATATCCTTCATGTAATGAATGATGGACTTAAGGTTGATTGGATGGAACGACATCATATCAAACCTTAGGAAAGTCATGATGAGCTTCTTGTCTCAATTGTAAGGCATCCCCTAGAGTACCTCTTTGGTAGGGTAAATGTAATTGGGTTTTGAACATGATATGGAACCCTTTTTGTATGAACCTTAATGTGAATTAATCTATGAGAACAAAGGCTAGCACTGAGTGAGTATGGCAAGGGAAGTAGTTCTAGTTAAAGGATGAGGCTAGAATACAAAGTAAGTTTTTCATATTCCTTAACTATGTGCCTACATGGGATGTGTCCAAGTTCTACCATTGACAAGTAGAACAAACTCATCGGAGTAGGATAGAACTCCGGATTCCATGTTTTGCTATCATGGTCTATGTCGGTTATTGCCTATTCTCATCACGTGGGATACCCATTAGCATTAGAGAGGTTCTATGAAGTTTAGGTGGTGGTATGGGACACTATCTAGACATTGCACAATACGCTTTGAAGATGTTAGTGAGAGTTACCTAGGTCTTCTCCAAGACCATTATTTGAATGTACTTATGTCATGAATGTCTCTTTAATGAACTAATGAATTAATGACTAATGTTAGAAAGTATGTATATGAATGAGAACCTAATCTACGGTGACTTAAGGATTCCTTAGTTAAAGTGTAAAGAGGTCATAAGGGATGATCTCTTCATGTCTTATCTATGGAAGTCTTGAGAATGACTCTAGTTAGGGAAGTTGGTTGTTATGTTGGACATGATCTAAACTTAGGAAGTCTTAAGGATTATTTAGGTAACCTTGAAGAGGGTGTATGTGTGTTCTCTTCTAGGAGTACTTAAGTAAATTTTTTGATAGCCTTAGTAAAGAGAAGGTCATATTATGTATGTTATGTATTTGGTGTATTGTAAGTGTGTCTCATTCTAAGTAGTCTTAAGGATCGTTTAGGCATACTTAGAGATGATGTATGGGCGGTATATCTTTGTGTGACATAAGTGAATCTTAATATAACTTTAAGTGAGATGAATTACATGCTAGAAGGTGACTCATATGAAGGAAGGCAACTTCACTGTACAGTGAAGGAATTCACTGTAATAGTGAATTGAGTTACTGTAAAGTGACTCCTAAATATGTGATTTTTGGTTTAAGTGATTTGTTATGCGTTTCTAAGTTGATAAATGTTGTTCGTATGATGATATTATGATAATTAAATTAAAAGATGCATATTTCCAATAAATGTCCGTTTTAATAATTTTTATGCATTATGCCATACTTAGTACATGTGGTTGTACTAATTCCATGCTTTTATCTATCTCTATAGTGGTTTGTAGGTGAGGAGCATTTGGGAAGCAAGACTTGGATCGTAGCATCGTTCAAGTGAAGTTGAAGTATGTCGTCATTTGACTCGAGGGCATAGATGTCTTTTATTGTTCTTAGTGAAGTATTGTAATCGACTTAGTAGTACTATATTTTCTATTTCGTATGGACCGTGTCCCAAGTACTCTTATGTCTAAGATTGATGAGATTGAGACTTAGTATTTTCTATTGCTTTTATATGAAAGAGTTTTTAAACACTATGATATATTTTGTGAAAAATTATAATTCCGCTCTACTTTTCACTATGTATATGTAATGAATGATATGTAAGGGCTTGTATAAGACCTCCGAGAGGTCGAGTACGCCGGTTGCGATCCGAGATTGTGCCCTATCTTCTAGGGTGTGGAATTGGGATGTAACAAGCTTGGTATCACAACATAGGTTGTGAAAGTAGTCTTAGGAATAAAAAAGTCTCATCAAGTTACGTCTAGTAGAGTCTTGACCATGGGTGTGAGTCGCGACACATCTATGGGCGAGAGGTTATAGGAAGATAGAGTTTACCTTCTTTTCTACTCCTATGTAGTTCCGTAGAGTAAATGTTATGAGTATCCTTCTTAATGTGTTTCCTTGTGTTTCTAAGAGATAAATACTAGAAGGATGGCAGCTAGAATGCTGGAAGAGGAAAGGGTAAATGAGGAAGTTCCTCCTCAAGTTGAGCGAGTTGAGCAAGTTGCTCAAGATGGGCAAGTTTTACATGGTGCTCAAGTTGCTCAAGTGCCTCCCCAAGGTAATCATGTCCCTAATGTGGAAGGAGGTAATGAGGTTCCGGTGGACCCCTCCCCCCTCGAGTAATAGAGATATTAGAGAGGCTTTACTTGCTTTAGCCCGAGCCATGATTACTCAAGCGAATTTGATCTTGGTTCCTGGGTGAATGTTGTGGAGAGAACTATGACCTATAGGTTGAGATACTTTGTGAGGATGAATCCTCCTATATTTCTTGGCTCTAAGGTAGGTGAAGATCCCCAAGAGTTCCTTGATGGTGTGTACAAGGTGTTGAGTGCTATGGGGGTTACATCTAGGGAAAAGGCGGAGTTCGCTTCGTATCAATTGAGGGATATTTCTCAAATATGGTACACTCAATGGAAGGATAATAGGCTGGTGGAGTCGGATCCTATTGAGTGAGAAGAATTTAAGGAAGCTTTTCTAGGTAAGTACTTTCCCCGTTAGAGGAGAGAGGTTAAGGTAAAGGAGTTTATCAATCTCAAGCAAGGCAATATGAGTGTTGAGGAGTACTCTTTGAAGTTCTCAATGTTGTCTAGATATGCACCATCCCTAGTGTCTAATCCAAGGGATGAAATGAGTCGTTTTGTGACCGGGGTCGACGACTTAGTGAGGGAAGAATGTCGTACGGCTATGCTAAATGATGATATGACCTTAGCTAGACTGATGATGTATTCACAATCTATTGAAGAGTCTAAACTTGGAAGGATTTCTAGAAACTTGAAAAGAAGTGGTGCAAGTGATCAAGGGCAACCTAGATCCAAAAGAGGGATCACACTCAAGAAGAATCTAGGGGTGCTAAGTTCAAGATTGAGAAAGGAGGTAGTTCTCAAAATGGCAAACCTACATGTGTCACTTGTGGCAAGAAACATTATGGTGAGTATCTATGGGGTACCAGTAGTTTCTTTAGATGTGGAAAAGATGGAAACAAAGTTAGAGATTGTCCTAATAGAGATGGTAAGAAAGTTACTCCTAATGTTCCAAGGATGATGCTCCAAAAAAGAGGCATTTCTATGCACTCCGGACTAGAGGAGAAAATCCGGATGAGGATGATGAGGATGTTGGTAATTTCTTGTCTTTCTCTTTTCTTAGTGATATGGGTTCCTTCTAAGTGGGGGAGTATGGCTAGATAGATGTGCTAGATTGCATGTGCATGGTGTTTAGGATTTTGGTTGAAATTAAATTTCATTAACTTCTTGCGTTGTGTATTCTATGAAGCTATATGAGCATGTTGTAAAAGCTATTTATATGATACTACCTTGCATATTAACATGTCTCTATCATGAATTGCTTAAAAGTTGTATTTTTTAAAAAGTTGTTAAAATCACTGTAAAGACTGCCTGCTCACTGTAAAATTTTTGTAAAAATGACTAATTCGTTCTTTGGTCGAAAATTGTTGTAATGTTGTTAGAACTGATATATATGAGCATGCTAATGAATATGAGTATGACTAGATAGATGTGCTATATTGCATGTGCATGGTGTTTAGGAGTTTGGTTGAAATTGAATTTCATTAACTTCTTGCATTGTGTATTCTATGAAGCTATGAGCATGTTGTAAAAGGTGTTTATATGATGCTACCTTGCATATTAACATGTCTCTATCATGAATTGCTTAAAAGTTGTATTTTTAAAAAAGTTGTTAAAATCACTGTAAAGACTGCCTGCTCACTGTGAAATTTTTGTAAAATTAACTAATTCGTTTTTTGGTCGAAAATTGTTGTAATGTTGTTATAACTGATATATATGAGCATGCTAATGAATATAAAATGAGTTTTTGCTATTTTGAATGAAGGATGTGAGTTTTATAGAAGGATGAGTTGTAGAATTTATTCTACTTTCTTGTTGTTGTGGATCTCTTAGTTGTGTGAAATTAATGTCTTCTCCTTGATGTGAGTTATATGGTTTGGTGATGAGCTTCTAGTTGAATCTCTATTCTTGGAAGTGTTCGGAGAGTGGAAAGTGTCATTCAAGGACGAATATTGTCCAAGTGGGGCAGAATGTATGATCCCGAAAATGAATTAGGTGAAGCTAGAGCCTAACATTGTTGTCATGGTGGTCTAAGGTACTAAATTGGTCTATAATATGGTATTGAGACAGTAGCTAAAAGTTTAGGTGCATTGGAAGTCAAACGTCAAGGGACGACTAAGACGTTCGACGACTAAGTCACCCAAGAGCCTTATATGTGGTTTTATATGTTTATGTGTGATTCATGAGCTTACATGGTAAATAAATGAGTTAGTATGATGTTTATAGGCAGTATGTCAAATTTCGAGAAGTTTGGAGGTCAAACACTCAAGAACTTCCATGACGTTCGAAAAATGTGCCTTGAAATGACCTTGTGTGTCTAAGCATGTTTCGTCGAGTTTTACGTGTTCGTTTTGGGTAAAATTTATGTGAGAGGTCCTAAACTCGTATACGAACATTTTAGGGTTGGAAACGTCCGGGAAAACATCCCCAAGGACCATCCAAGGGTCCTTGAGGAAGGACCCTTCATAGTGCCCAAGACAGCCCACCTACGGATGGCAATCGATGCCCAGTGGGTCAATCGACGCCCCGTAAGTGTGGTTTCATCGATTTTAACTTAGGAGTGGGGGAAAGGAAGCCAAAGAACAGACTCAGTCCCCAACAACGGACCAACAGGACGGTCTGTTGGTCAAGGGGCGGGCCGTCGATGGTCTTCCATCGATGGTGCTGTGTTTCCTGCGCAGACCACTGTCAAGTAAGGGGTGAAGTTGTAATTGTACCCCACTTCCAAATAAGAAGTTTGGAGGTTCCTTAAGGGTCTTTCGGGAATTTTAGACATGTATATATGTCTTTAACACTTAGAAGAATTCATTCTTCCAAATCAAAACCACAAAATCCCTTAGAAATTCCTTAAAACTCCATTGAAGCCAAAACTCAAGGAAAAACTTGGATTTTGAGTTATGATTCTACATCAAATTGTAGGATTATCTTAATTCAGGTATGATTTTTGACCCTTGAAATTCTATTCATAAAGGAGCCCAAATTCAAAGATGTTTGTAAAGCTTTCCAAAGATAAATTGACCTATTTCATGATCTATCCATTGGTTCTTGCATTAAAGGTTTTTAATCATTGTTTAGTGATTGAATTTTTATTATTAAGATGATTTAAACTCAATTGACCTATGAACTCATGTAATTGATGAACCCTAGTTTTTGAGTAATTTATGGGTTAAGTGATATTGTCTTAATGCTTATGAATTCTAGTGTAGATTTTTATGGCTTTCTAATGATGTAATAATTCTATTCAATTTATGTCCAATTAGTATTATATTGATAAATATATATTGAATTGACATAGATTTCATTGAGTATTATGATTTATGTAATGAATTGATGTTCAAGGCCATGGGTAAGGGCCTTATGGTATTGAATTGGATGATTTAGACAGGGATTGAATTGGAGAGAATGAATTGGTGGTACGCTGACCTATTTATCGTTATTTTAAGTATTATATCTATTCAATTATGTTGTGATTGGTACGGTCCACTTATGGTGTCGGTGTTATGTGATTGATGTGGCCTTGTCGGCGTTATTTTAAGTATTATGATGATCATGGCCTTGTCGGCACTACTTGAAGTAATGTGATGATTTGTGTAGTTGATTATGTGATGTATGATTACCTATATGTGTGAAGTAATGTGAAAGTATGTGTTTCTTTTATTGATGCTATTTAGGTGATCATGTCAGACTAATGACTATGTCTTGTGTGTAGTCTTAGAGTTGAATGCATGATTATTCCTACTTGACTATATGAGTCTATGATCGCTATGGTTATGATGAAATAGTAGTGTATAGGATGAGTTAAAGATGATAATGGTTGTTCCTATGTGCTTCTAGAATGACATGTAATATGTGCTAAGTGAAGTATGTTGTGTATTGTTTAGGTAGACTTGTGTCCATTGATGCATGTATGAATGTGAAATTGTGATGTCTTGACTTAGGAGGCTAAAGCATCTTAGTCTAGTATGAATGAATGATAATGTGAGACCTTGAATGATGATAAGAGGGTCCTTTTATGTGAAACCTTGAACCTAGTGGTAAGGTTATAAACTTGAAGTCGAAAGACGTAATGGTATCCTTCATGTAATGAATTATGGACTTAAGGTTGATTGGCTGGAACGACATCATATCAAACCTTTGAAAAGTCATGATGAACTTCTTGTTGCCATTGTAAGGCAGACCCTAAAGGACCTCTTTGGTAGGGTAAATGTAATTGGGTTATGAACTTGATATGGAACCCTTTTTGTATGAGCCTTAATGTGAATTTATCTTTGAGAACAAAGGCTAGAAGCGAGTGAGTATGACAAGGGAAGTAGTTCTAGTTAAAGGATGAGGCTAGAATACAAAGTAAGTTCTTCATATTCCTTAACCATGTGCCTACATGCGATTTATCCAACTTCTACCATTGACAAGTAGAACAACCTCATCGGAGTAAGATAGAACTCCGGATTCCATGTTTTCCTACCATGGTCTATGTCGGTTATTGTCTTTTCTCATCATGTGGGATACCCATTATCATTAGAGAGTTTCTATGAAGTTTAGGTGGTTGTATGGGACACTATCTAGACGTTGCACAATAGGCTTTGAAGATGTTAGTGAGAGTCCCTAGGTCTTCTCCAAGACCATTATTTGAATGTCCTTATGTGATGAATGTCTCTTTAATGAACTAATGAATTAATGACTAATGTTAGAAATAATGTACATGAATGAGTACCTAATCTACAGTGACTTAAGGTTTCCTTAGTTAAACTGTGAAGAGGGCATATGGGCTGAACTCTTCATGTCTTATCTATGGAAGTTTTGAGAATGACTCTAGTTAGGGAAGTTGGTTGTTATGTTGGACATGATCTAAACTTAGGAAGTCTTAATGATTATTTAGGTAACCTTGAATAGGGTGTATGAGCGTTCTCTTATAGGAGTACTTAAGTAAGTCTTTTGATAGCATTAGTAAAGAGAAGGTCATATTATGTATGTTATGTATTTGGTGTATTGTAACTGTGTATGTGTCTCATTCTAAGTAGTCTTAAGGATCGTTTAGGCATACTTAGAGATGATGTATGGGCGGTCTCTCTTTGTGTGACTTAAGTGAATCTTAGGATAGCTTTTAGTGAAATGAATTACATGCTAGAAGGTGTCTTATATGAAGGAAGGAACCTTCACTGTACAGTGAAGGAATTCACTGTAATAGTGAATTGAGTTACTGTAAAGTGACTCCTAAAAATGTGATTTTTGGTTTAACTGATTTCTTAGGTGTTTCTAAGTTGATAAATGTTGTTCTTATGATTATATTATGATATTTAAATGAAAAGATGTATATTTCCAATAAATGTCCGTTTTCATGATTTTTATGCATTATGTCATACTTAATACATGTGGTTGTACTAATTCCATGCTTTTATCTATCTCTATAGTGGTTGGTAGGGGAGGATCATTTTGGAAGCAAGACTTGGATCGTAGCATCGTTCAAGCGAAGTTGAAGTATGTCATCATTTGACTCAAGGGCATAGATGTCTTTTATTGTGCTTATTGAGGTATTGTAATAGCTTTAGTAGTACTATATTTTGTATTTCGTATGGGCCGTGTCCCAAGTACTCTTATGTCTAATCTTGATGAGATTGAGGCTTAGTATTTCCTATTACTTTTATATGAAAGAGTTTTTAAAGACGATGATATGTTTCGTGAAAAGTTTAAATTCCGCACTACTTTTCACTATGTATATGCGATGAATGATATGTAAGGGCTTCTATAAGACCTCCGATAGGTCGAGTACGCCGGTTGCAATCCGAGATTGTGACCTATCTTTTGTGGTGTGGTCTTGGGACGTGAAAATAACTCTTTAATTCATAATTCACATTCAAGAGAGAGTTAAGAGCAGAGTTCAAGAAAGTCTTTAAGTTCTATTATGAATTCTTTGAGATCCATCATTAATTTGAACTATGTTTTGAGGAATTTAATAATAAAATTGGAAGATTCAGATACATGAGTTTCATCTAGTTACTTAGATTTTTGAGTCGAGTTGTTCATGCCCATAACTTCCATATGAATTCCATAAATTGAGTATCATTGAGAGGAGTAGTATCTCCAAGTTCTAAGTCTTGAGTATTGAGTTTTCCTTTGGAGATTATATTTCTAATGATGGGTCTATTACATGTTACCCATGAAGTTCTTGAGTTGAATTATTCATGCACATAATTCACTTGAACCCTTTTAGTCGAACAATCTTGAGATGAGAGGTACCTTTGAGTTCTCGAGTTGAGTAGTTCATGCTCATAATTTTGCATGAACCCTCCAAGTTGAAAATTATGAAATCATCCATAAACATGAGATCATGATCCTTGAATCCATACTTCAATTCAAGGAAGTTAAGAGTTAAGTTTAGAAGTTAAGAATTAAGTCAAAGCAAAGTTCTTAGAGTTTCGAGAGTCTTTATTAAACGTTTTAAATTTGTTTTAAGGCTCAAGTTTCAAGTTAAGTAAAGAGTAAATAGTTTAATATCTTTCTTCAAAGTAATATAAAGTATTCCCTAAGATTTGAGTTCATTTCTCAAAATTTAAAATGGAACTAAGTATTCCCTAAGAGTTGAGTTCATTTCTCAAAATAAGAGACTTAAGTATTCCCTAAATGTTTATAAATGTTTTTACATTTAAGTTAAGAGGAAAGAAAGACTTCCCAAAACAATTTTGAACAAGAAAAGGGAACATTGATTCTAAAAGATCTTTTTAAAGCTAAAGTGTTGAGAGAATTATCTCAACCCTTAGAGAGGAAGTTATTTTAAAAGGATGAGGTAAAGTATATTTTGGGAGTAGTATTGAACACCGATGTGGGGATGAGAGTTCATATTAACTCAATTCTCCATGTAAACCATGTAGTAATCATGGGTATTAACGGGTTATACTTTTTAGATGATTACCTAAGTTAAGATAGTGGATCCACTATTTTAAGGAGTTCTATGCGACGGCAAAGTATAGGACAGTTCTGGAAGCATGGGCAAGACGTTGTATCACCGCTTAGGCTCATAGTGGTGGTTGTCGGTGAGAGAATCTCGTAAGAAACTATAGTACTTTCTTATATAAGTCAAGTTGAGTTTATTATTGCATTTTCTTTAATGAACTAAGTTGCTTTTACTGTTTTTAAAAGTTTTTTATATATAGCATGTGTATTATTGCTTTATATTCAGTTGAGTATTCATAGAAGAGTATCATATCTTTGAGTTCAGTGTTCAACCTCAGAGTTAAGTATCTTATCCTTATGTATGTTGAGTTGAGTAAGTTGAGTAGTTTGAGTATTCCTTGGGTTTCAAGTTTGAGAAGAGATAAGTATGTTTCCAATTTTTTATGAAGTGTCAAACTTATGTAATGCTTTTGAATTCCCCTTACATGATCATACATTTCTCGTACTGAGCCATTTAGCATGCATCTTCTCATGATGTAGACACAGATATTCAGGATCATCAACATGAGCTTCGTGGATACATCCGAGATTTGAGTTATCTATGGTGATCCTCCTTTCTTCTAGAGGATTTAATTTACTTTTTAGTTTAGTTAGAAGGTCGTGGGTCTTGTTCCAATTTCCATCATTATCATTTAGAGACTTCATAGATAGTCTGTTTATTTAAGAAGTCTATATTATTCATTTATTATTTAAAATGTTTTAAAGACTTAAGTTGCCTATTTATTGCGAGTTGAATAATTTACTTTGATTCAAAGTATTGATTGAACTTAAACCTTTGTATTTTAGTTTCATTCAGTTTTCAAGCTTTGTACGCTTAAGTAAGTCTTCCGCTTGTATTCAACCAGGATGAGGGTTCTCTTGGGGATGAACAATGGTCTATTAGGAATAAAGACAAAATTTTAAAAGTAATCATGGCATATGAATGACCAATGATTGAACATGGGGGATGGTAGGGATAATCAACGATAAGTAAATTGTTGTGTATTCCTATGTGGTTTAGCTACTTATTTCGTGATTAACTTGAACTTAATTTTATAGTCTATATATTTTTTTTATTGAGATAGGTATTTAAATATTTTTGCATTCTATTTATGAAAACTTGGAATTGTATATTGGAGAAATTAATTCTTAACCCTAATCTTGAAACTTAGGAAATTGATTATAGATTTGGGGTGACTTATTGGGTGTGGGCTAGAGCTATAGTAGTATGATTTTAATTAGTTTTGGAAACTTATTGTGATTAATTATTTGAACAGAGTTGATTGATTTAGAAGTCTAATGAAAGGAGAGGCTCAAGTCCCGGAGTGATTGTTCGATTATTTGAGGCAAGTGGATTTTAAACTCTTGTTAAGTGCATGAAATTTGTGTATTTCCTTGCAATATGTGTTTGGGAGTAATGAGAATTGGTGATGAGTTGACTTGTCCATTTTAAGTAATTCTATTGACGGAAAAAGGGTAATATAAATTATTAGTGTGTGATGTTTGACAATGATTTGAAGACTTATTGCTTATTTGTTGATGTTGTATCACGGTTGCGTTGTTGTGAATTGTGTCTTGTTACGGAAATAGTCATCTCCTCATTATTTGTGTGAACATTTCATTTTCATTATTCTGAGATATGGTTGTTACAAGTGTTATGTGCATTGAGAAAGAATAAGAAATTAAAGAGGATGTACCATTTCGAAGGATGTATCGTGTGCCTCAATGGAAACAATATTTCGAGGGACGTATTGCATGTCGCGATAGATACTATATATCGAGGGACATATCACGCGTGACGATGGATACTTTTATCAAGGAACATGTCGTACGCCGTGACAGATACATGGATAGACATATCCTCCATGGGTCCCGGACTGAGAGACAACAATTGTGTATCGTTAGGTCAGATATGCATCACTATACTTGACATCGCATTTCATCGCATTGCACATATTTATCTTTGGTTACTTCATCTTGTGAGTGTTTTTTTTTGGAACTGGTGATTGATGAATACTGAGCTTGTTGTTCAGGATATATAATTTGTTAAATTGTTGTTGTTGAGGATATGCAATTTG
Source organism: Solanum lycopersicoides (assembly GCA_022817965.1). NCBI lineage: Eukaryota > Viridiplantae > Streptophyta > Magnoliopsida > Solanales > Solanaceae > Solanum > Solanum lycopersicoides. The sequence continues at coordinate 72,114,154 of CM040618.1, read as the reverse complement.
TTTAAGTTTTGTTGTTTATAATATGTAATTAGTTTAAGTGTCGTTGTTGAGATATGTGATATGTAATCTATGAGATGTCATGTTTGAATGGTTTTATTCAAGTTGCAGTTATAGAGGTTCGGATGGGTGTAAGGAGTACCTGCATTCTGTTCCCTTAGCTTTTGTTTAGAGGATTGCTTGCTGAGTAACGTGTTGTTCGGTACTCACCCCTTGATTCTATAATTTTTATAGATGACAAGCATGGATTTTTCGGTACTTGCCATTCTCTTCTTTTTTGAGGCTTCTTGGAGATTTGTAAGGTAACTACTTGTCATCTCAGTAGACCTTCTTTCTCCTTATTTATGATTTTGTTCTATTCTAGAAACAAGGTCATTGGAGACATGTATTTTTCTTTCAATTT